>CM071951.1:28635401-29015401 GCA_036784905.1 Acrossocheilus fasciatus
ACCAAAAATTAACATAACTTAATATACAAAAAACCCAAGAAGCTTTACTTTTGCGAGTACTTTTAGAAGGCATTGTTGAAAATGCCAATTTGTAAGGTTCATGCCCTGCTGCTGCAACACAGTCCTGCAGGAAACACGCAGCTGCTCTCTTAGAGACCTTTAAATCGTATACGGACCTGAACATTTCACAAAACCTCTGATATGCGGCTGGCAGCATTATCGATGAAGAGGCTTTAAAACTATTATTATGAGGCACAACTAAATTTACTGTGGACAGAGCATGGGGTCATGTGACTGCATACTTTACACTGAGAACATACGCTTTCATGAACTGTTTATGATAAATTAGCAGCATCATTATTCCAGCAAATGTGGACTACCAATTATTTTAATAGCTTTAAATAATCCTATTAACAGTGAGCAAGCAAAGTAACTGCTTCTTTTACTCCAGTAAATATGACTGCTTGATTCATTTTGAACAACAATAGAGACAACAGCAGATCTATTAGGCTGAATTTTCACCACAAGGTCTTTAGCGTCTCACCATCTCTGTGTTTTCATCGATTGCCTTGATTTGCATCTTCAGCTTGTTGACCTCGCGGTCGTAGGCGTTGTGCGGCACCGCCAGGTCGTACATGGTGAGGGACCAGAAGGTGGCGTAGAACTGAGGTCGAAGGTCATCCCACACTTTGGGCAAGTGAAGAGACACGACAGCCTCGTGCACGGGGGCCATCACCTGCTCGCAGGCTGCGATGTACTTATGGACCTTCTGCTGCTGCCTGTTGCCCTTCTCTGCCTTCTTCAATTCATCATACTTGGACTGATGGGAACACAAAGACAGCAGGCAAGCTTTATAATTCACTCAAGCACAACAAACAGGCCTGAAGATGAGCGTACGCAGAGGCCTGCACGTGGAATTAGGGGGCGGTAAATCTTGTTAGAGGTGAAGAGAGATGGGGTTAACTTTACACCGCCCTGGAGAGCTGTAAGCGGGGGTCTAGCATTGAGGGGAAACACAAAATGAGCTCTGTATGAAATATTCATTAGGCAGGCAGTATCATATAGAGGTTATAATACTGCAAAATACAACAAATAAATCACAGTTTACTGTAATGCAAGAATTGTATTGAAGCAAGAGTGAAGCATCGTGGTAATACTGCATTACTGGATGCGTCGCAATTTCAACCACTATTAAATACTATTTATGCTTCCACTGTTATTGTCTTCGGGCATTTTTTGCACTAATCAAGCCTTTTTTGAGATCAGCTCAGTTTGGATAGTTTTTAGTCAGTACTGCATGCATCCAACTGCAAATAAAGCAATCCCAAAATGCACTGTCAAAAATCATCCAAGGTCATGCATGATTTTGTTTGTGGCTGATCTTCAAGGTACTTCTGTGCTTGAATTAACTAAACCATCAGCTTAGCAAACATGCTAACAAAACGCAAAAGAAAAAATGCCCGGTGTGAAAATTTCCATTGCGTAAGTACAAGCCAAAATTTGTACATGCCAAACTACGCAGAGACAGACAATGGGGTAAAACAAGGGTGAAGATTGGTTCGCCAAATTTACAGAGATCTTCTCGACAGGTACGCTAAACTCTAGTTTTTGCCGCACATACCGAACATTTGTGTGGTTGTTAGGGCTGTGATGGTTGCCATGACAACTGCATATTTTTTATATATATTTATATTTATATATATATATTTTTATATATATATATATATTTATATTTATATTTATATTTATATTTATATATATATATATATATATATATATATATATATATATATATATATATATATATATTAGTGGTGGGCCGTTATCGGCGTTAACGTGCTGCGTTAACGTGAGACTCTTATCGGGCGATAAAAAAAAATATCGCCGTTAATCTATTCTCAAAGTTGGGTTGGGAGCTGGGTCTATACTACGCAAGCTACGATGACTTTCACCTTGATATTTTAGCGCGGATGTATACCTAGCCGAACTGCACTGTAGGGGGCGAGAACGAGTCTTCGAACCTGTGTGTATGTCTACTATGAAATTACCACATCAAACGTGACGTGCTAACATGGATGCAGCTATGAAGCCGCCGGGTTTGCTTCAGGGAAAATGTATTTTTAAGAAGCTTCCCAATGGAAATCGGCAAGTCATTTATGTCTCTACGTTACATGGTCGCGCTCTCTGTATCGCGCGCACAGCGGAGTTCCGCCCTGCTTCACACACACACACACACAAAAACGGAAGCGCACACACAAGTGAGCACACTCCCACTCCTTTTTGTAAATATTAAGCCGCAAAACGTCTATTTAAATATGATTTCTGTGTGTCTCTGTGTTAATGTATGGCACAGACGCGCGGGTTTGTTTACTACTCATACAGAAGCCCGCGTGACGCTCGTGGTGATATTAACGTCTGTCGTCTCACGAAATGAGGACATAAATACATGAACAACATCTCCAGAACTGCTCTGAGAGTCACTTCATGAGCATTCGAGCGTTTCATTTGAGAAAAACTATCCCCATATCATATACACAGAAATGTAAAGGTATTCACGGCAACCCGTCAAAATAAAAGTTCGGTTTCACTTGAAGACATTGGGCAGAACGTAATAGGCTACTACTACTAAAACTATTAAAACCTTATCTTTAAGGAATAATCATACAATGTCTTCAATGTTATCAATATTAAATTCTTGATGAGTGCTAGTTGTTTACTACTAGTAGTGAACTTATTCTGATCTACTTGGCAGAATTCAAATAAGCCATTTTAATCTAGATTAATCTAGATTAATTCCAAAATTACAGTGAGATTAATCTAGATTAAAAAAATTAATCTATGCCCACCACTAAAATATATATATATATACACACACACACGAAGTCAACTGATTAAAACATTTAAAATCACGTTAATCAGTCATGGACTGTGATTAATCGCAAATTTAAAATACTAGGATTTACCTGTAAATGTGTTGAAATAAAGAAAAGCATGACAAACTAGTTTAAGGAAACAGAACCTCTCATACTTCCGCCAGGTACGAGACATAATCCTCATTCTTTTGTTTTTATTCAGCCATTATCAGACTTTATACTGGCAATGGAATGTTTACCAAGCCACATCGCTTCAAACCCAGTATACATTTACCCAACTATTATCAAAAGTATTTCTAAATAAATACAACAAAACATTTCTTGCGACCTTACGTGAAGTATTATGACAAAATGCATTATGAAGAAAAACTGCATTAGAGCCAATATTAGTATCATGCTTCATAAGACAATTTATGAGATTAATAGTACACTTCTACTCAGAATTCGCTTCAAACCACCATCAAGTGTTTGTAATAACTTCCTTCTGCGATCACATGTGGAATTTGGTCGTTTACTGTTGTTAAAATGCGCTACTTATATCCTTTTATATCACTGCACAAATTAGCATTTCAGATGTACACATTCTTTCAAGAAAATCACATACAAATATCCTATCGTAATCGTGTGTTTATTATCCAATATAATCTATATAGCTGTTGTCATGTTTATTTCTGCTGTGTGAAAGCCTGAACATGTTTGCTCTGCTGAAACTCGCCTCTCCGTTCTTAAGTGGCCAGGGATACATTCCAAGTATAATACACATTAGTAAAAGAATCGATTTTAATTTGTATTTGTCTATATACACTTTGGGCGCCGCGTTACATTATGAAAGTAGCCCAAAAAACCGCAACCCACAGCTCTGTATTTTCAAAATAGCCCACTTGTGCCGCTGCCCTGGCAACACTGGTGCTGAACCCTCGTCACACAATGATAGATAACCTTCCGCGCTGCGATGACGGGAAGAAGTTGGGGTCAAACCTTATCAAACGATTAATTTGCGTTAAAAAATATTAACACGTTAAAATTTTCTGATTAATAGCATGTGTTAACGTTGACACCCCTAATATTATATTATATTTATATTAGGGGTGTCCCCGAATCGTCGACGATTCAATGCTTCGATTCGAGGAGCCTGATTCGACTCCCAATCTCACAGTCGAATATTCGCGGGGTGTTATGATCATACCATTTTGGCTGTAGGGGGGTGCTCCGTGTCTGATTTCACATCGAACTACCGGTTTTCCCCCAATAAGTTAATATACAGCCTATTATGATAATGCTATAAATAAGAATCTAAAAAGAAAGAAGCTTTAAATAAATATTTTAACGTGCGTGAATAAATCCAACTTCCCCTATAGACTAAAGTTTCGCTTTCTAATCCGTCACCGACAGAGGAGCATCTTGGCGGCAGGGATTTAAATCTTAAATCTCTCAAACTGACAAAGGCAGAGTAGAAGACTATAATAGCCTATAATGGTAATATTAATGTTATGTTATATAAATAACGAAGTGTATTCTATGTGAGATAAGTTAAATCCCATTGATTAAAAACCTGCTATCATCTGCTTCATTCTACTGGTCATCTTCAACGCGCGCAGCTCAAAACAGAAATGCAGAACGTTATAACTATGATCATAAATATAACGTTATAATGAGAGCACTATTGTAAACAGTGAACTCACTCTTTTTGTGAATTCTTAAGGGTTTCGCTAACGTTTAATGTTAACTATCTTTTAATCAAAACATAAAACATTATTTACCCCGTTTGTATCTGCGAGGCGTCCGTTACACATTTTCTCTGTGTATTTATGACTGTCGAATGTCTGACTTGACTCTTGGTAATGTATTTTGCCCCGCCCCCAATTATATGATTCGACTATCAGTTGACTATCGGCATGATTCGAAAATTCCGATTTGACTATGAAAAGCGGCAACCTGCCGCTCCCTCTCCTGAAACCAACACGGCAGTGACTAAAACTGCAATTCATCGACAGACCGCTAGAGACTGACTCCAAAAGGGAGTCAGTCCCATAGGCTCCCCATGTTAAAATGCCCAACTTTACAGCAGAAAAAAATATATTTACAGCCTGGTACAAAAATTGGTTTTGGTCTATACAGCTAATTTTGCCTTTTGTAATAACTGTGAGGGGGGTGAATTTTTGTATAACTCATCCGTTTAAATTATATTAAAGCCTTAAAGTTCTGCATAATTAAGGGCGTGGCCACTTGAGTGACAGGTGGACTGCCGCTCTGCTCCAGAGTGTGAAACTCACTGGAGTGTGAAACTTAGAAAAATGGCTTTAAAGATTTATTTGTACAGAAAAAATTATTATAGGTAGGATAATCTGGCAATTAGAGGTTTTAATGAAAATGATTGGCAATTAGATGTTTTCGCGATCTATCTAATTTGTTTGTCTAATGAAGTGCTGACAGATGTATAAAAGTACACAAGTCACACCATAATTTAAACGCAGCAGACTTTAATGGACAGTAAAAAAAAAGGCAGAATACCATATAACTCCAGGGTGGCACAGTATAGACGAATGAATGCAAACAATATGCAGAGCACCGTAACTTAACTTGAGCTTTCAAAAACAAAATCAAAGAGCGGTAACTGATGTTATATTGTGTTCTGCCTTGGTTTCTCCGGGGCTTTTCTCCATGATACTTAAATACATGATAAAGGAGGTCTTGAATGTCCCAAAATGATCAATAACTCATTTTCGACCAAAAACGAAGTTATGGTGTTTTGTCTTTGCACGGCAGCACTGCTGTCACTATAGACGGGCGTGGTTTCAGCTCAGCTTCACCCACGTCCCGCCTTTTTGCCTATTTTCGATTATCTGGGAGTGACGCACTGCCAAGATGGCGGCGGTTGGCTCCGCCCACTTTAGGCTTCAAAAATGCTCTTCAGAAACCTATGAATGATGTCACAAACACTACGTCCATATTTTTTTTACAGTCTATGATATATATACACATAAGCTGTGCTCCAAATGGCACACCATACACACTGCACGCTACTGTGTAATTTATGATCTTCATAATGTTCTGTCATCCAGCATCAGAGTCTGATATCCCCTCTCCTTCTATGCTATTAAAGCTGGGACACTCAATTGCATGAGGGTCCATCTGGGGGTTTGAAGTGCTTTTTCTTTTAGGAATTTTCAGTGTGAACACATTAGTCACACTATTTATACCACTAAATGACAACAGCGAACAAGTACACAAACTGGGTTGCATCTATACATTTAATTTATAAAGTTAAAAAAAAAAAAAGTGTTTTTTATGCTCAATCAGGGGGGTTCAGCAAACTTCCAGGGGGTCCCACTAGGTCTTAATTACTTAAGTGTAGTTATATTACCATCATTTTTATTTACTTTTTTTCCCCAACAGAAGCACCAGAGACACATTTCAGTTTAGATCAGAGGGCCTCAAATATTAATTTGGACACAGTAGGCTTTGGAGCCAAAACGTTATGCACTGCTGCAATAGGGTATGAAGAGTGTGCTTTGAACACTCACCAGAATCTGATGGGCATACATGGGCCGAGACAGGAAGAAAGCAGCATCGTGTGGCGTGTGGAACTGGTTGCAGAGGACATCGACTGACGGCACCCTTTTGATGTAGTCTTCTGTGCTGAGGTTAGACGCCAAGAAGCCACCAAACTGTACAAGAGTGTCATGACACTTTGGGGAGGAAGCAGAAAGAAGCATTCATCATTAAAAGTCTCTCGCTCTGGTTCACGCTTCTGTCCCAGCCAAATGCAGATGCTCTTAATAAATCCTCAGGTCGCTCATTTATTTGGGGAACTGCACCTCGCTTTATTAAAGCCATTCATCACAGGCTCTCCATCCGAATCGATGGGATGCACAGTAAAGCAATTTAGTGGGAGCGACACACTGGGGAGAGATTCCAGAGGAAGCTGGTGGAGGGAGGGAGGTACGGCCTGACCACTGGGTCAACTACCTAAATGTTCCCGGACAGCTGCTTTACTGCCAGACAAAGTTAAAGAGACCTAATGAACAACAATATTGTCTGAGTTTCAGACTGGAGTGTGCAACATATGTCAGTGTCTCGTACAGCAGTTTAGGCAAGACCAAGGAAAAAGAGTATACATGTTCAAGTACCATCTGAAGAATAGCAACACATAATCTTCGAAGGGCTAGCTTTTATTTCTGAAAGCCAGGATGCATGGATATTTATAAGTTTGCCAAAAAAAAAAACAAGCGTATTTGCTTTGTACGACATGGAGGTTCATGACATCAAGATTTTATAAAACCATTAGTAGAGAGTAAACAAACGTGCATATTCAGCCTCAGAGTTAAGTCGGATTTCAGATTTCTACAAAATATCGTATTGTTGCACATTTCCTGATTTGATTCCAATTGACTAGCTCTTGATTCAATTTATTTGTCTTTTTGTTTTTAATTCATTTTGATTCAATTCAGACAATGGAGTTTGTGTGTTTTTGTTTTTTAATGATTCACTGATGTTCAAAAGTCATTTGTTCATGTGCTTCAGCTGTATGCTTCAGAGCGCTGGCACTGAAAAGTAGTGCAGGAAATAAACTAATATCGATCTTGGGCTTTTAAGAATCAACATCAAGATTCATTAAGTCAATATTTACACCCAGCCCTTAACCAAGGTTCACTTTTTTACATGCCGTCAGCATCTCCTGTCTAAGTACATCTTCAGACCTGCAGATCATTTGTGTTGTTTAGAAACAGGGGTTTAGGCAGTTGCAAAATGTATTTATGCAAGTCACATGTAAGTAAACTGTCCTCTCATTGATCAGAGAGCACCGGTTTGTGTTCCAGAATTACGCTCACAGCGTCATCCATCAAGATGAATTAACAAGTTAGCTTTGTGCACTAGCTTCCCTGCAAGGCAGGACCGCATTTCAGAGAAGATCAATGGCATTTCAAGGCGCTCTTTGGTTTTCGACTGTGATACTAATGTGCTCACCCACTGCTACTTTTTACACAACACATTTCCCATGATCAATTATGATACAGCTCGGTTAGCCAGTCCATTGGGTCGGATTGTCTTCTAACCTGACCAGAACTGGACCATACCAGAGTTGGTCTTTCATCAGACTGGTTCTGAAACAATCATCCTTAAAATCCCTAAATGGTCAGAACATGCTGTAAACTTTGTCTTAAGTCCAAAATCTAGGCATGTAAGGATAACAACTCAAACTAGCAGTGCAATCTCATAAACAGATGTAACAGACAGGAAGAGATGACACCTCTCTAAACCTGTGCAAAGAATACTGTGTCCAGAGTGTGCTAACAACAAAAAACTGGACATCAAAGGAAGATGAGATTGATTTGGCTTGCTTTCAAGACTCGAATCAGCTCAGACTGCCAAAACACCACCTGAGGGACTCGCTGTCACATGTCACACTCACAACTTTTCCACCTTTCATTTTGAGACTAAATTAATGAAATGCATGAGTTGCTTTGAGTCATAGTTAGGAGGAGAAAGAAAATGAGATTTCCCAAAATTTCTAGAAGTTTGTCCATGTGTGGTGGGGAAATGTAGTGACATTCATCCAAAAGAAATCATCTACACTTAAATTTTGTTTGCATTATCTAGCTAGACCACATACAACTACTTTTGACACAATCAACTCAGACCGCAGGAAAGCAGCACACACATCATGTATAGTCAGAGATTTTGGACCGTTCTCTACAAAAACAACTGATCATAACAGTATATCATGCAGGACACAAAATATTGGCCAATGAGAGCTAAGACCCATTGTCTGAAGAATACGTCAGAGGTCCCTGCCCAGGTAAATCACAGCATGTTGCTTGGGGTCAAAACAGCTACCCACAAGACTCTAGGGTGGGGTATCGTTTGAATTTGATCAATTCCGATTCCAATTCTTTTCGATTCCAATGTGATTAAACAATGATATCAAACATTTATCCTGTGTTTCTTTTTGGCAAACCATTTAGTTGCAGCTGAATCCCATGAACAAAAATCAACAGGCTACATAAAAACTGGACTCTTTAAGAGCTGTTTGTGTGCAAAATAGAACTGCATGATTATGGATAAATTTAGTTTTTTTTTCCGAAGAATGAAACTGACAAATCATTGTCATTTCGGAATAGAATCACATTAGTGTTTGAATAGTGTTCGCGATCTTTAACGATCTATTAAATTAAAGTGCTTTGTCATGTTGGTGGTGACAACTCTCTTGCAGCATGTTTAGCTATCACAGATATTATACTTCGCTTTTTTGGCTTCTGATTGCAAATGTAGCCAAACTTTGGAACGCTTAGATTAGCGAACAAGGTCCTGGCAGATCGCTAGGTCACGTCCTCACAGATGAAAAAAGATAGGTGCATAGGAATCGATAGGCGGAATAAAAATTTTAATTTGACAAGTATCCGAATCTCGATCTCGATTTGCAACCCTACAAGACTATGATATTCTGGCCAGTCGTCTCTTCAGCAAGCCATGTGACTTGAACCATTCATGTCCACACCACAAACAATGCAGGACAAGTTAAGTTTCGTGGGGTCTGGAGTTTGTTCATATCACTTTACAACATACAAAACACTAGGATATATTAAGTGGCAAGCATGCCAAAAGATGTATTAAACATGCAAAATAAGGCAAATTTATACAAATTAAGTTGTTCTAATATTTTTCAGGGTGCTTATGCATAAATCATGCAATCATGCTGAATGCATATTTAGTCTGTGAGATGAGTCAATCAATCTCTGTGGTGCATCAGAGGCGGTGATAGCCGGGCACAGGAGCCCCACACATTTCTGCTGATTGTAATGAGCAGCGCACAACTTCCTGCAAAGTGAGTTTAAAAAAAAAAAGAAGCCAAAATTAATAATTAAAAGCTTCCCCACTGATGTCAGGAAAAAGCGTGTTTCTCATTCACACCATGAGCAATTATTTAGACAATTTGGCATCGCGAGAGGGAATTATTTGCTAAAGGCTCTAATTTGAGACATTGAGAGAAAAAAAGATGAAAAAATAAAAAGCAAAAAGGATCGACCGGCGGCATCATTTCGCAGTCCCACACAGAATGGAGCTGATGATGTTAGTTTTTAGCACCATCTGCTGTGAATTGCGACATGTCTAGAGAACATGGGGGGAGAGAGGAAACAGTCAATTGGATTACCCAGTGAGTAATTGAGCTGCGCAGCTGCTGAACATGAAAAGCAAACTGCCAGTGTGTGTGGGCGGATGAAAATCACAGAAGTTCTGTACAACTCTCTACGTGAGTCTTCCCATGGCTGATACGGGCCACTTTCACTCCCAACTGCGACACTGACAACCATGAAAAGTTTCTAAAACTCAAATCATTCAGTTTGGTTTGCTTTGGGTAATTTTCAATTACTCGTTTCAAAAGTCAGTTTCACCCAAAAAGAGAGACTTTGCAGAGTGTTCACGCTGCTCTTTTCCCTGCAGTGAGATCATACTCTGATCCGGGGCTGTCAAGCCCGTCCGATAAAGCAGTGTGAAAATTGGTAAAATGGTCAGCGACAGTTGTTTTATTGTGCTATATAAATAAACTTAACAAATTTTGCCTCAAACTCTTAATTGGCTGCTTAGTTTAAAGTTAATAGACCATAAAATGGTCTCTAAACTATGGTGTGACCAAAAGTAGTCCATAATACTTCTGTGGTATATTGTCTCTTTTCTGAAGCCATATTATAACTTTTTATAACACAGAAAATACAAAAAAATAAAGTCTAGAGTCATTGATTTTTCTTCTTCTCCTTTTAGCCACAGCTTTCCAAACTGATTACCAAATATGCCAAATATGGACACGCTGCTCCAAGTTTGATGTCAATAATGATGCAAAAGTACAGAAGCCCGTTTCTGCCACAGAATAAAAATAAATAAATGTAACATAATATATGTGCGAGTCTCCATGCCCAAAACAGAGTCTATAGTCCTGCCCAAGGCAAATCGTAGCATTGCAAGTCAAAACAGATTTCATGATTTATCATCAGTTTAATACGGATTGCTGAATTGAGAAATCACTTTGGTGCATCAGGCAGGCAATAATAGAAAGTATTAATAAGTAAATAAATGAATGAATGAAAATGAGTGAGGCAGCCGGCCAAAATGGCTACTAAATCACCAGAATTTCTCCCAGTGCTCTTGATGGCCAATTTAAATCAAAATATTGATTCTGAAGACGTCGAAAACGATCGTTTTGAGAATATGGTTGAGATCGTGAAATCATCAGCTCAAATTGAACACTTCCGAGTTTCAAACGGTAATAAAATATGCTTTATTTTATTATTTTGTAATTGTTATTGAAATATCAGGAGAGTTATAATTTTATTGCAGCAGTTAGAGATCCATCTGTGGTAGATATGTAGGTCCAGGTCGCTGAAGACCCGAATGTGTGAAACATTCATGCACTAAAGGGTTAACAGTTTGCTGACTTAGACAGGCTGTCAAATGACATCGATGTGAGAAAGACACTCATGAAGTGTTATGCTATGCTGAAGAACTTGTATTCCATGATGTTTCACTCATTAATATCATTACCACATTTTCTCATCTAAAAAGCGGATCTTTCCTAATTGGCAGCCTTTACCTCATTAAAATGTGTAATTTTATATGCCGTTTCTTCCCGAAAATCCCCTCCAGGAACCCTAAAGTCTGCCTGTCTATCTATATCATGGCATCATTTTAAACTAGACTGAAAAGTAAACAAGCATCTAACTTGAAGTAAACACTTTTGAAGAATAGTATTATCAGCTCCACCGCATGAGCTCCGCTGCTTGTCATGTTTAATTAGCAGTTATGCTCTTTTTAGAAACTACAATGACAGAGTTGAGGACTGCATGAATCTGAGTCATCTTGGTTTCGAGAGCCGCTGGTTAGTTGATTATACCTGATCGTAAAGCTTCCCCACGAGTTTAAGGTGCTTCTCTCCCCCCTCAGAGAAGACCACCCCGTTCCTCTGCTGGGCCATCAGGAGACACAGCGGTAATGCCAGCTCGTGGTCCAGAAGAGCATCCTTCAGACGCTGAGACGACTTCTTAGTATTCCTGATCTGTCCAAAGTAGCCACCCTACACACACAAACAATCAGAAATGAACCGAAACGCTCTCAATCCATTATCATATTGAGGTAACGTGCACAAGATGAGAGGAATGCTCTCGCAGCTGCCACGATCAAGTCAAGAAGTCATGACCAGGCCAATATGGAAGCCTCTCGGGAGTTTCTTCACTTACTCGAGCACAAGAAACTGCCGAGTTGATTCATTATGAACACCTACTGTCCCATGTGGTCACACTTTAATTGCCTCTGTGTTTTCAAGGAAGCACTGATAAGACAAACACCATCTGCAATGCATCTTGGTACATGTTTGACCTGCTAAATAGTGCTGGTTTGCAGAATAATAGGGTAACGCATGAGCTCTGGCTATCTCCCATTACAGGGGCCTTGATTTCAGCATCACAACACCCAAAAATAACATAAAAAAAAAAAAAGTTTTCCACAAAAATTTAATTCTGATGCCATTTACTCCCCCCCACCCACCTCATTTATTTAATAAATTGCTGTAACATTCAAACACTTTCAAACTCACTGTTTCACACTGTACACACTAGCGCTGGCCTGCTCTCTGAATAAAGTTTCTGTGCCAGTGCTCTAGATACAGTGGCCCCGAAAAGTAAGTGAACTTCACTGCCTTAGATTAGGACTGTGAAACTAATCGAAATACAGTTTCAATTTCATTTTCAGCCTTCAACTACCATGAAAATACAATGATCAAGACAAAAAACGATTATTGCGCCCCATTCTGCCTCATTTCCTCTGTAAGAGCCCAATTTCAAGTGCAAATCGGTAAAATCATGTAACGCTACTTCTGCAAATTGGGACGTTTTTTGATATTAAAGCGGATTAGATTTGTGTTTTTAAAAGTGTGAACGAACTTGCACTGAGACGGTCATCTTTTAGCTAAGATGCGTGCCTAAATGGTCAAATACATACAAAAATGTGGTGCTTGGTGATTATTCACGTAAACCCTCGTCGGTTATGTAATAAATGAACAAATTTGTGAATGAAAATACGTGTGTAACACTAAATTGGATTCGGGCAGCTCTTAAAGTGACAGCGGGCTATATTCCAGCTGCGACCCTCTGCTTAATATTAATCAAACAAGAAACGACAAAGACTAAATCACTCACTGCTCTTGACTGCAGGACATTTATAGCTTTAATAAGGAACAAAGAAAATGTAATTCTTATAGTGAAGACTATGCTGCTTTATTTACATTTGATTATTCACTTCTGCAGTAGGCTGTTAACTGAATACTTTAGACTTACTTTAAAAAAAAAAAAAACAAACCTTAAAGCACAGTTTTTTTCATTTGTATCTTTTTATTCTATCGTATTTGTACTTTTACTAATATTAGTTGCCCTAGTACTCTTACAACATTGACCCAAATAATTTTGATTATGATTTTTGCCATAATCAAGCAGCCCTACCTTGGATAAAATATCAAAAAATATCAAGTGGCATATTAAAAATACATTAAATTACAGCACAAGCACACTTCCAGCACTGGACATCGGAAACACTGCTGCAGCCCTAATCGATTGCAATGACATCCACAAACATGGCTTAAGCATGTAAATGCATGCTGTTTGCTAAACGATGACTATGTTTGTGGCGTACCTCCGCTTTGAGCTGCTCTCCACCTGTCATGGCCTCCAGCTGCTCCACAGTCATTTCATCTGTGATCTCAATCCCTGCCATCTTCTGCACCACCTCCTTCAGGATCAGCAGGTCAAAACTGGCACAACATAAAACACAGGAATGATTAAAGACCTCGATAAAACCAAAGCAGCTCTTTGGGAGCTCTGCACGCTCAATGACACTGGATAAAGGAAATTAAACAGAGCTGTGATTGCTTGAGTTTAGAGAACATCCTCAAATATGGACTGGCGGATCCAGGTCTAGGGTGACTGTATTGGATCCTCATTTTCAATTTCAGCGTTTATTTTGGTCCGCGATGCACGACAGTAGCCTTTTCAGATCTGCGACCTATTTTTGGGTCAGAAGCCACCAAAATTGAGACTACCGCATTGACCTGAATATAAGATTCTTATCAGGAACTTTAACATGTCAATAATACACCCACAACAATAGGTGGCGCCAAACACGCTTAAAAAGAGTGTGCCCTGAAATATGTAATGTAATGCATGACGTAAAGACCGCGAGTGAAAACAAAATAAAAAGAAAAGCTTCCAGCGGCATGAGTCTCGATGGTCATGTTAGCCTGATGGGACCAAACTTCCTCTGTAAGTGATTTTAAAATCTGTCTGAAGACTACAGTAAGATTTCACTTCTACTGTTACTACAATTTTGGTAGGCTACTATGAGATGAATAGCCTAAATGTTATATAATTCAGATGGGCTACCTGTTATTTTTACTGTATATCAAAAAGTGTATGTATTGTTGATACATTTGACCAGTATTTACCATATTCTCAAAACAAAAATTAAAATAGGAAAAATGTGCAACATGAAAATAATTTAAGAGAAAATGGGTTTTACTGAGAAAAAAAAAAAAAAAAGATTTAGTTTTCAAAAAGCCTTTTCCCAAAAGGTATATCTTGAAAAAGGGGGGCCGTCTTATAATCAGGGTCGTCTTATATTCGGGTCAATACGGTACTTTGCTATGCTAATTTAAAACAAGAACAATTTACCTGCACCGGCACATTTTAATTTAACTTCTCGGTTTGATTATTTTTACATTCAGAGAAAAATCATCTACTTAATGAGAAATCAACCCCCCACTGGAAACATCATTGTCAGTCAACTCCGTTATCTAACACGCATCCAACCTGTAAACCTGTACATGTATGAAGCTCAATCCAGATCTCAGAGTAAGTGCTAGTCGATTCTCCATCTGTCAGCGAGGGCTTTAACTGCCTGCCTACACACATCTCTCTGGAGTGCTGAAGGATAACCCACACCTTATTAACGCTGCTGCTGCCGCTGCTTACACATATGCAGAACAGCCTCACATACAGCTGTGCAGAGAAATATACCGCTCTCTCAGACAAGCACTGGGATTAACCTCCTCAGTCCAGAGAAATGCATCACTTTAATTGTTAATTGCTGTATATTAAATATATTGGGCATGTGGACTCGAGCGGACCAGTGTTGCAAACACAGCACATTTCAGCACTGCTGTATAAAATGCTAATCGCTCACTTAGTCCGAACTCTCAGTATAAAAGCACCTCTGCAGATGGGACGAGGAGAAGAATTGTTGAATAAATACACAAAAAGTATTCTCGCAGCTTCATTAAATTACGGTTGAACCACAGAGGTCACATGGACTATTTTTCTGATGTCCTTACTAGGTTTCTGGGTCTGGGAACATTTCCGTTTTGTTGCCGTCTATGCAGGGTCTGAGAACTCTCGGATTTAATCAAAAATATCTTCATTTGTGTTCAGAAGATGAACGAAGGTCTTCAGGTTCAGAATGACATGTGGGTGAGTAATTAATGACAGAACTATCCCTTTAAGAAAATCAAAACTTAATCTGTCCAACACTTGGAATCAAGGGGTTAAATACGGAATTAACGTTCAAAACATTGTCGAAGTCCTTAAAAAGACTTAAGTCTTAAATGCCTTCCTGTACTTTAAGGATACTTAAGTTTTGAAAAAGAGCAGCATAAAAAATAGTTTGGAAACGCCAGAAGAACGGGGAGTAGGGCTACGTAAACTTACGCAGGATTTTTAGCCATATGACTATTTGAAAATAACTATTCATTCTGATTGGAGTGAGTGTGTGAGGAAGTGCATCTGTATAAAATTGTTTAAGAAATTAAAAAGCTGAAATATCACAAGACTCCTTTAATATATCTTTTTGGGGTGGATTTAAATGAGATTTCAGACCGTTTATTCATTAAAAGGGTAGGTTTGATTTCTTATGCATCTAAGAAATGTATTCTATTAAACTGGAAAAAGGAACACATTTGAACTATTTAAAAATATCATAAACGACGCACTGCATATGGAATATTTAACATACAGTATAAAAAACAAAACCCACATTTTCTTAGAGACCTGGAACATTTTTTTTTTAATCTATGAACCCTTTGACTCGTGTCTATACAACTTAACATCCACCGTTATCACACTGACCATTCATGTGCTATTTCTATTTTTTTTCTTCTTTTTGGTTGTTTGTTTTTGTTGTATTGTAAATCAATAAATAAATAATAATAAAAAAAAGAAATTAAAAAGCTGAAACCTACTTTTTTTCTTGTACAGGCTGCGCAATTGGGGTGGGGGTGGGGGGTGGGGGGTACAAACACCTATTTCAAAAACCTTAAAGTGAACAGCTAAAAAAAAAAAAAAAAAAAAAACAGTTCACTTGTTTTATACGTAACTTTACCACTGTGACTCAAAAAAGAATTACTGTTACTCTTAAAACAAAAAAGAGAGAAAATTTTAGAGAGCTTTTAAATAATTTTAAATAATTTTTTTTTAATTATGATTTTTTTTTTAGTATTGCCCTGGGTGAGCCATTTCACTCAACAGAAGTTCACATACAGTCTACAAGACAAAATAAAAGCTGAATATAGACCCCTTTCCAAAGTGTACATATCCTTGATACTGGGCATCTTTACTTGGACGATCTGTTTTTGTGATGTTCTGAGCAGTTGGTTTTGTATAGTAACAACGGTTTTAATAAAGTGCAGGGTAAAAACAGCACAGCGCCTCTTTGAAGGGCAGGTCAGGACCTAAACACAGCAAACACGTAAGCGTACCTCTTGCCTGCTTTCAGCTGGTTGGTCACATACTGCAGAAGACCAGCTAACTCGATGGGATATTTTCTGAAAACCGCTCCGCAAAGACTAGCGAGACCTAAGGAAAGACGTGATGACAAAAGCAAAATATTATCATAAGAAAGAGCATTAGAATTCGTACAAGGGCAAGTCAAGAATGTCACGCATTTGTGCTCCAAATTGCTTTCCGGACACACTCTAGCAGCAGGGTCAAACCATTTCAAGAAATGACATTTAACGTCCATTAGGATGCCAGGCAGAAGTTCAATTTATTCGGCATCTCGACACATCGAAGAGGCGTTTTAGAAGAAATGCGGCACTCACTCTGCAGCCATGATGAAATGGTCGTGTCATCGTGTTTCATCTTCTCTTTCTCTGGGTTGGCTAAAGCTTCAATAATGCAATCTGCCCACACGGTCAAGGGCTCAAACACACCACGTCTCGCTCTTTAAAGATAACACACCCGCTGTAAGCAGCAGACACTCTTCAGACTATTACTCATACAGTCAGACATTGTTTTGGCATGTTCAAAAGAAAATTAACAGTCTATTTTCCTCCAAACTGCAGAAATGCTTTTCTCCCTCATTTTAAACACACAAAGCTGTCAGCTTCAGTGATGATGATGAAGTCAAGGTGAGCGATTACATGCTATTTTAATCACGAGCAAATTACGGGAGTTTGGAGGAGATCAGCAAGTTCCTGGGAGAGCTGTTATTAGCGGAGGGGGAAGATTATTATACAGTGGGAGTGTAATTATAAGAGCCGTCTGAAAGGATACAGGCCAGCACATCATAGTTGAGAGAGGTGAGGTATTTGAGAGAGTCCACCACTGGAGTTATGAGGTTATCGTACCACTGGATCTGAGACAGAATCTGAAAGAAAAGAGAGAGAGGAAACATTACATGCATTAACCTAACAACACAGGACTCTGCAGCAGTGACTCACTCCTTCTACATAGTTTTATTTTTATTCCCCTGAGGTCCACGCGTGTTATTCAAGTGCCAAAGACATTTTCGTTCAAACTTCTGAGATCAAACTGAAATGTCTCTTTAAAAGACGTCAAACTAAACTTATATTTCATTTTGTTAATGCATTGTATTTTCAAGTGAAATTGCAAACAGAGCAAGACGTGATTGCATTCATTTGTAACAGACCTGATTGTGATTCTGCTGATCATAGTACGATTAGTTTTACCAATTTTTATTATTATTATTTTTTTTTTAATTGTGAGATAGATGAAATTTGACAAAAATGTAATTCTTACATAAGAATCGTCTGTAAAGAAGAGGAATTTTTTTTTTTTTGCAATAAATCCAATAGAATTTTTTTTTTTTTTTCTTCCCCTCAAGGGAACCAGTCTACAAATACACACGATCGCTGCAGCAATCAATATTGGTCAATATCAGTCAATCGCTAAACTTTTAGTCTTTGCAAACACCACTAATTATATTTCCCAGGTCATGTAGAATAATACATTGCTCAATTAGACCAGGGACATTCATTCTAGCAAACAGAATCAATTTTGATTTGATGTTGTACTGTGGCGAGTGTTTGTCAGTGCAGAGGCAGCAGCATCAGTCAGTGGCCTCTCTCTCGAGGCGTTCATAAAATGAGGAAAGCGCAGTCCTCTGCCTGCGCCTGAATAACACAGCCTTCATCAGAGCTCATCTCCGTCTTTTATTTCACCAATGAATCTTCTGAATTTTTCAGAAATGCTAATGAATTCAAAGCCTTGCCAACGTCAGCCACTTCCAAGTCTTTTCTTCTCGGTACACGAGTGCAAAACTCGTGGAGCCTCTCATCGCTGCAGAAGTGCACTGCATGAACGGTGACAGCAGAACAAGACTCCGCACCACTTCTTCAGAACAAACCCAGCAGAAAGAAGCATCCTGATGAAAACTTTCTGGCACACATGAAGATCTGTCAGCCGCGGTCGGCCCAGTCATGAATTTCTTACATTCGATGGAGATGAATGCGATTACCGTTAGCCCACTGACTAATACAGCCTAAATTTAGCCTCGTGTTCATGCTCTCGTTCTGATGTTGGGCATTAGGCCACTGGTCTGAGTTTATATACGTGCTTTTTAATCTCAGGAGCAATGAAAATTGATAGCACACTGCAGATTATAAAGTAGCCCTGTAAAAGCATGGCATTAGTCTAACGGACCATTATGGCCGTCACAAGCAATAAAATACTCACATAATCAAAGAGAATGGTGGGGTTACTGTGGCTTAACTTTCCGATCTGCCTTCCTGAGGGCTTCACGTTCTCCTTAGTCAGTCGCCTGGGGGGAAAAAAAGCCACAGAGAAGGTGAAAACCTGCAAAAGTGGCACAGACACACCAAAGGGGACAATTAATAACCCTTACACTCACCAGTGACTAAAACAGGCCTGTAAATTGGCTATACTTGCTACTACAGACATTTGGCTGGCATATGCCAATAATCATGGCCACTTGTATATGGCAATGGCTGAGGAAAATCAGCATCTCTACAGAAGTCATTAATACATGTATTATCAATGGCAGTGCGTGAAGCTTTGAAACCTTTATGAATCATTTGTTTCGAATCAGTGGTTCGGCACAGATTTGCCAAGTCACGTGATTTCAGCAAACAAGGCTACGTTAGGTCATACTGCTTTGAACTTTGGTTTCTGAAACATTTCAAAATTGCCATGGTTCACCGCATGTGTGTTTTAACTTCTCAGATCTGAGGTGTTCAGTTTTAATCATCTTTAAAGGGGTCATCAGATGCAAAATTCACTTTTACATGTTGTTTGAACTAAAATGTGTGTACACATCCACCCTATAATGATAAAAATCCACTCGGTGCCTTTTTTTTTTTAATCCCAATAAATAATAACGTCTCTCTCAAATCAAGCTGTTCTCAGATGCCTGACTGTGTGACGTCACACAGACCCAGGCCCCTCCCACAATTGACACTAGCGTTTTACCTTAGACCCGGTCTGAGTGAGCTGTGAACAGTCCAGCATTGTTTCGAGGCTGGAGCAGAATGTCTCCTGAGCGATTGAGGTGTTTTGTTGTTGGATGTAATTATGAACGTAGCAGTCATCATTTACTCCCGACATCTGAGCCGCTGAAGACACAGTGGATTACGTTTGTTTTTGAAGGGAATGCACCTTGATCTATCTAAATGTCTCTATGTGTGTGCGAATCATTTGTGACCCAGCTTCACCTACAGAAGAAGTGAGTCTCAATTTTTAGATTTCTTGAATGTAGCCATCTGATAATAAAGGCTTTTTAATTTACAAGAGTGCCATGGTCATTCTGAAGTTTTCTTTGATGAAAAATAAGATGTACTTCAATTAAAAATCCTTGGACAAACTATGCAAAAAAAAAAAAAAAAAAAAAAAAAAAAAAAAAAAAAAAACCTATGCATTGTTTTCCCTCAAAGCATCAAAAAGCACCTGGTGTGCATGTCACAGCTGTGCATCTTCAGAAGCGGAGCTGCGCGGAAAGTTACAAAAAAATGCCATGCACACTGCCACGCAAAATATCTTGTGCACTCAAAGAAAACTTCATATTTGCTGTGCACACCCAAGCAAACTTGCGGACGCGATGAGTATAAATCAGCCTTAAGGAGAACGGCTCGTCACCCGACAGAAGAGCTAATCAGCATTTAAAGGGACATGCACTGAAACGGCTCGTTGTGAACAGAGCTGTTTTTGACAGGGTACAAATGGGTGTTGTTTTACACTACCATTGAGAAAATTTAACCAAAGTTTGTTATAGACTTTTTATGAAGACCCTAAAGAATCATATCAACTTGTGGAAATTGGGCATCCGATGACCCCTTTAATGCTTACGCGTGTATAAAACAAAAATGTGAAACAAATTTAATTGTCTCTAATTGGCCCCGCCTGAAGGCCAGCTCACAACAAGATGAATATCCGTTGTGGAAATTGGTGCAATACATTTTAATTGGAATGAATGGCTGTTATTGCACCAATACAGACCAACACAAATAGAGCTGATCTAATCACTTTTCCATCACGGTGCAAAGAAAACTGGCCATCGCCAACCAATAGGATTTGGGCCATTGGTCATGTGACCAGTCCTGCTGCTGTTACAGAAAACCACACCTTAGTGGTGTTCTTGAAGAGTATTTTGATAAGTGACAGTGATTTCTTTCTAAAGCTTTTGATTTTCTTGAAAAGGCAGTTGCTAACAAGGGCCTACAGAGGTTGTCAGGGACATTAAACGTTACCATCAAACAGGTAAACTCATCTGCTAGTTAACATTCAAAGCCTCACTGAGTCCACAGTCAACTCAAACATTTCAAATTGGCAGAAGAGTTGACGGAAGCTTAATGGTGGTGATGTTGAAGTCATCATGCCGTAGTTATGTAGCAATGTTAAGTGTCAGTTATTTTTCCTGGAAACATTGTTCAAATGGTTTAAGTATCAAATATCCAATGACAAACTCATTGTCGACTTCTTGTTAACATGGCCTTCCAGTGTTGTGAATACTGGAATTTTGCAAGAACCGTGGCATGACAGGCGACAGACGGGTGTCTCCTCTATTGGTGAGAGTGGACGGCTGTCTATGTCCCGTCTCGCTCATGTCTTATGAGTCTTCACGCCTCTGCGCTGATTTCTTATCACACATGCCAGCAGGCGCATGATGGACTGTCACGTGAAGCGCAGTGCCTCTCGGGCTGTTCTTTATAACGCCGTTAATTGTGAGCGTGGGGGGCCGTGTTTTCCAGCAGACTAGCAGTGCTGCTTTGTCTGAAGTGTGGCACAAAAGGGCCAATTAAAAAGTCAATTAATAAAGTAGCTGGGGAGAAAAAAAAAAAAAAAAAAACACACACACACACACACACACACACACACACACACTGGAGGAGGGCACAGAGCCAGTGCTGGCATTGTGGAGTTTCCATTCGAGCTGGTGAGCCGACAGGAGCTGCTGACTGCTGAGCCATGACGGTGTCACTGGTCTTAATAAGGAAGCTGTGTGTGCGTGTTCCTGAGCATTCCCCACGTCACATCAGGTGGCCTAATTGGTTTGCTTAACCTTCAAGAGCACAATGAACAAGCTCTAATGATATCTTCTGATACCCAGAAGTCTTATAAAGCTCACATGAACAACAGGACGTCAGCCGTCTCACTAGTACATATCTAACATTTTCATAAAACACACTTTCAAATATGTCATGAAAGAGATGTTAAAAAAAACTGGGGGTGGGAGGAAAACAGATGAGATGCATCACAATTCTCTCTTAAACGATTCTGCAAATGTGGTAAAAACTAAGCTCAGAATTTATGGAAAACTTTCATGCATTAGATGCAGCAGAATTACAGTTGCTGCCAATTACACACACAAAACCCTCAAACAAGTATCTAATATTACATTAAGTTCGGAAATGTTGAAGAAAATTACAAGGACAATCACAGGCTACAATGTGCGATTTTATCAGCGTTTTCTCTTCCAAATGCTCTACAAAGACATCATTAATGCTGTCTGGAATGCAATTAGATCATTTATTAGATACGC
This sequence comes from Acrossocheilus fasciatus, assembly GCA_036784905.1. Taxonomy (NCBI): domain Eukaryota; kingdom Metazoa; phylum Chordata; class Actinopteri; order Cypriniformes; family Cyprinidae; genus Acrossocheilus; species Acrossocheilus fasciatus. Next base: position 28,657,601 of record CM071951.1, read on the forward strand.
AAAACTCACAGACGGCTGCTTTCAAATGCTCATGTGCGCTTTGTGCTCTCACTCTGAAGGGCACTCGTGGCATGAGGCCGTACGCATATTTATGCAGTGGTTAAATGAATGAAATTAATCTAAAAGTCAGTCATGTCTTAAAGGATTAAACAGACAGGACATCCGAAATGTCAAAACACATCTGTGCATTATTGTGAATGCGCTCTCCCGTATAGACTCCATTCACATACGTCATCCGTAATAATCAAACAGCAGAGACGCTCAGAAAATGAGAAAAACCCCTCAATGCAGTGCACGGCGCTCTCAGATGGATTCGGGAGAGTGTGTGTGTCTCTTCACCTCCTCCGGTTGCACTGCTGAATGAAGCGCTACTCCTCCGTGTTTCTGCCTCAGTGTTGACAGATCCTCCGCAGCAGCACTGCAGTCGAACACACCGCCTGCACCTCCCTACAACTCACACACTCCGCTAACGTCTGACAGCTCGCCTCACAGCACACACACAGTCACGTTAAGGCCACCAAATGCAAAATAATGCATGCAACAAATGGCTTCCCATTGTTCAAACAGAGCAAAAATCTGCTTAAAGCATTTACATTTCAAAACACTCGTTTGTAACTGTATTGCTAATGTTTTCAATTACTATCAATGTTTACATTTACGGTTCAAACCTACATGTGTTTACTAGTTCATTTAAGCTTTTGTACATCTATTAATTCAATTTTTTTGTATAAAAACAAATGTGAATTATAAATGTAATATTTAGGACTTGATAGTTTATTTAGATTTAAACCTCAAATGTATCAATACGAGACGCTTGACATTTTTAAAAACATGTTTAGGATAAATATGGCACAATTTTGTTGCTAAATCTGACCAAATAGAGCCTCTTTTGTAGCAAGCTTTCACATTCAAGGCTGCATCCTCACATCGAGCTCAACAAATATTTATTTCCCTCACAAGACTCCAATCATACTAGCTCCTCTCTGTCCTCGACGTGATGTCCTTCAGATTTCAGCAGACTCCGGCTACAACATCGATTAAAAGCAAACTACTAACCAGGAAAAATGAAGGCAAACCATAAAAACAAGCGTGATGAAAAGTAAACAAAAATGTTGGATAAAATCAAATAATATTTATGTTTAAAGAAAAACAGAATGAAATGTTGGACGCAGGCGGCCCTTGTAAAATCTAACCTTAGTCCGGTCATATTGAACACTTGAAAAACACAAAACTACCTGCACAAGCTACAAACAGCATCCAATGAGAGAGACTAAACGGTCGAGAGCAGTCTGACACATACGAGGGCTCGAATCGGCTCGTTTGACAGGCGACCTTGAGCTTCCCTCTCTTTCTCCCTGAACACTTTTGACGTGTTTAGCCTCAGCTCATTCTCCGCTCGCTCCCTCTCCATCCAATTATCTGCCAAAATATCATCATTTATTCAACACACTTGAAAAGAAAGCAAAGAATCTGATGCAGCAATTCTGCAAGCCCTTTCAAAGAGCTCATCTATATGCACAGGGGACTGAACACACACACACACACACGCACGCACGCACGCAGGGCAACATAAACCTTGTTCAAGGAGAACTGCCTTTAAAGTTGCACTGATGTAATAACATCCTAAATCTACACATTGTCTAAAGGCAATGGTAGGAGTTAAGAAACAATGGAACAACCTCAGAGGTCTGTCTGCAAATATAAAAAAAATAGATCATTTTAGAGGATGCAAAAACAAATCAGATTTTATACCTACAAATAAAACATATTAAAGTGTAAATAATAAACATATTATTTCTTCATCTGAAGAAATCAAACTACACTACCCAGAATTCTGTGAGGAGTCCCACCAATAAGAGCTGTTGCCATAGAAACAAGGATTTCAGCAATTTCCTCAGCAGTGAGGATCTAGAAGTTAGCTAGGTTTGATTGACAAATAGTTCACTCAAAAATGAACATTCTGACATGATTTCCTCACCTTCTAAACCTGTATGACTTTCTTCTTCAGAACACAAAAGGAGAGATGGATGCTATTTTTAATATAAACGACAGCGGAAGGGGCAAGATTTTCAGCGAGCGACAAACTTTTATTTGATCACATCAAGTCATCATAAAACCTAAAGTACCGCCTATGAGTTATTATGGACTATTTCATGGGTCTTTTTCATCATTTTGGGGCTTGACATCCTGAGTCTCTATGCAGTTGCTTTGCATGGAAACAAGCAGCAGACAGATTTTGTTCGGCATTTCTTCTATTGTGTTCTCAAGAAATAAATGCATGTAGGTTTAGAACAGCATTTGTGAGAAAATGATTCTTTTAATGAAGGATGTTTCAGCATTAGAGTCTAAGAAATGATGATAATAAAATGCATAAAAAAAATTGTTCCAATTACATTTGCAGTGCTTCATGGAATGGGTTACAATGTAAGAGTCTTGTACCTTTGACTGTTTACTTATGAACTAAACACTTTTTATACTAAAATACTTTTTTGCTCGAGGCTTTTGTTCAACTCCTCATTAAACAACTCAATATGGAGGAAATAAATGGAACGGCACCTACACTACAGTACACTACTCTTACAGGTTTATTTGAACAAATTCAATCAAAAGAGTATTATTGTGAAATATTACAACATTTATTGCTGGGAATCTTCAGCATCATTACTCCAGACTTCAGTATCACACGATCTTTCCGAAATCATTCTAATAAGTTGATTTGCTGCCAAAAAAACATTTCTGATTATTAATGATGAAAATTATAATTGCTTAATATTTTTGTGGAAACCCACACATTTTTTTGTCAGGATTTTTATTGATAAAGTTCAAAAGAACAGCGTTTACATGAAGTTCTTAGAAGCTATATGTAAAAACATACACTTTCTTACAATGACTCAAAAAAAACAAAAAAACACTGTAGGTGACTGGAAAACTACAGAAATCCTGCTTCATCTGTGCCTTTTATTTGACAAAGACAAAGACCAGGTAATGAAGTCTGAATTCAGAATGAATCATGACAATCCACTAATAACTAGAGCGCTGCTTCTCACTACAGGCCAGAGATCCTCAGTTACAGGAAGATATTGCAGAAGCATATTTAAGTATCTCAGCAGAACTGATCTAGATTCAGAGAGGAAGTAAACTTACTTCATGATGTATTTGGCTCTGTCTACCGTCTGAGCCTTGATCTTCACCAGGAGTGGATGATTGCCGTACGTCTCATTCTTCCACTGCCCATAGAGGCGATACCTAATTACACAACACAGAGATCCGAGTGTAAGGTAATGAAAACATATATCATGTTCATCAAGTCAAGGCATTCTGACAGCGCTTAGATATGCATACGGGGGAATATCATGAGAGAATAGGCATGCAATATACAGTGCAGCAGTAAAAACAGCCTCATATCCTTCAGCTGGTATGATCACACACAACAATCATTTGATATAACGACTCCCGTGATAAAACAGCCCATAATGTTACACATCCCCAATCACATTTGACAGTTACCAACAGCTACAACAGGCTGAAAGCCTCTTTTTTGTTTGGTTGTGTAACCAAACAAAATGTACTAATGTCTAAGTACTAAGGAAGTCAAAACTGGGGACAAAACTGTTTGGTTGTCCACAGTCTTCATAATATCTTCTCCTGTGTAGCCACTACATGCAATCATAGGCCAAGGCCACTTAATAAATCTGAAACCCATAAAAAGTGTAAATAAAACAAACTTTAAAAAAAGAAAAAAAAAGAAAACAGCCTTGGCACTATTGTGTGTAATACTCCACCTGTGCTTACAGATTCTCAGCCTGCACCTCAAAAGACAAAGTAAATGTTTTCCCACCTATCCCCAAGATTTTGAAAGCAGATTGCGTGTAAAAAATATTGTTAGACATTTATTAAGTAGCATGTAGTAACTTTTATTCTAATTGTACATTTACTGCAGACCTGGAAATAAGCCTTGCTATTTATGTGGCATCAGCCCAAAACCTCACCAATTAGGTCATTAGCTTAATGCAATTAACTTGGTAATTTAATTTATTCTATAAATCTTATGTGTCAGATGCACGCAGAGCCATTTTTAGAAAGCCGTCTCTCAGCTTCCATTTTTTGTGGTAGCTCTGTGTATTTCTACAGCGCCGCTGTTGAAGAGTAATTAGCCGGTGAAGCGGATTTAACAAAAGTTATCATGAGCGTTGTAACGTTAGAAGCGGATGTCATAAATAGACCAGAAACATTTTAAAACGAACCGTTCATTCACAAATCCGTAAGACCTTACATTCATGCTGTGGAAATACAGACCATAAGACGGATGAAAACAAACACAGTGCTGAAAAGAGGAGGAGCTACATAAGCTCTAGATGATTTATTTTTGCTCATATACTGAGCAGAGCAGAAAGCCCTATAGGTTAAGAAAAAGTGTTGTGTGATGAGCTGACGTACCTGTGCTGGTAGGGGAAGAGTTTGAAGAAGCCCCAGAGCTCCTCGGACATGCAGGCGTTGCACTCCATGAGCGAGAGAGACGGTAACAACACCTGATCAGCAATACTGAGAAAACAGCTCAGCAGAGAGTCCTGCCAGAGACACAGACACGTCCAGCACTTCATATACATCCAGACAAACACAGCTGCACTGTCAAGGGCCTGTCATAGTCATCTAGATACAAAACGCTCCAAATCACTGGAAAAAGATTTATAGCTTAAAATCCCTCAAGAAAACTCCTTTGGCCATTACAGGAACATCCGGTAATCAAATACAGTTACTCAGAATAAAGTTAGTAGCTGCTCAATGTTAGTGTTAAAAGTTAAAATGCTTAAAGAATCTATTAGGTTTAAATTAAGTTTAAACTGGGTGAGAAAAATTTCAAATACACTTTACAGTCAGAGCTGATCTTCTAGAATTGAGCAAACAAAAAAAGCCAGAAAGCTGTGCTGTTCTTCATACAACTTCACACTCCCACTCTGGCCCTTCCGTGACTCACCGTTTTGTCCTTGGTGTCTTGCCTGCTTTCACTTTGGTACTGAAAGAGAGAGACAGACACAGACACACACACACGCAGAGACAGACAGTGATCAATAGAGGCTAACCAGCAATAAAGCGAGACTATAGAACTCACACAGGCTGCATTAAAATGAGCCAAAGAGCTAATACAGCCCTGATATAGACCTCATCAACCTCTGGGACACACCGTTACATTCTCTACCTACCAAAAAACACACGAGGACAATACTGTAATAACACTGGAGAAAGTCCATCTAGTGCAGAGTTGAGATCGTTGTTCTACATCTATCCATACATCATCCAAACTTGTTTTGCCTATATAAAGTTATTAAATGGTTACTCCACCCCAAAATGAAAATTTTATCCTTAATCACTTACCCCCATGTCGTTCCAAACCCATCAAAGCTTTGTTCGTCATCGGAACACAATTTAAGATATTTTGGATGAAAACCGGGAGGCTTGTGACTGTCCCATTGACTGCCAAACAATTAACACTATCAAGGCCCAGAAAAGTCAAACAGTCCATCTGCCATCAGACACTTCCTGCAAGCGCGTTCATGAGTTCACTAGCAGAGCACGATGCAAGCAGGCCTCAGATGATGCACGACGCAAACGCCGTGACCTGCTGACGTCGAGGCCAGCGTACACCTAGATATGTAGACATCAGCAGGTCACGGCATGTACGTCCTGCGTCATCTGAGGCCTGCTTGCGTCGTGCTCTGCTAGTGAACTCATGAACGCTCTTGCAGGAAGTGCCACGCAGGAGCAGAAAAAGTCGAATAAAGTCGATATTTTGTTTTCCTTGCGCACAAAAAGTGTTCTTGTCACATCATAAAATTTAGATTCCACGTCTGATGGCAGATGGACTGTGTTGGCGATGTATTTCATACTTTTCTCGTCCTTGACAGTGTTATTTACTATGCAGTCAATGGGACAGTCACAAGCTTCCCGGTTTTCATCTAAAATATCTTAATGTTTTCCGAAGACGAAATAAGCTTTTACGGGTTTGGAACGGCATGGGGTAAGGGAGTATTTTTCACCAAGTTACTCGGTTACTTGTGTTGCACTGAGTGTTACAGCTAGTGATTTTATTAGGCTACCTCTCAAGGGCTTGCTCAAATATATAATAGCAGATATATCAGCCAACTCCAGTGCCAGTCCTCACCTCTTTCATGAAACTCTTGCCCAGTCGCACGACCTTGGCAAACAGGATGGGGTCATGGGACAGGTGAGGGCCTAGGTAGCACAGCATGTTGAAGACGTCCCTGGAGAGATGGTCAAAGCTTTCGGCCGGCCGCAGTGCCTGTTTGTTCCGCAGAGGCGTCATCAAACCACCTTTGGCACCTTTGGGGACTGCAGCCCTAAAAATACAGGACGTTCAAAGAGTTCAACACACAGCTCTGCTGTCTGAATTTCTCATGTCTTCTGTCCCGACGCTGGATCTACAGTTACAGCTCAAAGCACGGCTCATGTGGACTGTGTCCTGATAGGGGTGAACTGATACATGTATTCGTACCGAACCGTCTTGGTTCGGTGCATGAGGCCTCACAACGATATACAGGCAATTCACCCCCCAATCCAGAAGGGGGCTCCCGCAGTAATGCAGCGCTGTTTGATAACCGCCAGCAGAAGAAATTGTTTAGTTTATCTGTAAACTAAATCAAATATTTGTTGAGAATTTATTGTGTGTGTGTGTATATATGATTTTGGTACAACAGGGGGAAAAAGTTATTTTATTTTGAACAGACAGTAGTACAAATGACTATTTTACTATTCCACCTAGATGTGAAAATACTAAATATTATATATATATATATATATATATATATATATATATATATATATATATATATATATATATATATATATAAAATCTACAGTACATATAACATAAGGAACAAATTCTCGAAATATATTTGGTTTAGTTTACAGATAAACAAGGAAAAACAGTGTGACACGTAACAGCCTATATATGCTGAGTTTCAGTTCATTTTTGTGACACGCATAATTTGTTCACAGAAAGGAAACTCTGGCAGAAAGCGACATCCTATTTGTTTTCTTTTTTGTTTTCATTGTGAGTGTACACAAATAAAAGCAGACCTTTATACAGTGATGCATTATTAATAAGACAATAAGTGTTTAAAGTTGGTTCTCCTGGTATAATGGAACAGTTGAAGTGATCGCGCCGGAACACACACACACACACACACACACACACACAAGTTCCAGCATTACTAACTTGACAGCGCAGTTGGTACTTTATCAAAATAAAATACAGTGAACCAAACATCAGTGCGCCCTCCTCTGTCATCGTTGTAACGCGACTGAAGTACGAAGCCTATCATTTACATAAATAATAGTTTCGCATTCAAATACGTTACATCACAAATATGGAAATATTATGGAATATTTGGATTTGTGCCGAATGAGAGAGGTAGGATACACAAGCATAAAGCTCCATTTCGCAAACAGTTGAGTGCGCAAGCCTTTAAAGTATACTCCTTTGTCAGTGAGAGATGCGTTCAGAATCAGCACATGGTCACTGTCTAGGGGGCTTTGTTTTCAAGTGCGCAACTCGGCATTCGCTGTTCTTCTGCTAGCGGTTATCAAACAGCGTTGCATTACTGCGGGAGCCCCCTTCTGGACTGGGGATGAATTGCCTGTATTCGTTGTAAGGCCTCATGCACCAGACTGAGATGTCCATACCGTGACAGTTCGGTACGAATACATGTATCGTGCCACCCCTAATATGCAGTGTGTTTCCCATAGATTGATTTATTTGTGGTGGCCCGCCACAATATCAAAGCTGACCGCCACAAATAGATCTTCGAAAAGGCTTTGACTTCATTGAATATATTCAATGAAGTCAAAGCCTTTTCGAAGATCTATTTGTGGCGGTCAGCTTTGATATTGTGGCGGGCCACCACAAATAAATACATGTGCACATTATACATGAGCACTGCACATTTCAAAATCAAAATCCGGTGCGGGTGTTTTTATATCACTGTATTTCTGAAGGAAACCGAATGTCTTCAGAAAATTTTGGATGTCATTTTCATAGCAGCGTTTTTGAGCGGAGCTCTGCTTTGTGTACAGCGTTACCAGGGAAACCTCTATTTCTCCCGCTCCAACAGCGCCTCCCACTGGCAGAGAATTCATTTGTGTGTATATATATATATATATATATATATATATATATATATATATATATATATATATATATATATATATATATATATATATATATATATATATATATATATATATATATATATATACACATATGCCGCCACAAATAGAGTGCTAGTCTATGGGAAACACTGCTATATGTCCCACACTGACATTTTCAATAGAAAATCTGTTCATCAAAGTTGTCCTAAGACAAGATCGGTTATTGTTTTGGTTTTAGGACAACTTTGATGAAAGGTTTTCAGATGTTGACTACTGTAATTTAATGATTTTACACCAATGCAGAATAAGAACAAAAAAAGTAAGAAAACCTCAAATCTTTCTCGTATTGTTTCCAAGCAACTGACACTAGAGATAAAGGGTCGGAAATGCGAAGTCATTAACACGGACATGGAGCTTTCAAGCAAAAAAAGGGGCTATTAAGAAACTACCATTATGAGTTTTATTATTTGCCAGATTTAGTGCGTTCATTTACACACCCACACTGCAAATCAGACTTTCAAAAAACAAAAGCAACAATGTATGGTGTGCTAGATAAACAATAACCAATTATATTTGTTATTTTTAAGAATACCATTATTAATTGTAAAAAAAAATTGTGAATATTTAAAATTAATTACTTGCCATATGAAAACATTGTCCAATTCACATCTTACAATCCTAAAGTACATATTACACAGACTTCAACGACATGGAAGATGTGGACAGAGTTGTGGAATCCAGTCATAAAAGTGGAATTCAATGTATAATATGGAATGTCAAACAATTTGGCAAAATCTGGATGAATAAACCAGTCCAGGGTATCCACAGGATTTTCAAAAATGAAATGTATGGTTTTTTAAGACCTATTCAAATAAAATTCTTATCATATGGCAGAAAAGGGAAATGCCTATGGTAACCTATTAAACAGTAAAAATATTGTAAAAAAAAAAAAAAACAAATAAAGGAGAACAGTTACGCCCCTTTTTAATATAAGTTTCAGGTGAAAAAAAATAACGACTTTATTCAGCAATTCGTGTGTCAGCGTAGCGCCATTTTGGAGAGTACCCGCTGGACGCAAGCAGCGTACGCTGTTCTGTGTCAGCCGCACCTCACGGATGGTGCTACGCTGACACAGAGGAGACGAATTGTTGAATAAAATGTACAAAAAGTATTCTCATAGCTTCATAACATTACGGTTGAACCCATGATGGCAGACGGACTATTCTGACGATGTTTTTCATACTTTTCTGGACCAAACGCTGTTACAGGCCCAGGACAGAGCGTGCGTCTGAATGCTGTACCTGCGGTAGAGCGGCTCCACGATCAGGTGGAGCAGTTGGCACAGTGCGATGGCGATGGCCTTGTGGGAGGTGGCGTAGAAAGCTGGCATCTGATCCATGATGCTCTGAGCGTGCTGCCAGTCACCGATCCTCAGCAGCGCCTCCAGCAGCCCCAGCTTCTGGTTATCAGGAGGCTGACATGAGAGGAGAGACAGATTAGAGAAGCGGAGGACACACCTCCACATACGGCATCATTACACGCTCTTCTGTTCATTATCTCTTCTGCTGAGGAGTCTGAGGGGATTCTTATCTTCAGAGACAGATGACACACACACCATCTGTGTTGTTTCATACAGTTTACAAGTCACACTAATGCAAAGCCACAACAACAGCAGTAAAATATGGATTCTGATATATTCAGTCAGAGGTGGGAAAAAAAACTTAAAAAAAAAAAAAGTTTAAACTAGGCTGCAACAACTATTTTGATTAATTTGTGAATTTTGTTTTTTCTTAATCTGGCATTGCATGTCATGCCCGATTCTCTCACTGAACCACAACGCACAGTAAAAACACCGTCAAAGCACGAGACCACATGACACTACATGCACACGCATTCTTCGCCTTTAAAAGACAGACGACAAGTTTCAAACCAGGTTTATATTAATATGTGCAAATTGTTCTGAATTTACTTCAATTTAACATGCTTTAAATGGCAAACAGTTTTGGTCGAAACAGTTTTATTTACTTAAGACACAAGGGGACAACCCTCCAATTCATTAGGAATAAATATACACTGTCATTTTTTTTTTTTTTTTTTTTAATTTGTCCTTATTCAGAACCACAGCAATATGCTATTGAACACAGTCCTTTATTTATTAGATAGCCTAAATAGTAACATTCATTTAAACCAAGCGTCTTTCTTTTTCTTTTTTTTTTTTTAAAAGTAAACCGACATTAAAAAAAGAAATCATCCCAAGACTGAGTGTCTCTTTGTTATTAATATTGCTGTTTGATTTAATGAAATGAAATGCATCAACACTGAAAAATTTAATGTACAGATGCACACAATCAAAAGCGGTCATTGCTTAACAGACTGCCATCATTTGCATGTATTTTTAATATAAACTTTGTACTGGTACTTCTGATATTCTAGACTAAACAGAATTAAAAATGCTTCAGTGTGACCCAACCTCACATACTCATAAATTTTGATTTAGACTGTACACTGAAAGATGAAGAGTTTTGAAAAGTCTCATGTTTAATAAGGCTGCATTTATGCGTATGAAGTATATACTTTTAAATAATGAACTGAATCGAGATTAATTAAACATTATTAATGTCTACTGCTGCTATTTGTCAGGATTTTAAAGCCCTGTGTGCATTCTGTATGCATTTTCTTCAAGTACACCCTGATGGTTTAATTTAAACCATTAACTTAGTAAACAGCATGGCTAAACTGAAGTTTATCTCATTTTGTGAATCCGAGGCTGTGGGACGCAGAGTTCCTGAGTGCATGCTGAGCGTCTGTACATGCGCTGCTGTAATCAAGCATCTGATCAGCCCAGCAAAAGCCATTTATATAACACTGACATTTACATGCATTTATACCATTACATCATAAAACTCTTCTATGCTCTTCTGCAAGCGTTAGTTCTGTAAACTGAGAACATCAATTGAAATAAAGCTGAAATAAAATATTAGATGTAAACTCTAATAAGAAATGATGCCTTAGCAACTAACTGAAATGAAATAAGTTGAAGTACTAAAATGGCTGAAACTAAAGCTACATAATTATTAAACAATACAAATAAACGCATATAAAAAAAAAAATACTGAAAACAAAAATCACATCTATGGCCAACTGACGATTACTACAGGCAACTTTGGCTTGTCCTTCAGCGTATATGAACAAATATGAAAAAGAATTTACATAAAAGCACTTACAAATGAATAGGGTTGGGAATCAAAAAAAAAAAAAAAGATTCCAATTCCAGAATCGGATACTTGTTAAAATTTCGATTTCTGTGTGCTTCCTAGCGATCTGCCAGGACCTTGTTCGCTAATCTAAGCGCTCCAAAGTTTTGCTACATTTGCGATCAGAAGACAAGAATAATATCTGTGAAAAAAAGGGAAGTATAATATCTGTGATAGCTAAACATGTTGCAAGAGAGGTGTCCCCATCCACATGACAAAGCACTTTAGTTCGTAATAGATCGTTAAAGATCGCAAACACCATTCAAACACCAACGTGATTCTAGCAGCTGTCATCTGTCATGATTGAAACAGCTTCAGTCTTTTCAACCACACAGTGTCCTTATTTCTGTTACTAACATTCAAATCACAGAAGCACTGGGATAAAAGTTTATAGTTCAGATATAAACTCTGATGTCTACGGTAGCGATTAAAATAGAGTAAATCACCTTTTGAAAGTAATTTGACACTTCAAATGTAGATTTATCGATTACATTGTTACACCAGTAGGTGGCGAAAAGGGGCTGTTAAAATGTGTTCGTCTTTGAATCGTACAAGAGATTCGTTCAAGAATCTCGCCGATTCATCCAGCAATGAAACAAGTACATGTTGAGTGAGTCATTGAATCATTCATTCATAAATTACATGTGATTTTGTTCAGTTGTCTAATGTTTTATTCTTCAGAATCATGAGTGAACCACAACTTCCACTGGGGAAAAAAAACAACAATTTATCCATAATCACGCAGTTCTATTTTGCACACAAACAGCTCTTAAAGAGTCCAGTTTTTAAGTAGCCTGTTGATTTTTGTTCATGGTATTCAGCTGCAACTAAATGGTTTGCAAAAAAGAGACACAGGATAAATGTTTGATATCATTATTTAATCAAACTGGAATCGCAAAGAATCGGAATTGATCAAATTCAAACGATACCCAACCCTACAACTGAAGCCTATTGCTTGTATTTCTGTTCAAGCCCCTCAGTATGGGTTTGGAATAACATGATTATTTGTGGATGAACTATTCCTTTAATAGCACCACTGAACAGTCATTTTTTACATTTCTGTCTGGTGCTTCATTTTTCATTTAATGAATACACTACAGCAAAAACAAGTTACCTTCTCATTCTTTTCCTCTTCCTTCTCCTTTTCCTTATCCTTGTCCTCGCTCTTTTCGGAGGGGACAACCACCATGGTGAGTTTGCGGGCGATCTGTTTTGCCTCCAGGATCTCTCTCTTGTGCTCTTCCACAATGCTGGAATCCAGTGGGAGGAGCTGCGGAAAGAGAGACCAGTGTTGGTTTTTTTTTTTTTTTTTTTTTGTCTAGATTTAGTCAATTAAAACTTATTCACATATTAGTCATGCTGCATAATGGTTAAAATTATAATCATTTTTTCCCCCCTTATCTAGTTCCCTGATTTATTCAAATTTAGTAAAAACTCTTTACATTACGAAAACTGGGAAACCCCAAAAGCTTCCCTCAAAAGCTAAAATATTCCTAATATTAATTCCAAATTATGTTTAAGTTTTTCTATAAAAAAAATAATAAGACTTTGTATTGAGGTGCAGAAGTTGTGTACGTACATTTATATTCAGCAACCTCAATCGCAAACAATATAATCAAGATCAATGTTTGGATTTATTCCAGTTCTGATGGCAGATTTGTTAAGCAAACAGTGCAAACCACAACGTGAATGAACAGATCGGCTGTTTTACACTTTCATTTGAGCAGAATCTCAATGGAGATCACTAAACTTGCATGTTTGTCAATGTTTTCAGATCATCAGTGTGTGCAAAAGTTGTCAGGTTGTGAAGATAAACTACAACACAAATGTGTTCAACACAAAAGAAAAGCTATGATAGGGGAATTAAACTCTTGACATTGGCAACCGCAACCATGAAAAAATGTTCTATATAGTGTTCTTTTTTATTATTTACTCGTCTTTTCTCGTCAATGATATTGCACGTTGATACAGCCACAACTAGTGTTTGATGTCAGCATCGTCTTGTCTTTGACTCGTCTTCGTAATGGAAAAAAGGTAGTCGACAATATTTTTTGTTCATTCTTGTTAATGAAATAAACACTACATTAAGTTTTACCATTTCCATTGGCATCAATGGGTCATAATGACCAAAACCAGGTCTATTAAGAGTCGCTATTCAATATAAATCAGAGCTTGAGAGCATCAACATCAGGACTAATTACACTTGTCATGTGTAGCTTACTGAAGACTCTCCCAAGCATGTAACACATTTAACCCTAGTATTAAAACGCACATTGTGCATTTCTGTTGCAGATTTTGTGACTGCATTTTCGGCTGTAAATGGCATTAACCCAAGCATGACATTAAGCTGGCATTATGCTCTGAGCTGCTCGATTATGAGTATGATGCTCCAGATGCATGTAGGCCACACTTCAGCTGCAAATATTCAATCTCTTCCACAATAACATTTAATACCATGTGTAAATGGAGTCAAAGTGCACCTGTAATTCTAATAAGCAGAATTATATTTTTAACAACTTAAAAGAATGGCATTTACTTCTTGTTCTGTTCAAAAGGAAGTTATCTGACAATGTTGACTGCAAATATTGAATCACCTTCAGCCCTTCAAGTGACTGATTTGCATTGTCTGAATCACCAAGGACCACAGTTTCAGCTAAAGATCTTCTTTAATGCTCTACTGAAGAAAAAGTGTCACCTACATATTGGATGAAACGCAAATTTTCATTTCTGGGTGAACTATCCCTTTAAAATCTACTGAATGTATTCAGTCAAGACTATTGTTTATTGCAAAGTTCTATTAAGAATTTTTTGTTCTGTCAGTTGCTATGGTTATCACTGTCAATCATCACAGAGCGGTAATTTACTCAAGCATTTAAATGCAGTTGTTACAGTGTGTGTGTTGCCCTTGGCCAGCTTAGCAGCATGAAAAATTGAACTTATTCAAATTGTGAAAGTTAAAGCAGGCAAAGAACATTCTGCACTGAGGAAAACTCCCGCTACAGTCAAGGAAGCTAACTACGCTCTCTTAAGTTGTGTTTTGCTTTAAGGAAAGGATTCATAAGAGGGTCATTCCACAAAATTGGTGCCTTTCCCACTTGGAAAAAAGTGAAAAATAAAAAGTTTAAATCAAAAAAATTTAAATATCCATGAAATGAAGAAATTGTATTGTGCAATCTCGGGCTGTGTAATTTATCATTTATGACTATTTTTCAACCTCATGTTTTGGTATTTTTGTCAACCCTGTTAATGACAAGTGTTACTAGATACTATAGTTTAATTAGAACTGAGCATTAGCTCAATAATATTTTATTTGTTGCACATTTATTTGTTGTTATATGTTTGATTATTTCTTAGGGACGCAAAAGGCACCGATTTCGTGGAATGACCAAGCATTCAAAAAAAAATAATGCCATTTTGAACAGATTTCTTCTGTACAGAGACCCGTTTAAAAGTTCTCATCTACCACTGCATTAATGCGCTCAATAGAAATGTCTGCTGATCAAACATAAATTGATCATCCTAACACTGCACTCACACAAATGCAGCAGCTGCCAAATCACTACTCAGCACTACTAGTACTGCAAAACGTTCGGTATCGTCACATATTTACAGGGTTTATGCAGGATTTTTAAGCTCAAATTTAAGACTTTTTTTTAGACCTTTTTAAGACCTGCACAAATAAAATTAATACCATATGCGCATGGTAGGGCAATGTCTATGGTAAACTATTAAACTGTAAAATGACTGTAAAAAGCATGATTTACAGTTCAGATAGAAGTTTTCAGGAAAACAAAGTTTTATAAAATTATACACTTCACATTTCAGCCTTTAAACCATTTTTTAAGAAAATGGATGAGTCAATTTTAATTATTACATTAATTTAAACAATTATTATCAATAAAATTATTATATTAATTAAATAACATACAAACACATTTTACTGTTTAGATTTTTATAATGAATTATCTTCTTATTGACCCACTAGTTCACATTTACAGCTCTGTGTGTTTGCAAGGTAAAAACATGGGTCGATTTTCACATTGGTCTGAACAAAAAACCTAATGTTCCTGCAATACCGGAGGCTGCAGTTCTAGGACCCTATTTTTTGGGACAGCGCTATCTACTCCAACAGAAGAGACCTGATTCAAACATTAAACAAACAGATGCAAAGACTAGATCCATGGAAACTATTCATTTTTTATCTTTCCATCTTATTTTTAATGTAAGAGCTAGCGTGGACCGTTTGAGGGGGAGTCAGCAATCTCCATTTAGCCTTTTTAGCTGTGCAAAACAGTTCATTGTGATGCTGGATCTTGTAAATTAGTATTTGTACTCAAATTATTTTACATTTATTGAAGTACTAATAAATCACACCAATTTGTACCGCAAGTGTTTTACCATTTACTCTGCACTTTAAGTTTGTCATACGTCAGACGTGAAGCGCTGCGGCTAATGAACTGAAGTCTCTCACAGGCAATTCTTTCTTTCCAAGAAAACTGAATTTATAGAATATTTTGAAATAAATTAGGTTAAATATTTCAAGAGGGTTACCAACGGGTATGTTTAGGGTTAGGAGTTGGTTAGGACAATAAGTGTATACAATTAAACAACTACATAATTCCTTAAAAAAATAATAATATAAAGAATTGAATAGTAAGTGCTATAAAATAATATGAGCCACTAATATTTGGTCATTTAGCAGATGCTTTTATCCAAAGCGACTTATAAATGAGGACAATGGAAGCAATCAAAATCAAGAAAAGAGCAATGGTACGCAAGTGCTATAACAAGCCTCAGTTAGCTTAACACAGTACACACAGCAAGGTTTTTTTTTTTTTTTTTTTTTTTTTTAAGAATAGAATTATAATAGAGAGTTAGAGGGTCAAATAAAGATGGAAGATATGTTTTTCGTCGATTCTTGAAGATGGTTAAGGACTCAGCTGCTGGGATTGAGTTGGGCAGGTCATTCCACCAGGAGGGAACAGTTAATGTAAAAGTCTGTAAAAGTGATTGTGTGCCTCTTTGGGATGAACAATAAAGCGACGTTCACTTGCAGAACGTAAGCTTCTTGAGGCACATAAGTCTGAAGTAATTAATTTAGGTAAAGGGGTGCAGAGCCAGAGGTCGTAGCTATTGGTAGCCAGTGCAAATTGATAAACAGAGGTGTGATGTTCTTCATTCTTTCTTACATTATTTTTGGCTCATTAAAAATTAATCTTGCTGCAAGTTCTGGATTAATTGTAAAGGTTTGATAGAACTGGCTGGAAGACCTGACACAATACATACATACATACATACAAAAAATAAAATACAATAAATAAATAAAAATAAATAAATAAAAAATAAAATAAAATAAAAAAAACTATAGGGTCCTAGAAATCCAGTTCTGAAACTACAGCCTCCGGTATTGCATGAATACACACTACTCACAACAACAGCCTTATTGAACACATGCACATTCATTCTCTGCCAGCAGGAGGCGCTTTCGAACTGTTTCCCCGGTAACAGCAGAACACAAAGCAGCACCTGACTTTGAAACGTGCTGCACTCATATTTATTTATAGCTTTTTGAAGTTTAATCGTCACATTAAGCTGCATCGTGATTCTGGTCTGTACCCAAATTTAAGACCTCTTGAAATCATAATTAAGACTTTCTTGTACAATTTAAGACTTTTTATGACCTTAAATTTGATAAAGTAAATTTAAGACGTTTTAAGACTTTTTAAGGACCCGCGGAAACCCTGTATTTACAATTTTTTCACTACTCCACCTGACATGACTCTTCCACTTACATGAACGTAGAGGTCTTCAAGAGCGATGAGGTTGTGTTGAAGAAGAGCTGCAGCGATGTGGTACAGAGATGATGGCGTTTCTCCATTAGGCTCCTGCGGAAACAAAAAACACCAGATGAACATGATTACAGACAGTGATCTCGTCCAAGAGAAGGGCGAACAAACCCAGCTGGGCAATATAATGTTCACTATGTGCAAATGATTACTCTATCCCTTTTGAGTATTTGATCGCAGCAGATTCCTACTACTTTTGTTCATCTGGAAAAAAACTTCTGACAGAAAATTATACTTGACACAGCAGTCATCTTGTATGAGTCAGTGAATATTACTGCACAATAACATGAACTAAAACTAAAGGCAGAGTTATCAGAACAGTTGCCATGCCAACTGATATACTCTGCACTGCAACGACAAATGTTCAGAAACAATGACTGGAAATATTTCTGAAATTTTGCCAAGCACTGGCTGTGTTTTAAAACCGAACATGCCTAACCCGAAAGCAATTTCTGACTCAACATTTATACATGAGGGTCAGAAATTAACTTTCTAAGAGGCAATATGTGTCCCTGTGGAAATTGATTTTCAGTTTGTTTGTTTTTTTATATATATTTACATTCTGTCACATGTCTGTGTATATATATCTCTTCATATAAACAAAATAAGGTCTTATCTGTGCTCTTTCCATTTAAAATTAGAGGCAACAAATTTAATCACAATCCAAACAAAGATGCTGCACACATGTAGCAGGAGCAGTTTTTAATCTAAATTGGATTGCATAATTTCGAAATTTGAAGCAAAAACAGAATGGTCTGACTTTAGCTGTGACACTACAGTATACAGTAAAGTACAGTATACTACATAAAACACCTGCACAAAACAAGAACAGCAGACGGGCTGAAAGAGATGCAGATTCACTCTCAGACAGAAGGTGGCGCTTATGGGACAGGCAATATAGTGTTTCCTTGGTTGCCACTGTAAACAAAGCAGCCCTGCAATTACACTATTTAAATATGCATTATACAGAGTCAGTTCCCCTCAGACATACATTCCTATAAACTCCCACCTATCGTGATTCATTTGACATCTCAACTGATTTGAATCATCACATATTTGTATCGATTTTTAACCAGTTCGGGCTGCATCGTTACATCCCTATTCAATACTGCAAAATGTGTAAAAAAACAATTCACATTTCAATTTATTAGCGACAGCTGTAATAGATTCAGTTGAATTGTGAAGGGACATTTTGCTCATTTTGATGGCATTTTTGGCCCATGTCCCTGTTACACAGACTGTCTAGGTTTGAAGCAAAAGCATTCGGTCACATGTCTGTGTATTTAATTGTTATGAAACAAAGATATTTGACCTGTGTGGATTTGCATATAGAAACCATATACACAGCTATACGATGGAGCGTACCTGGTGAAACTTGAACTTGAAGCCCAGCATGTGGCAGAGGGTCTGGTGCTCGCACATGTAGGACTTGATAAGAGGGATGAAGAACTCATCATGTTCAGAGCGACACTCGTACACCTCCAAGATGATGTCCAGCACACGGTTTGGGTCCAGATTGAAACATCCTGAGGACAGAACACAGACGGCATCAGCTCATGATCTCAGTGACGGTCACCACACACGACAGCTGGAATTATGGCAGCTGGTTTGAGCTCACTCAAGTGATCATAAAGCTGTGTTTTTGGCTCGCTGCGCCAGTCATTATCAGGGCTCAACAGAGATACCCCAACGACCCGGGGCAAATGTAAGAGTTTCATCTGTCATTTACCCTACTGCATTCACACTATATCATGCATTACACATGTCTTTATTAGGGGTGGCCATTAGAATGGGGAAAAAAAAAAAAACACTATGGAAGTCAATGGGGACCAGCAACACTCTTCAAAATATCTTCTTTTTTTGTGTTCAAAAGAAAGAAAGAAACATATAGGTTTGGAACTACTTGAGATGTGAAAATGACAATTTTCATTTTTGGATGAACTGACCCTTAAAGTTAGAATATATGTATATGCATATTAAAGTAGTTTTAAATCATCCTTAAATGTTGGTTGAGGACCTGTGGTAGAGAAGCACTTTTCTAGAGAAGAAAGTCAAGATCATCTACTGTTACTAATCAACATCCTAATAACCATCATATCACATCTGGAACAGAACAGCAATATTCAGGGATGTAGTTCTGTACCTATTAATGACTTGATGTTCTCAAGGACGAGGTGGCTGGTGAGATTCCCAGACAGATCCTGCCCAAGCTCCGTGATCAGCTTAGCGTAACCTTCATTCTCCTCGCGCAACAAATTGAACTTCTGCTGTTTGTAACTACAGAGTGAAAGACGGAAGGTTACACAGGAAAATAACTCCATGCAGTCAGCTAAAACTAATGAAGTCCATCAGAGCTGAGGTCTGCTGGTCACGGGCAGGAGTGCGAGGCGAATGCCGCCCTCAGACATATGGCAGGCATTTTATAAGACGACATGAAACCAATTAATCCATTAGAACATACTTATGGCAATCAAAGGACTGTTGGATGGCACGTAAAAGTGTGGTAAGAGAACGGGGGCTTTCAGGGCAGAGTGCTCTGTAATCTTGATAAAACTCATTAAGAAAGACCTACACAAAGGCATGAAATTAATCATCATCACGGGAGCTCAGCGTTATGCTTTTCATTTACAGCAAAATGAGGCTGGGGACATTTTATAGATTCACAACAACAAGCTGAATGTGCAAAAAGCAGTGACCCGCGTCTGAAAGAGAACACCACGGCATTTCAGCACATGAGCTCGTGGTGTGTTTCATACCCAACGACTGTCATCTGAACTCATCGCAGTTCAACAGAGGTCAACCTCTTCACTTCAGATGCAAATGATCGCATACAAAAAGAAGTTACAATTCAGTTTGCTTTAATGCAAACCATTAAAAATAGCCATGCTGTTCTCTCTCAGTATGCAGCATGTTTAGATATAAGTGCTGTCAAATATCAATTTATATTTTTATACTGATTCAGAATATTTGAAACCATTTCAATGCTCATTTTCCTCAGTATCGATATACGATTACCAGCTGTGTTTCTCGAGCTCTCGTTTCTGTGACGGATTTGAAACACAGCGCAGACTGTTTTACTGAAGTATATAGTCCACTGAACGATTCACATGCACATCATTTTCAGCATTTTTGTGGACAGATGATTACATTTCAATAATAATAATAATAATAATAATATTTAATCCCAATTAGAGCTCTGAGGAATCTCAGACAGGGTTTCAGTTGATAAGAAAATACTTTGTTCAAAAGTGAATTACATTAGATGCTGATCAAATCAACCATAACATCGTAGCAATTTGTTTTTTTTTTTAAATCGAATATTGATATTTTTCAAGGTCCCGCATTGAGATTAAAAATTCCAGTATCCTGTAAACACTAACAGATTTTATAGACAAGTTCTTAAATGGTATGCTTTGCTAAAAAGACAAGACTAGCTACAGAGTGCAACAGTTCCTGCCTTTTCAGCAGTGCTAGTTTAAAAAAAAAATTTCCCCCTCATTTATTTAACCCATAAGCAATTTAAAAAAAAAATTTTTTGTTTGAAGCAAAAAAAAACAAAAAAACACTTTAAAATATAATACATATCAACATACAGTTTTATTCTAAACGGAGTACTTTTATTATATATTAATAAAAAAAAGGAAGCTAAGCACATAGAAATAAACAAGGCAGAGAGAGAGAAGCAGTCGGTGCTTCAAAATGTATCAAACGTCATTAAAGCTGATATTTGGGCACATTTCAGTTTTTACGAAAATATGCATGAATGAAAAGTGCAGGACGTGATCGATGTGAAAAAGAGTTAGTGTAATAAGCTGTGAAAAGGAAGTCAATGTGACACTGGCGCTGCCTGACACACAGCTAAAAGCCACGCACAGAGAGAGCCTCTCAGAAAGCATGTGATCCTGAATTCAGTTCACTTCAACAGTCAAATACACATCCAATTAATTCAAAATATCTGCCTTGGGAAGTGTTCACCTAAGCATAGTCAGTTTTGTCTTAAGTGAACGTAAACAGTTGAGAAAGAAATCAGATGCATATCACTATTTTGGTTCCATGCATTAGGTATAATATAATAAACCTGCTGCTGTCTGTGTAATTAATGTGAACCACAACAACAAAAGACAACAGAGACAAATCACTCACTGCTCCTGACTGAATAACTTCAGCAGCTTTAATAAGAATCAGTTTCTATGTATTTAATACATTGGGCAGTGTTTTTTTCCACTGTTAAACACTTATTAAAAAATATTGAAATAATGCTGGCAAACGGTTTTAAAGCACGTAGCATGGTTTGATTAAATGGCACTCTGTAGTCTATATGACCTTTTTTGGAACATGAAGTAATATTGTCCAAGCAGGCACCTCGCTACATTGAGAGGATTGAGGCCACAATATTGTCTAGGTAGGTCGCACAGAAGGTTTTTAAACTACAATACCTAAAAATACCTCGACTGTGATGCCCTTGCTGATTGTATAGGCAAACCACACACTAGTTTAAGAAAGAATGCCGTCTAGGTAGGCAAGACCTGTATATATATTCACAGGAAAAGATACAATCAATCCTATTTAAGGTGGTGGGAACAGCAGGAAATGTGACTTACAATAGTTTGGTCTTGATTTTGACAATCTTCTGGTTGAACTGCTGAGCCTGTTTGATCAGCCCCAGAGACTCCAGCGTTTCTGGATCTAATCTCTCCTTCAGCATACCATCAGGAACACAGATCTGAAAGCGACAGACAACAATGCCTTTAATTAGACACTCTTCACCAACACTGCAGCGGAAGTGCTATCAGGAGGATAAGACTAGTATTAAATTCATCAAAATGCTAGAATAATATCTCTGCATCCATCAGCGTAGTACTGCCCACATCCAACCTCAGTGGCCTTCAGCTACACTTACATAAGACACTAATAACACCGCATAACAAGCGCGTATTTGCATACTAATCAGGCGTACAGTGGTTTAGAGGAAAAGAAGAGAGCAGGGCACTGCAGGTCTTGATGAGTCACCCCGACTGCCATTACAAACCGCTCCCCTCAAAGACGCGTCGTGTTCTGCCACAACAAAGATGCCAAACGTGCTCCGGTTTGAGGCCTAGCTCAAAAACCCACAGCAGCCGTGAAAAGAGTCTCGTTTAATTCCAGCACAGCGTTGGAGGTTCGTTCAGGGGAGAAGAGCAGTCCTTTGTGACTACAATTTAATTTTTCACTGGAGGACAGAATTTGGGCCACTCAATACTCTAATGCAGCTAATCTTCAGAGTCAGGGGATCGGCCACCCACTTACGTATGCGCGCGCAAAAAAAAAAGGATTTTGTCAACCGCAGTGTGTGCTGTAGCGCTGGAGAGATGGGCGACATGTCAGGAAGCGCATTACTGCCACACAGTGGTCATGAACACAATCACACGCTGCTCTACTCACCAAACAGGCTCCAACCAACTGGGTAAAATGATCTCGCTTGTGTTTCTCCTCCAAACAGCCAGTCTCGATATCTGCAAAATCAACAATTACACATGCGGCTCACGTGAATGTATATGAAGGCAGACGTACATAACATAAAACGATTCTTGATGTGTTATGTACATCTACTGTCATTTTAATTGATGGTTACAGCAATTATTTGAAAGCACACACTGTTCTTTTAGACAGCCCGTTAAATAAGCTTTGTAACAAGGAATGAATCCAATTGATCTTCGTCAGGGTAGATGCCATATTCAATTTTACACAGATGTCATTGAGGATGTGAGGGATAGTCTTAGGCTTTACAACAGCATGCAAATGCATAAAAGTTTTAGATTACATGCCATTCTCAAAGATCACAAACTTTTACTGAAGGTTTTTTGTAAAGATGTTTCACCAGCTGAACAACAAGTTCTAGTATTCATGACACTGGAATTTCTAACTTCTATACAATAAAGGCCTATTCACAACGCACAGACAAGCGCCAACAAACAAGTCGGGTGTAGTTGGGTTTAGAAGTTTATGAAAAATAACTCCTGTTCAGACTGAACCAACAGACACCGACAAACGCTGACTGAACAAGTTCAGCTGGGTGAAAACAAACTGTTCCAACAAAACCCAACAAACGGGTTTGTCTGTGCGGTGTTTATAAGGGCAACAAAAAAGTTGTACTTTTTTACTATAGTTATTTTCTTAACTAAAACTCTTTCGTCTGAGACTCCTTAGGCCCATTAGCTCTTTTATATAATACATTTTATAACATAAGTATTATAATAACTAATCTTATTAAGACAGAAATACATTATCATAATATAACTGCACTTTAAACTAAATGCAAACAAGAGACAGTGAGAAAGCACAGTGCAAAATGAGTATTATAGTTTCAGATAATCAGAAACATTATGTATTTGAAAAAAATCAATATTTCTGACATCAGTATTGTTGACCATGCTGTATTTTAACCATTTATTTTTATTTTTTTAAAAACAGCAAAATCAATGTCATACTAGCTGGCGGTTAGCTGTAAGTGGATATTATCATTGTAAAGGATATTTTAGTAGTAATGACTATAAATATGTCAGCGAATGGGTGCCGTCAGAATGACAAACCATGACTAAAAACATCAAAACTGCGTGTTTGCAAGAAAAACAATTGCAGAATTGTAGTTTATATTGGAAATGTCAATAGTTAAGCTTTTGAAAGAAGTTTTCATAAAGCAAAGAGTTTATACAAGTAATTTCTAAAATGACAATGATTTGAGCAAAATAATGATTTATCGTGATGTGCAGCCCTATTTCATCAGGTCCTCAAAATGTTGGCACCTTGCATTTATCGGTAACAAACTCACGTGCGTTTTGTGCAGGTTTCAAGAGCTGTAGTATCTCCATGTAACATTAAATTAACATTTAAATCAATCACACTGGGCCTGACAAATGAACAGCAGGGAATTTGATGAGAGCTTCATTAGAATAAGTTCAGTAAGACTCTTCAGCTCCTTCAGATTCAGCAGCTGAATTATGCAAACATCTGTCAGAACGCCGATCTACGTGGACACACGACTGCAGTTTAATAAGCATGTTCACTCAAGCACGTAACAAAACCATCTCTCATACAAACGCATCCTGGCTCTACTTCACCAGGACAAATGAGATGATACTGTCTGGCACACTTCCTTTCATCAGCATTAGCACGTGTAAACATACGGCAGGGCTTACCTAATATACAGAAAACATCAGCTAAAATAGAAGGCATATCGTCTCGCAGCTCCTGAAAGACAAACACAATTGCTTTTAATGGCACATTGCACAAATGTTTACAGCATTTCAATTTCACAGAATTTGAACGTCTCTCTTTTTCCCGGTGGAGACTCCAGTTCACTGGAGGACGGTGGACAGCACACTAGACGTAGCAGAAGTAGAGATGTGAAGTGGGTGATCTATCACTGGTACACTTCAGCTGCGTTTAGAAGGCCAGTTTCATCTGGCTGGATGAGACGTCATGGCGACAGCGGCAAAGCAATCTGTGGAGCGATTCTGTGTCCACGCTCCACAGATCAAACGTCGCTACTGCTGTGAAAGAACACCCGTAACGTCTGATTTGAAAGTTTAAAGAAAACCTAATTGAGATACACAAGGGACAGCAAACTCCACATCTCAGCAGGACAGAGTTTCTGAGGGTGCCGAGATGGAAGAGTCCTAGCAGAACTTCACAAGGTGTTTGCACGGTAACGTGTCGTTTACTTCAGTGGATTTCCATTTGTGTGTCAGGCTCTGGGGTACTTCTGTACCAGCACCGTTTACTCAGCATTCAGAACCACTCATGAGCAAAAAACTAAGCTTATCGAGTTTGAGTAAATAATCTGACTTACACAAACACCTCTGGAACTGGAATAGCACAGAACAATTCAGCATTAGCATGCACACGAGCATTCTGGCTGTTTAATAAAGCACACGTGTGTCCCTGGAGCACAAAACCAGTCTTAAGTCGCTGGGGTATATTTGCAGCAATAACCAAAAATACATTGTATGGGTCAAAATGATCCATTTTTCTTTTATGCCAAAAATCATTAGGATATTAAGTAAAGATCATGTTCCATGAATATATTTTGTAAATTTCCTACCGTTAATAGACCTAAAATTAATTTTTGATTAGTAATATGCATTGCTAAGAGCTTCATTTGGACAACTTTAAAGGCTGTTTTCTCAGTATTTAGATTTTTTTGCACCCTCAGATTCCAGATTTTCAAATAGTTGCATCTTAGCCAAATATTGTCCGATCCTAACAAACCATACATCAATGCAAAGCTTATTCAGCATTCAGATAATCATGACTTGTGACTGGTTTTGTTGTCCAGGGTCACATTTTAATGCATGACCATATTCTAGATCCCTTAACCCTACTCTATACCTAAACATAACTACTTCAACAATTGCCTTACTATCAACAAACAAATTAGGAGTTTGAGGGAAAGCTCTTAAGCTAATAGTGAATGTGTGTCCCTCAATTTAAAGTGTAAATAACCCACAAAGATGCTTTTTTGCAAACTTTCAAGATACATTTTTGCTAAACTATTTATACATTTTCTGAAGAATACATGTTGTTTGCCTGTGAAAAAAACCCTTTCTGTAAGGCTGTTTTCTGGCCCACATCATAAGTCCGTAAGGCATTAACATGTTTCCTGAGACCGCCTGGGATCTTCAAGACCCTGCCTTTGTGTTTCCTTGCAGCCCACATCACTTCAGTGGGAGGTCCAAATTCAATATAAATGCAGTGGAACAGATGAAGCTGTTACGTGGCTTCTGAGCAAGTGGGAAACGCTCAGGATGAAGAGTGCAATGGCTCTCAATGTTTTTGGTGCATCTCTGTTCACAATCATGTGATAGGTGAATCAGAGGAAAGCAGGCAGTACTTCACTGCTGTCAGAAAAGCATTCAAGACAGATAGCATTTCCACTACAAACGTGATGTGTTCACACGAGTTTTTGAAAGAAAATGTAATCCATTTTAGACCACGTTTCCACCTGCATTATCACCTGATCGGGTAATCAATACATGCCCCGTGTTGTAAAAATGGCTCTGTGCCGAGCTGCAACCAGCTCCATAAGTAAAGAAAATCTGGTAACACTTTAGTGTAGGGACCAATTCTCGCTATTAAATAGTTGCATATTAGCATCCCAATTCATTGGCTGTTTATTAGTACTTATAAAGCACATATTCTGCATGGCCTTATTCCACATCCGTAATCCTACCCAACAACTAAACTTAACAACTACCTTACTAACTATTAATAAGCAGCAAATTAGGAGTGTATTGAGGGAAGTGTCACAGTTAATGGTTTGTTTATAGCGAGAATTGGACCTTAAAATAAGGTGTGACCAAACATCTTTACTTATAATCATAAGGGTATCATTGTAATGTTTAAAAGTTGAGTTAGGGGTTTGTTCTGATCAGAATGATCAAAAATCAGTAATAAAAAGCTGTGTCTAGGTCAGGGTCATTGTGCTCGAAGGATTTCTGGTGGGCAGCAGAGTCTCATTTTTCCCTGTATTCAGAGTGGTTGAAATTGGAGTAACTTTTCATCGACTAATGTTCTCTCAAAAAGCAGCTTGGGGTTTGTGAAACCTTTGACTAGATTAATAATACTTTATCATTTTGGAGCTTGAGAGTCCAAATTCACTTTATCACACTGAAGAGAGGCCAGCACGTGTTCACATTTTTGTGAATCACACAGGATTAATGTGAAGTATGATAGCAAATAAATGATGACAGAATATTCATTTTAGTCTGAAGTATTCGTATTAAACAACCACGTATGTCAGTAAAACAAATTACACAATTTATTTTCTCCCTCGCATCACGGTCCTCACACGTGTGACACAAACCCAGACAGTCGATCCTAACAGTCTCAGCGCAGGTGGGGCAGGGGTTGAATTTTAGGAGACGGGGTCAGCACTCACCATAACATCAGCCAGGAGACTGGCAGCCACATCCACCTTCAGATTGCCCTGGATAACATGCCAGCAGAGCTCATACAGGGCTGTCTGCAGATCTACAAGACAAAACACACACACACACACACACACACACACACGGCAGACTTAATAACAGCTCCTACAAGGCATGCTGATAACACCTGCACAATATTAAACAGAGCTGCTCACCACAATCCTGTCAAGAGAAACACTAGGGCTTACCAATAAGGATGTTCGGGGCAGTTGACAGAGCTATGGACCCAATGCTTGAATTCTTTTGACTGTTAATCAAGCACATGTTTTTTTTCTCCTTGTAACGCAGTGTTGTTGTGAATTCAGTTATGTTATCTAGATGGTTGCAATAGGGTTTTGTTCAAATTGCAAGAATGACTCGCAGTAGAATCGATAACAATAAATCAAAGTCTTGCCTTAACATTTCCCAGTGACTGTTTATGAAGTTTACAGTTGTGATTATAATCCAAAAAAAAAGAAAACATTTCTGGCAATTTTGTCAGCAGGACAAAAATAAACAAAACTTATTTATTGTTGGGCCCTGAACACATTAACAGTAATGAATAGTGTGGTATGAAAATTTGTGCACAGGACAATGGATGATTGGTTAATTGTATATATTTTAGTGCCATGCCAGCTACCATGGTTACAATCATGGCAGGAAACAAAAATGTAAATAAACTACACAAAATAAAAAAGAAAAACTTTTGCATTATAATGAATAATCTCCACGTTCAGTGTGTGTGCCTCAAATATACAATTTTCAGCTCAAATAAGTGCTAATATTTCTAAGCACTGATGCAGTTTAGACTCATGTAAGTGAACCTCGTGACACTGGCTGTCACGGTGGGAACGCCCTCTTATTTTGTTCAAATTACTAACATCTTGAATATTATACAAGGGTTAGGGCTGTGCAATTAATTTTTTTAAAGTTTTCAGATTATGAAATTACAGTAATCGATATAAAGCGATTATTGCGCCCCGTTCCGCCCCCTCTGCAGCAGTGCGCTTTCACTCCTCCATAAAAGCCAGATTTCTCGTGCAAATCAGTAAAATCATGTAACGAGACACTTGCAAAATGGGATGTGCTTGATTTATTTTAGTTGATTAGATTTATTCATGTTTTTAAAAGTGTGAAAGAGAACTTGCGCTGTTCCTCGGGAGGATATCTGTGGATGCGCTCAGAGACGGACAGAACACAGACATGTAAAGTCATCTTTTAGCGCCTGAACGGTCAAATACACACAAAAATGTGTCAAAATGCGGCACTGAGTGATTATTCACGTAAACCCTCGTTGGATATGTAATAAATGAACGTAAAGAGTTGAGAATGAAAATACGTGTGTAACAGTAAATTGGATCCGTGTGGCTCTTAAAGTGACAGCGGGCTATATTCCTGCTGCGACTGAGTGCTTTATATTAATTAAACAACAAAAGACAAATTCAAAATCACTCACTGCTCTCTACTAAAGGACTTTTGCTTCTTATTAAAGCTACAAAGGAAGTTGAAATCTTACAGAGAAGACTATGCCGTTTTATTTTACATTTCTCTAGTACGCTGTTAACTGAATACTTTAGACTTGCATTAAAAAAACACAGTTTGTTTCATTTGTATGTCTTTGCTTTTTTATTACTGGCAGTTTAATTATTTTCAATAATTTTGAGGACCTTTTTTGTTTTATTTTTAACTAATATTAGTTACTCTGGTAGTCTGCTGTGGTATTGAGAATTGTGGCATTTTGCTGGCCTCTAAAATGTAGATGTCATAGCAACCTTATTAACATAAAATATATATTTGATATATATCATTATCTTTAAATAAATCTTTAATATAAAGTTTTGATCATACGACCTACTAATAATCGTGATTATGACTTTTGTCATAATCGAGCAGCCCTAACAAGGGTTATGCAAGCTTATGAGTAGTACAGTATTTACAGAACAGTTGGCATTTAATGCCAATGCAACATATACAAATGTAAATGTTGTAAATCTTGCTCACATGAAATATTAAAAACTTGCTCTTTTGACCCTTTACAACCAGTGTCAACTGCTTTGGAATATCGAGAGAAGACAAGAAAATATTAGACAAGAGAGACAGACTCTGTCCTGCTTGTGTCCCACAGCCCTCTCAACACACAGAGCAGGTGTATGAAGAAACATTTATCATTGTTGGGAAATATTACTAAACTTGGCTTGCTTCTGAAATTCCCTGTAATTCCTATGGTTTACATGAACAAGAATGTGGTATTGTTTACATTTTAATGTACTTTTAAATCTGGATTTACATTAAAAGCATAATTTGTGCATTATACATTTATTTCATAACAATTTGCACAAATAGCATTGGTACGGTGGTAAACAAATTGCCCAAAGACTTGAACTCACCTTTAACAAACTCATGACTGCTGGGTTTCCCTGCAAGGTCCTGGAAAAACTGGAAACTGGAAACAGAAAAGGCAAATAAGTGAGAGGCTAGAAAGAGAATTTCAGTTATTGCTAAGCACATAATCAACAACAACAAAAAAAGATTTCATTTGCACTGGATTAACAGTGAATGAGGTCTAATAGTTTTTAGGCATAACAGATCAAAAATGTATAGCTTACTACATGACAGGTGCATGTAAATATCAATCAGGCAGTGCTCAAATCCTAGTAAGCTGCCTAACAAGACAGCATTGCACGTGACGCCTCACTAGATTTTAAGAATGCTGCACACAAAAGCAGATTTGAAACACGATGCCTAAAACCGCTGTCTAGTCATGAAAACCACTAGGTTTAGCGTGCACTGGCATCGCACTTCATCACAGGTGCTCACAATGCTGGCTCACATGGTCTCGTTGACACTGTGCTGCACTATGTTCACTACAATGCAGTCTAAGTAGGCAGCTCGCTAGGAGTCAACAGTTAGACCGCTCAGTAGGCTTTGAGACTGTACTATTCATAAATGCTCTCTAGGTAGGGCAGATCACTACGTTTCAGCCTCAACCGATATCTCGTATCGAAATCTGACGGGGCGCTTATAAAAGTGAGCTTGAACTCTTTAGCACAGCTAACGTTACATATACACCTTACACAACACACAACCTCCTAACACCCCGTAATATTGACTTCAGGTCAGCTCAGGGTGTATGAGATCACGTTTACCAGCATGCAACACACATTACGTTAAATACTATGTAACACACTGATAAGAGGACACATGCTAATGCTAACCCAGCTAACTATTAGCACACTGACGTTACATTCATGAAAATTACTGAAGTACCCGATAAAGTGTCTTACACATCCATGTACAGAAACTACATACTTCATATTCTTAATTTGGTTAGTAGTACATTTTGGTTTGTTGGCTATTTTATTGAACTTTGAGTAATGAGTCTTTACGCGCACTAGCTGTGGACATTCACAATGAGGATAACAATCACCCGCGGCGATACCGCCCAAATAAAATAGATATGACTTTATTTTCACCCCCACGTCCCATCTGATTACTAAACTCTTACTCACAACTCATTTTTGCCGGATTTGTCCCAGTTTTTTATCCAGTCAGACGGGAAGATCAGCGCCGCCATCTTCCTCCACACTCACTCACTCACAGCGGCGGCGGCGCGCACCGGATGTTTAGCACACACGCTCGCGCGCGCGCGCGTCAGTGCATCTCGGGATGCAGGAGTTTTTGAATGTTGTCAGTTTCTTCATTCGATTTCATTTCCAACTAATTTAATATCTCCATTTTATTCATTTTTAAACTATTGAAGCCATTTTATTTATTTATTTATTTATTTTTATAAATAATACTTTTGAGAAATGAGGAGATGACGGGCTTGCTTTGTCAGACAATTGTATCCGCAAGCATTAACTGTATATAAATCATTCATCATATTTAATAAAACATTAAACATGTTGGTGAATCGTTCTGGGCACCCAGGAGGCAACAATTAAAGACACACTATTTTACATACTTTGCTACCATCAGAAAGTGATAATCATCTTTAGGGAGATAATAAAAATACATTTGGACCACAAAACCAGTCATAAGGGTCAATTTTTTTAAAAACAATTTTTTTATATATTAATGCATCATATGAAAGCTGAATAAATAAGCTATCCACTGATGTACGGTTTGTTATGATAGCATAATATTTGGCTGAGATACGACTATTTGAAGATCTGGAATCTGAGGGTACAAAAAAAAAATCAATACATTGAGAAAATCGCCTTTAAAGTTGTCCAAATGAAGTTCTTAGCAATGCATATTACTAATCAAAAAATAGGTTTTGATATATTTACGGTAAAAAAATTTCACGGAACATGATCTTTATTTAATATCCCAATGATTTTTGGATTAAAATAAAAATCGATCATTTTGACCCATACAATATACCCGTGCTACTTATGACTGGTTTTGTGGTGTCACATTTCCTTTATTTCCACAGGCATGTTCCTAATTTCTTTATTTGCTTAGTTTATTTATTTGTTTTCTATATCGTAGTTTTCGGGAATGCATGTACTTTTCTCAGCAATCATGCCAGTAAACCCTAAAACAGTTAGTGAGAGCGAGAGGCTTTTATTTTGAAAATACTAACCTATTTTCAAGCTTTTGTTTTGTCGCTCGAGACTTTTATTTTAGAATCGTTCCCCGGACTCTTGTCCTTCCGCATCGCTGAGCTCCACCAATAGGAAGCGGACAGGAGTTCCTGCAGGACTGTCGTGGGCGCAGTGGCAGCTTCAGAAATGTTTTATAAACTTTTGATAGTTGCTTTCCTCGCTGTTAGTTTATACGGCACGCCGTCAAATGGACAGAAAAAGAAAGAGGTCAGTGGATTTTAATTGGGTTTTATTGAATGTTTTGTTCTCCCTCAGCTCACTGGTTACTCAAATCATCTCATGCTTCTCATAGCTTCGCTCTGTCTCAAAACCGCAAGGGATTAAATGACATTTTATTATTTTTTGCATTTTTTTAAGCACTGTGTTCCATCTATAAATCACTTGAAGTGAGTTATTGATTTTGGTCATTCTCAGTGTGTTATGAGCTGACACACTTGGCCCTGTATGCAAAATAAGCTAAGCTTCCTGCTGTACAGCTGACCTTAATGCTTCTGAATGAATTACTAACTTAATAAACCTGCTTTTTGTTAGTGTGCATATAATATAAAGGACAACGTGAGGTAACCGCATAAGGACTGAAGCAGTGATAAATGTGCTGTAGTGTCTTTGAATGATCTGAATGAATGAATGAATGGGGTGTGTGTGTGTGTGTGTGTGTGTGTGTGTGTGTGTGTGTGTGTGTGTGTGTGTGTGTGTGTGTGTGTGTGTGTGTGTGTGCACGCAGACCCTGCTCTCAGAGAAGGTCAGTCAGATGATGGAGTGGACCAACAAGCGAGCAGTGATCCGGCTGAATGGAGAGAAGTTCAGGAGGTTGATCCGAGCCCCTCCACGAAACTACTCCGTCATCATCATGTTCACAGCGCTGCAGCCACAGAGACAGTGCGGAGTCTGCAAGTGAGAGAGAACTCGGTTCATAAACACCTCATTCTGCTGTCTAGCAGTGTTGTTATTAACAAAAACTATTAAAATTAGTTTTTGGTGATTGAAGTAAATCCCAAATAAAATAAAATAGACAAAGGAACAAAATATCGTGCCTTACAGGACCAAAGTGCTACACATGTAAAAATATGTGACCCTGAAACACAAAACCAGTCATAAGTGTCAATTTTCCAAAAAAGCTGAATAAATAAGCTTTCCATTGATGTATGGTTTGTTAGGATCGGACAATATTTGGCTGAGATGCAACTATTTGAAAATCTGGAATCTGAGGGTGCAAAAAAAAATCAAAATACTGAGAAAATCACCTTTAAAGTTGTCCAAATGAATTCTTAGCAATGCATATTACTAATGAAATATTAAGTTTTGATATATTAACGGTAGGAAATTCACTAAATATATTCATGGAACATGATCTTTACGTAATATCCTAATGATTTTTGGCATAAAATAAAAATCTATAATTTTGACCCATACAATGTATTTTTGGTTATTGCTACAAATATACCCCAGCGACTTAAGACTGGTTTTGTGCTCCAGGGTCACATATATGAACAAACATGGGCATATACACATTAGACATAGAAAGCTATTTAAACATATAACGAGGCTTGTCATAACACTTACTTATCATTGCTCTTTTGTTGATTTTGATTGCTTCTATAGTCATCATTTGTAAGTCGTTTTGGTTAAAAGTGTCTGCTAAATGACTAAATGTAACATTTACCTATATAACTTTACATTTACATTACATTTAGGCCCGGTTTCACAATAGCCAGGACTAGGCCTTAGTTAAATTAAGATATTTAAGCAACTTTTACAAAAATGCTTTAGAAGAAAACATTACAGGTGTGCATCTTGACACAGACATATTTTAAGATATGTCAGAGCAAGATATTATCAGTTGAGACCGCTCAGTCTGGGACTAGCTTTATAAGCCTTGTCTGTGAAACCAGGGGTTAGTCATTTAGCAGACGCTTTTATCCAAAACGACTTACAAATGATGACAATAGAAGCAATCAAAACCAACAAAAGAGCAATGATATGCAAGTGCTATGACACGTCTTAGTTAGCGTAATGCAGTACACGTAGCAAGGTTGTTGTTGTTTTAATTATATAATAAATAAACAGAAAAGGAATAGAGCAAGCTAGTGTTAGAGGCCTTTTGTTAAAATATAGCCTTATAAACAGTAACTATGCAACCTACAGTCATGGCCAAAAATATTGGCACCCTTGGTAAATATGATCAAAGAAGGCTGTGAAAATTAATCTGCATTGTTAATCATTTTGATCCTTCATTTAAAAAAATTGACAAAAATATAACCTTTCATTGGATAATACGGATTTAAAATGAGGGAAAATATCATTATGAAATAAATGTTTTTCTCTAACACATGTTGGCAACAATTAATGGCACCCTTTTATTCAATACTTTCTGAAACCTCCATTTGCCAGTTTAACAGCTCTAAATGTTCTCCTATAATGCCTGATGAGGTTAGATGCCTATTTATATTTCTGTGAAACAGGAAGCCATGGCTGGATAATTTCATGTTCATAATCACCCTGGAGTGCTCAAAATTGTGAATATGAATGGGAATATACTTCAGAGATATTTTACTTATAAGAATTTTTGGGGGTGCCAATAATTGTGTCCAATGTGTATCTGAGAAAAACATTTATTTCATAATGATATTTCCCCCCATTTTAAATTCTTATCCAATGAAAGGTTCGATTTTTGTGAATTTTTTAAATAAGCAGATTAATTTTCACAGCCTTCTTTGATTATATTTACCAAGGGTGCTGATATTTTTGGCCATGACTGGATATAAACCTATGCATAGCTAACATAAATACTTTACAAAAACACTTTTCAGAAATATTTTACATAAAACTTAGAAACATACTTGGATTTACATGGCACAGACATAATGCAGAGGTAAACTTGTACTGAAATTAAAATGAAAACTGATAAATATAAAAATTCAGAATACTATTAAATACAACACTGCTGTTGTGTAACTTACAATATAAAAAAACTGATCAGTATGTTTTCAGTTGCTGTTATCTTGGCTGATATCTTGGCCAATTGCAATTGATTTATCAAATCATTAAATGAGCCAAAATTAGCATAATCCATTCATTGGCTCATTTCCATGAAGAGTGTAGGCTGTGGTTCTATCAAACACTGCTCTGTTTGTTTGAATGTCTCAACCATCAACATTGGCTCTGTCCCAAATGGCTCTCCCTCGTGATGCACACTTTCATGATACAAGGCTGTTTTCACTATCAGGAAGTCAAAGCAGTAGGAGTCTCTGGAGTCGCCTCAGTTGCGGCTCAGCAGAAGTGTTTATCGAGGACAAGTAGTGTCTGTTAGCTCGCAAACACGCTTTACAAACCAAAAATGACACTGTACGGTAATTTGGAGCTGTAAGCCCACAAGACTATAGCTGTACATAAAATCTGACTTTTGAGACAGGGACATTAACTCAGCTATTAACTAGAATTTGGGATTGAATTCAGTTGTTTCCATCAATAGCAGATGAGGAGAGTGTTTGGGAAACCAAAATTAGTCATTATTTCTGCGCTGAATGAATTGTTAAATATACTTGACATTTAAACAGCCCCAATATATAAAACGTATTTTATGTGGAAAAGTCATTTTTTGTTTTTTTTCTCGTTTTCAGACAGGCAGATGAAGAGTACCAGATCCTTGCGAACTCATGGCGTTATTCCAGCGCATTTACTAACAGGATTTTCTTTGCAATGGTGGATTTTGATGAAGGCTCAGATGTTTTCCAGATGGTAACTACTCGAAATATGTTTTACCTTTGTACTCAACTCCAAAAAGGGTTGCAAATTAAAACAAATGTGAACATGAAACAATATTTGCAACCCTTTTTATTTCCATAATGTGATTATATTTCTAAGTAAAACAATATAGTCAATGAAGGAAAAAAAAAAACAAAGAAAGAAATTGGGAGCAGGACTTTTAGAGTTTTATCCAGTTGAAGTTGATTAGATATTCATATGCAGTGTTGGGATAACGCATTACAAGTAACATGAGTTGTATAAGCTCTGATTACCTTCTTTTCAAGTAACTAGTAAAGTAATGCATTCCTTTTTAATTTAAAAGAAAAATATCTGAGATACGTTTTTAAATAAATAACGTCAGTTACTTTGTTTTCCCATGTATTGACTGACAGCTCTCCGGTCCACATGTTGAGAGAAATCAGGAGTGAAGGTCATTGCACACTGAGTCTGAAATGTTCGCATGCGTTTTTTCGTATTCCCCATCCGTTTCGGAGGCAGTATGTAAACGTGATTGACACAACATGAGGTCGTTTTTTTTTTTTTTTTAACGTGCAAAAATTTCGGACTCTGTGTGCAATGACCTTTAGTGCAGAGATTGTGTGAAAATGATGTTACTGCAGTTCTGGACTAAACAAGAACGTGCATTTACTCGTCTCACCTGCACAAAAACAGAAACAAGTATTCCTCAAAAATTAATAAAAACTGTGAAACATAAACTCAGAATATGACGCTTTCTTCTCCTGCGTCTTATTCTTCATGCAATCCAGAGTGGCAGCACAGCTGAGAGCTTTGTCTGAGCTGCGGCCTTTACTCATTTCACTTTTTATGTAAAAGAAAAATATAACATTTGCGGAAAATATTGCTTTTTTTATATTGAAAACAAACAAGCAAGCACAGCCCAGATGAGGAAAAAGTAACGTAACGCATTACTTTCTATAAAAAGTAACTAAGTAACTTTTGTTAGGGAGTTGTTACAATATTGTAATGCATTACTTTTAAACGTAACTTTCCCCAACACTGGTCATATGCATATCTGAAAGGAGCCAATGAAATTATTCAATAGTCTGCAATGATTATGTATTGTCAATGTAAAAGTAAGGTTGTTTCAAAGGCAAAGCAAGTTATTACATTACTAAATCCAGTTCATTCTGTGTATGTCCTCTACAGCTCAACATGAACTCGGCTCCGACGTTCATCAACTTCCCGGCCAAAGGCAAACCCAAGCGAGCGGACACATTCGAGCTGCAGGTCCGAGGCTTTGCGGCCGAACAGCTGGCTCGATGGGTGGCCGACCGAACAGACGTGCATGTAAGACTAGTGCAGACACATTCAGAATCTGAGCTGAACGCTCACATGATCCGTGTTTAACATGCTGCTGTGTGTCGTTCAGATCCGGGTGATCAGGCCTCCTAACTACGCCGGGCCGCTGATGCTGGGCTTGCTGCTGGCGTTCATCGGCAGTCTGGCCTACTTACGCCGCAATAACCTGGAGTTCCTGTTCAATAAGAACGTCTGGGCTTTCTCTGCACTGGTGGGCACCTGTGTTTTATAATGCAAACATGAGATTATAATATTTCTGTTGCTTCTTCTATTGATGCCCTTGTAAAGGTTTTTAGGTCACATTTTAGTTTGGGGACCAATTCTCACTATTAAACAATGACTTCACCACCATAAACACCTAAGTTGCTGCTTATTAATAGTTGTTAAGGTAGTTGTAAAGTTTAGGTATGAGGTGGATTAAGGGATCTAGAATATGGTCATGCAAAATAATGCATTAATATGTGCTTTATATGTACTATTAACAGCCAATAAGCTAGTAATATGCATGCTAATAAACAACTAGTTAATAGTGAGAACTGGTTATCAAAATAAAGTGTTATTAGTTTTTAATCAAGTGAGTACAAATTTAGCTTTAGAGTTGTTTAGGAAAAATTGGTCTTAAATATCTAATTTAGTTTCTATTTTAATAACTCTAGTATGGTTTTGATTATGAAAATAGCCACAGAAGCTGGCATGCATTTAAACAGACAAACATGATGCAAACAGCATATTCTAATAAAATGGGAATTACTCTAATTAAATAACAGAATGGAAATGGAATTGTTTGCCAAATGAAAATGACAGTACAATAGAAACCCAATTAATTTATAGAGTCCTTGATTGCTCCTTATTTACACCTATAACTCGAAACAAACTAGCAACTGCATAGCAATGCATTCACAACCATTCTGATAACAAACACCCTACTAGTTAACACTTTTCTCTCTGTCTCTCTCCATCTAGTGTTTTGTTTTGATCATGACTTCAGGTCAAATGTGGAACCACATCCGAGGACCTCCATATGCTCACAAGAACCCAAACACTGGCCAAGTGGTGAGTTAGAGACCCTTTGGCTGATGATACACGGGGCGACTTTTTTTGAGCAGTGTTGCTTGGGCACTTTCCCACTGAGAATGGGTTACCGATTTCTATCTGGATACTTTAGATCGGTCGTGGGCCCTGTGCCTCACCTGGTTGCCCGCTGACGCCAACATTGCTCAAAAGGTTGCCCCGTGTACTATCAGCTGTATATTTGTTTTCTTTAAAGACCCCATGAAACAGCCTGACAATCCCAGCTTTCTCTGCTGTGCTGATGTATTTCATACTGAGAACTGTTTGTCACTTTTCTTTAAGCATTTGATTGGACAAAAATTGAGTCATCAGTATTTTTGGTCCAGTTTCTTGGAAAAGAAAGACTGTAAATCATAAATGTTTATTTTGTAAACTTGCATAACATTAACATCCATAATCCTAAAAGCCAAAAAGCTCTTCAGTTTCTTGAGGTCTTTAAACGGGTTATGGCATGCCTTTTTTATTCTTTTAATGTTCGTTGAGTTTAACCTGTGATGTTAACGTGTTTTTTGCTGTCAAACATCAGCACATTTTCCACTCTCATTCAGTCTCTCTATCAGAAAAACGCTCACTTTTGGTGTTTTGTCTCCTTTAAGGCTTGTCAATAAACGGCCACTGTTATGATTGAATAATATCACTGCACTTGTCTTGATCTCTTTAAGTTTTCATTTGTTCAACTTTTATTTCAGTGACAGCCCACAGTAACGTATGTTTCTCATTTCAGAGTTACATCCACGGCAGCAGTCAGGCTCAGTTTGTGGCAGAGACTCACATCGTTCTTCTCTTCAGTATCCTTCACTGCACTCAGATCAGTTACACTGCATAATTGCTGATACATGCCGAATAAAAGTATTCATTTCTCTTAAAACAACAAAAAATTACCTGTACACTGCTGTATATGAACCCATGGATATGTTGTGATTGGCTGTGGTTTTATGTCTAGTCAGTCGTGATAGTGTTCCTGAACTCTGCTTCAGATGCTGCGGTCACTTTAGGAATGGTGCTGCTTCACGAGGCTGCGACCTCTGACCTGGACATCGGGAAGAGGAAAAGTATGCTGTCATCAGCCTGTGCTCTTTATGAACACTTGATAGATCAGAACAGGGTTAATTGTTGTCTTGTTTCTCTGCAGTCATGTGTGTAGCAGGAATCGGGCTGGTGGTGCTGTTCTTCAGTTGGCTGCTCTCCATCTTTAGGGCCAAATATCACGGATATCCTTACAGGTGAGATCATTAGACAGCTGCCTAATGAATGGCTGGAAATATCAATGCAGAGGTCCAAAAGTCAGAGAGCCCTAATGAAAATACTACTGTAATACATTTGTTTGCAAATTACGGATTCTATAATTTGAGTAAAATGAATTTAGAATCTCTTGGTATTTGCTTTTAAGTTTGATTGAATGATTTAAGAATGATTTCCAAAGCATCATGTGACACTGAAGACTGAAGTCATGATGCTGATGAAAATTTAGCTTTGCATCACAGAGATAAATTGTATTTTAAAGTATATTAAAATAGAAAACCAATGTTTTAAATTGCAGTAATGTTTCACAGTATTAAGGCAAGTCTTTTCTGCATTTTCTAACAAATAAATGCAGCCTGGATGAGCATAAGAAACGTCTTTAAAAAACATTACAAATCTTAACGATCCCAAACGTTTGAATGGCCTTGTCTGTGTGTGCACATTAATGAATGTTAATTTAAGGATGTATTCATACAATTTTTTATTTTATTTAATTTATTTACTGACATAAATGCCTTTTCTTTTTGTGCAGCTTCCTGTTTGGTTAAATGAAGACCCTCGGAGGAACCGTGGCAAATATTAATGCAAAAGTGCCTTAATGTTTAAAATGAGAGATTGATTTGGTAAAGTTCTGCTTGAGCCTGTATGTGCCTTTTTGCTTTTTTTTCTTTTATATATAACAGATCACATTTTAAAGGTTTGAATGAAAGTTTGTTAAATTCATTCGATTTCTCTCCCTGAGTGGTCTAGTGTAAGGAAAGGCGTGGGTTACGTGAAGACAGAGGGTAAACTGAAGCGGATACACTGTATGGCATCACTTGCGAATGAGGTTTTGTAGCTAATCAAATGTACAGTTTTATACTGAATTTGGTTCGGTTAAAATGCATAGATTTGGAAGACGCACACAAGCAAGCAAGGTGTTTTCAATTCTACCTCATAAATGTGCATATCAAGTTTCCAAAGTCAAATCAAAGTTGGTGTAGCTTCTGAGGTATGAGAATGAGGTTCAGTAGGAGGTGGAAGGAAAGCTCAGGGTGAATGGAAGTGTCCTAAATGTGGGGTGTTTGCTGTTGTCCTGCCTCAGGTGATGATTTCTGCCATTAAAAGTGCCTTGATTGCTTGCTGCATTGTATTTCATTTGATTGCTCTTCCAGTTCAATCTCCTCATTCGGCTCTGAGTCAGTCAGCTGGACCCTTCAAAGTGATACAGTACAATAATACAACCCGAATTCTGGAAATGGTGGGACATTTTTTAAATTTGAATAAATTGAGAATGAAAAGAATTTCAAATCACATGAGCCTATATTTTATTCACAATAGAACATGGATAACATAAATGTTTAAACTGAGAAATTTTACAATTTTATGCACAAAATGAGCTCGTTTCAAATTTGATGCCTGCTACAGGTCTTAAAAGAGTTGTGACGGGGGCATGTTTACCATGTTGTAGCATCTCTTCTTTTCAAAACAGTTTGAAGACGTCTGGGCATCGAGGTTATGAGTTTCTGGAGTCTTGGTGTTGGAATTTGGTCCTATTCTCGCCTGATATAGGTTACCAGCTGCTGAAGAGTTCATGGTCGTCTTTTACGTATTTTTCGTTTAATGATGCGTCAAATGTAGGTGAAAGATCTGGACTGCAGGCAGACCAATTCAGCACCCGGACTCTTCTACTACGAAGCCATGCTGCAGTATGTGGTTTTGCATTGTCCTGCTGAAATACACATCATCTGGAGAGGAGCATATATTGCTCTAAAACCTTTATATACTTTTCAGCATTCATAGTGCTTTCCAAAACATGCAAGCTGCCCGTACCGTATGCACTTATGCACCCCCATACCATCAGACATGCTGGCTTTTGAACTGAACGCTGATGATACGCTGGAAGGTCTCCCTCCTCTGTAGCCCGGAGGACACGGCGTCCGTGATTTCCAACAAGAATGTCAAATTTGGACTCGTCTGACCATAGAACACTTTTCTACTTTGAAACAGTCCATTTTAAATGAGTCTTGCTCCACAGGACACGGCAGCGCTTCTGGACCATGTTCACATATGGCTTCTTTTTTGCATGATAGAGCTTTAGTTGGCATCTGCAGATGGCACGGCGGATTGTGTTTACCGACAGTGGTTTCTGGAAGTATTCCTGGGCCCATTTAGTAATGTCAATGACAGAATCATGCCGATGAGTGATGCAGTGTCGTCTGAGGGCCGAAGACCATGGGCATCCAACAAAGGTTTTCGGGCTTGTCCCTTACGCACAGAGATTTCTCCAGTTTCTCTGAATCTTTTGATGATGGTATGCACTGTAGATGATGAGATTTTCAAAGCCTTTGCGGTTTGATGTTGAGGAACGTTTGTATTCCTCTTTTTAGGCACTCTTTCACAGATTGTAGAGCCTCTGCCCATCTTTACTTCTGAGAGACTCTGCGTCTCTAAGACATCCCTTTTATAGCTAATCATGTTACAGACCTGATGTCAGTTAACTTAATTAGTTGCTAGATGTTCTCCCAGCTGAAGCTTTTCAAAATTTCTTGCTTTTTCAGCCCTTTGTTGCCCCTGTGCCAACTTTTTTGAGACCTGTAGCAGGCATCAAATTTTAAATTAGCTCATTTATGGATAAAAGTGTAAAATGTATCTGTTTAAACATTTGTTATGTTCTATTGTGAATAAAATATTGACTCATGTGATTTGAAAGTCTTTTAGTTTTCATTTTATTCAAATTTAAAAAAACGTCCCAACATTTCCGGAATTCAGGTTGTGTTAGGTAATTATTGGTTCATGGCTTTATTTGGTGCATTGCATCATGCTACCTAGTAATTTAGCAGTATTGATAGTAAATAAATAAAAAAGAATGGGCTTGAGCTACTTCAACCAATAGTGTGAGTTTGGGGTGGGGCTACCTGTTTAACTGACTAATAGATGAGAGGGGTGGGTGTTTGAAAAATGTAATTACATTTTTTTTTTTTATTAAACATGCATAACACTTAAGATTACTATTTCCATGTATCCTATTGTGTAGTATATTACATAGTGTTTACTGTTTCAGTAGCACTCAATTTCTAACACATCTGCTGATCTTTAGCACATCCGCTGGATTTGCAAAAATGCATTCAATGTAAATTGTTTTTTTATTATTATTTAAATGGTATTTCATTGTCTGTCCAGTAGGGGGCAAAACTGTCTCTCTGAAAGTCTCCATGTTGAATAACACTTAAGAAAGGATGAGTCACGGAATAGAAAACGAACTTTGATTTTTCTTTTTCATTTTCTACTTTCACCAACCATAATTTCCTGATGTAAATTCAACCAAGTTAATTTACGTTTATCATAATAAAGAAAAGGAAAAAAAAAAATGTAAATAGGATGCCAAACTCAATAAGTCTGAACATACTTTATTGAAAACATAAGCTGTTGCACTCATGTCATGAATATAGGCTAAAATTTAGTAGGCCTAATCATTGTTCTTATGCTTACATTCATAGACATCCCCAGTCTTTCCTTGTTTGTGTCTTGT
Organism: Acrossocheilus fasciatus; assembly: GCA_036784905.1. Classification (NCBI taxonomy): domain Eukaryota; kingdom Metazoa; phylum Chordata; class Actinopteri; order Cypriniformes; family Cyprinidae; genus Acrossocheilus; species Acrossocheilus fasciatus. The sequence goes on from CM071951.1 coordinate 28,700,312, forward strand.
CATCTGTCAGAGCTGGTCAGTGTAAGAAAATGACTGGGATTACACAACTAGAACAATGCTTTCTCATTGTGTTGTCCTCTTTGATTTACATGTCTTAACAGGTGCTCTCAGGTAATTTGCTGCTGCAAATCCACATGTTGTGGTTTAGATGTCAAAGAGCCAATCAGGCCAGACGTTGTCTTTAACTCCATATAAGGACAACCTTGAGTGCTCTCGGTAGTGAGCAGCGGGTGTTTCCCGTGCTGAAGGCACACATTGTTCCTCACAGGGACGCTGGCCGGGCTAAATGCGTGCAGCTCTCCTCACACCACACAAATAGCCACTGTTGTGTGATGTTTACACACCAAAATACAGATGTAGCATCAATATAGATGCTTTCTATGGACGCCTCAAGCATGCATGTGTTATTAGTATTATTTTATTTTATTACTTTTTTCTTATTGTTATTTTTATGTCTATACAGCAGGAAATGATCAAATATATGATTTTGAAGCCAACAACAGTCTCATTCACAAGCAAAGCTGGGTAGTAACTGCTTACATGTAATCTGGATCATGTAATCAGATTCCAAAAAATAAGTACTCGTAACTAGATTAAATTGCATTATAAAAACTCATAATCAGACTACAACTAATTTTTTATTGATGACAATGATAACATCATAATCACAGGAATAAATTCTTCATAAATTATTTAAAATATTCTCCTTAATTCCTCTTTTTCATCTGTTAAATGTTAATTTCTATTACAGCCTACCGTTTATATACACTCAGAAAGTCATCCAGTTTTGTGGACATTCACACAGAGATCAGTCACTAGTCAAGTGGATATAATTACACAGAAAATTGAGAGGTCAATCAGCATTTGACCACTGGATTTATGAAAATCATCTCAGTTTTAAGAAGTGTTTAACATTGCATTGCAACTACTGATGAACACATTAATTTTTATTTGAATTATCGTGCACTCAGTGAGTTATTTAACCATGCGTTACTATGACTTTTGAAGTTTTTTTGTCTTTCAAACACATTAAAATGCACAAATTGTTCTGTCATATTTACATGTCATGTAGGCACACCCAAGTATCCCTGTAGCACCTTAAGTACCCATTAGATTTAAAATATTTTAATAATTAAGTATCACATTTGCATGCTCATGGTTCTCTGATGTTGGTGAATGGTCACATGACTTGCAGGTAAACAAATATTTCATTTTTTTTTTAGTAAATGTTTTATTTTGATTGGTTATTTTTAAATTATTTATTTTAATTTGACATTTTCTATGATGTTATTAATCATTAAATTTTCATTAAATTCAACGCCACCATTAAATTTAAATCACAGTTTAGAAAACCTTGACATAATGCAAAGTTTAATGCACTTCATGTTGTTAATTACAACCATTGAATATAAATCTAATTACATTTTAGGGAAGTCTTTTGTAATCTAACAAGAAAAATTATATTTTCCGACAATAAACTTTTTTAGTGAATTTGTTTTATTTTAAGGTAGTTTGGATATTGTTACTGAAAATCAAAGGGGAAATACAGTATATAGAATATAGGAATATACAGTATAGAGAGTCTCTCAGGTGTGCATGTCCAAATGACCAAAGGCCAAGGCTGTACAACACTCTCCTGTTGTGTGAAACAAGCCCTCAGGGTTTGGGGCGGTGTTAAAATTCTTGCCTGCATTGTTGAGATGTGCACCAAAAACTCTTTTTAAGGTAACGTTTTCTGAGAACTCTTCCTGTATGACATAATCTCTTCCAGCCTTTCCTTTAGCCACAAATGAAATGTCTTGTTTGGTGCTTGTTCGGAAGGCAGCGTATCGTGCCAGCACATTTGTGAGGAAGGAAAATATTGTGCAAATGCTTTTAGCAGGTTTGTGTACAAAACTGGAGTCAAACCGCTAGCAGGAGAATTCATCAATCCCACTGTACACCGGATAACCCACACAAACCGCACAAATGAAATACAGCAAATAACATACTCACGCAACTCCAGCGTAATTAAAGGCATCCGATATCCTGAAAATCAGGTCTTGCTGTGAACACTCCCCCTTCAGGACACCTGTCAAATGAGGGAGGAGGCACATGGGACACTGGGTATAAAAGACACATGATTTAAAGATAAAAACAGGTCCTGCTCCGTTTGAATGAAACACAGCGTCACACCCTCGCCTCCCTGTCTCTGTTTTGAGTTGTCTTGGTGTCTACAGGCGTCCCTCTGTGCATATTGTTGTAAAAGCCAGCCATGTGCCTCAATGCACTTTTAGTTTAGTGGCTGAATGAGACTTTTCTTTTTTTAATGATCTAACTGGGTGGGTCAAAAGACATAACAGCTTTCCACAGTTTATAAGTCTTTGCGAAGACCACAAAATCAAACCAGCCCCTTTTGATCCAGTTCTTGTTAGATCAGCTATTACCCATCTTGAGAGTCAAAGTAAATGAGATTTGACTGAATGAGGAACTACACCCTGATCAGGCATGTCAGCTTCGTAGTAAGATGCCAATCAAGTCTGCCTTTCCTCAAAGAAAGAATACATCTCTCACATGAGAAGGCTCTAGCAAGGGCTGAGATGAAAGCTGAACGTTTGCTTTCAGTAACATGGGATTTTAGTCTTTCTTCTGGAAGGAAAGTTGCTATTTGTGGTAAAGTATGAAAATTTGTGAATAACAGTGCATTAATATAATTAGGTCTACTGACTGATGCCAAAAAAAATTCTGAATAATTCATAAAATATATATAATAATGGTGTGAATATACTGTTTGGATGCCATTACACATAAGCACTACTCACAACAATCCATTTTTCAATGAAGTTTGACAATCCAAAGTTCTGTCATGAAACTCAGTTCTAACTCAACATGACATAATCACATCATTAGTAACACGGTGCAGCTGATTGGATTCTTTTTGCATAAGCGACCAGTGAGCTTGCTACAAAGCATTTAAATACTTGGCTAGTGCTTGCTGTAGCAGTTGCAGCACGCTTTAGAAACCCTCCACCTTCCCCAGCTCCACCTGTATAGATCTACTATGGGGTAGTTTCATGGGATGAAAGAATGGACAAAACGCATCCGTGTTTCACTCCATCTTGAATCGCACTCACGGAAAGCGCTCGAGATACAGTATCTCTTCCGTGGCTCGGTATGCTTTCAACTCATTTTTTATTTATTTATTTTGTAAGAGCAAGAAACTGTACGACAATCATGTTGATTTGACTGATTTTTATGTAGAGAGCGTGACAGCGCACCGCATTAAAAGAAATGATCATTCATGTTTTCATAATCGCAAGCCAAATTCAAAAACAAAACTAAAATTAAAACATCTTTGAGAGCAAGGGGGCCCCCTGGTGTTTCGGGGGCATTATGCAGCTTGCGTATTCTGCATATCGGGAGGATTGGCTCTGAAAACAGTGCTCATAAATCAGCAGTCAGATACCAAAATAAGCTAGCGTTAGCCCCATTGGCTAATTTTCATCTGCCAGGATTCTGACAAAAAAAAAAAAAAAAAATCTGAGCATGTCACACCGGTCCTCAGGTCCTTACACTGGCTTCCAGTTATATTTAGGGTTAATTTTAAAGTACTTTTACTCATTTATAAATCACTCAATGGCCTAGGACCTAAATACATTGCAGATATGCTCACTGAATATAAACCTAACAGACCACTCAGATCATTAGGATCGAGTCCATTAGAAGTACCCAGGGTTCACTCAAAACAAGGGGAGTCTGGCACTTTTAGCTATTATGCTGCCCGCAGGTGGAATCAGCTTCCAGAAGAGATCAGATGTGCTAAAACATTAGCCACATTTAAATCCAGACTCAAAACTCATGTTTAGCTGTGCATTTATTGAATGAGCATTGTGCTACGTCCGAACTGATTGCGCTGTATTTTATGTATAATCATTTTCTATTTTTAACTCTTTTAAATTCACTTCTGAAATCATTTTAAACGTTTTTAAATGCCTTGTTGTTGTCAGTGTTTTGGTCTTGTTTTGCCCTTAGTTCTTCCTGTGTTTCCTTATTTGGTCACCTTCCTGTCCTTGTTTAGTTTCGTTAATTAATCCCCTGCACCTGTGTTCCTAATTATCCTGTGTACTTAAGTTCCTGTCTGTTCATTTCTTGTTTGTTGGGTCTACGTGTTCACTGGTGGTTCTGTGTTTACTGAGTTTGATGTTGGATTATTCCTTGTACTTTTGTTCATTAAAGATTCAAGACTAAAGTTCATTATGTTCAAGAGTATCCCGTGTCTCTTGCGTTCTCCCTGCAGCTACATCGTGACAGAAAACCCAACCAAAAACAGTAAGCGGCGCCCCTTCTCCCCGTTTGGTTTCCGCTTTTTTGAAAGAGTTTTTTGTTTCCCTGTTTTTTCCCCTCAATGGATATCATTGCTCGTTTCTCTGCCCTAGCCCGCCGAGATCTCACACTCATTGAGTTTGCGGGGAAATTCTGCGGGATTATGGTCGGTACTGCAAGTCCGCCGGCCGATCCTCAGTCAAGTCCGCTGGGCGCAGCTCACTCAGGCCCGCTGGCTGCTCCGATGGCAAGCCTGCCGGCCGCTCCAAAGTCAAGTTCGCCGCTCGCTCAAGCTCATTTCCCTCTCCTCAGCCAAAAAGAGGAGAATACGGAGGAAGAGACTGTGGGCTCCAGCCCCAGAGTTCGCTCCAGTGTCGGCTCCAACCCCAGAGTTCACTCCAGTGTCGGCTCCAGCCCCAGAGTTCGCTCCAGTGTCGGCTCCAGCCCCAGGGTTCGCTCCAGTATCAGCTCTATCCGCTGACCAGAGTCGTGAGATGGCTCTAGCCCCAGACCAGCATCACAAAAGAGCTGCAGTTCCCAATTCAGCCCAGAGAGGGCTACTGATCCCGTTAAGCCCAGAGAGGTGTGGGGTGGGGGTGGGGGTGGGGGTGGTATACGGCTCTGGCCAGAGGGGCCGGGCTGTTAGCAAAGGCCACGGAGGCTATCCTGCCATGGTGCCCCATGCTCCCTGATCCGCCATGGCCTCCCGAGTTCCCTTATCCACCATGGTCTCCTGAGTCCGCTGATCCGCCATGGCCTCCTGAGTTCCCTTATCTGCCATAGTCTCCTGAGTCCCCTGATCCAGTGGATATGTACAGTGTGGGACGCGCCTTCCGGGAGGTGGGAGTAATGTCAGTGTTTTGGTCTTGTTTTGCCCTTAGTTTTTCCTGTGTTTCCATATTTGGTCACCTTCCTGTCCTTGATTAGTTTCTTTGATTAATAATTGTATTTGTACTACCCCTTCATTCTAATAACTAATGGCTCTAACTGAAAAGACTGTTCGGCCAAATGTTGTATACCTAAACTGTACAATACAATCTCCACTAGTAATTGCTTTTCTTACTCTGGCATAATTGTTCATTCCTAAACAGCATAGGGATCTAGTGTGCATCAGTATCTCTCATCACAGGAAGTGAAGAGGAACATTTATCCACCAGTCACTGCACAAACCCTAAGTACTACACAAATGTTCAATAAAATAAACATTTAAACATTTACTTAATTCACCTCAGGTGTGGTTTCTCCTAATACTCTTAATTACTGCTAGTTGACATGTAGTTGTTATAGTTAGTACTATTTGTGAAGTGAACTTTAACAGACATTCCCAACACTACTTAGGGGCCTGTGAGAGCTGGAACACAGCACTTGATTATGTGTCATATCTGAAAGAGAATGAGTTGTAATGAATGCCCATGGTAAAATCTACTCATCATGTATTTAGGACAGAAATCTTATTCTTGAGGAGACCGATGAGAAATTATTACATTTACTGTTATTATATATTCAAAGTAAGTCAGGCATATATTCCACAAACCTGAATAAAAGGGTTTAATAAAAATACATAAATAAAATAAAAATACTTAATTGAGAGGTTTTATTCTGTAGAACTTCATTCCCTGTGCAATGTAGGCCTAATTGCTGACACAATACAGATATAACCTGTTCACAAAAAAAACAACTGGAATGGTAGTAGTAGTTATAAAAGTTCATGAGTTCTGTCACCTGATGTCATTCTACCTCTACAGTGCATGTCAGCTCTTCACCTTTGCCCCAGAACTTCTGTATATGCTCTGGATGACCCTAAACATAATACAATATAAATATAAATATAAATATAAAGCAAATGTGTCAGCCATGTTTAAATGATGCTACTTTGTCAAATCTTTAAAAATGGGAGGATTGCGTGTAAACTTACTGTCATTTGTGGGTTGGTATGGTTGCAGGCTCTTGTATTCTAACAGTCGTGGTTTCTTACGAAGTTCTTATTGTGCTATAAAACCTGTCACTAATCATGTATGGCGCTATATGCACTGTCACTAAAAAATGCCAGTCTTGCCAACAAAGGTCTCTGTTGATCGTTTACACCTCAAACCCATATTTTGAAAAAGACAGTTAAATTATTAAAACAGGAATAGGAATTTCTTGATCATCTTCAGTGTGATTTTAACAAGTGTTTCCCAAAGCTGTTTATATCATTTTGAGCTGTTTGAACCTTTTCTTTTTTTTAAATATAGTTTTACGAGATATTACGTCATCTTCAAACCACTTTATTCCATTTCTAACAAATGAAAAGCTGAAAACGTCCAGCTTTTGGAAACCATTCACTTATTGTCACTTTCCACAAACAGGTTACAAGTTAAAGGGATAGTTCACTCAAAAATTAAAATTCTGTCATTAATTACTCAACCTCATGCCATTCCAAACCTGTAAGACCTTCGTTCATCTTCAGAAAACAAATGAAGATATTTTTGATTTGTGTCATGGTACTCTCGATAATGGTGGCAGACTGCAACTCGGGGGAAAATAATTGTTTAATAAAGTCATTATTTTTGTTTTCAATCTCCTTACTTTGTTTCTGGGCCTGGGAACATTTCAGTTACATTGCTGTCTATGGAGGGTCAGAATTTCAGAATTTCAGAATTCTCTGTAATTTCATCAAAACTATCTTAAAGGAACACTCCACTTTTTTTGGAAATAGGCTCATTCTCCAACTCCCCCAGAGTTAATAAGTTGAGTTTTACCGTTTTTGAATCCATTCAGCCGATCTCCGAGTCTGGCGATAGCACTTTTAGCATAACTTAGTATAGATAATTGAATCTGATTAGACCAGTAGCATCGCGTTCAAAAATGACCAAAGAGTTTCGATAGTTTTCCTATTTAAAACTTGACTCTTCTGTAGTTATATCGTGTACTAAGACCGGCAGAAAATGAAAAGTTGCGATTTTCTAGGCCAATATGATTAGGAACTATACTCCCAGTCCGGCGTAATAATCAAGGAACTTTGCTGCGGTAGCAGGCGCAGTGATATTACGCAGCGCCTGAAAGTAGTCCCCAGCTATATTATAACTAGTTACCTAGCTGGGGACTACTTTCAGGCACTGCGTAATATCACTGCGCCTGCTGCGGCCATGTTACGGCAGCAAAGTTCCTTGATTATTACGCCGGAATGAGAGTATAGTTCCTAGCCAAATCGGACTAGAAAATCGCAACTTTTCATTTTCCGCCGGTCTTAGTACACGATATAACTACAGAAGAGTCAAGTTTTAAATAGGAAAACTATCGAAACTCTTTGAGCGTTTTTGAACGCGATGCTACTGGTCTAATCGGATTCAATGATCTATGCTAAGCTATACTAAAAGTGTTATCGCCAGACCCGGAGATCGGCTGAATGGATTCAAAAACGGTAAAACTCAATTTATTAACTCTGGGGGAGTTGGAGAATGAGCCTATTTCCAAAAAAAGTGGAGTGTTCCTTTAATTTGTGTTCCAAAGATGGTCTTTCAGGTTTAGAATGACATGAGGGTGAGTAATTAATGACAGAATTTCCATTTTTGGGTGATCTATCCCTTTAAGGCACACATACCATGTTTTGTAAAACAATTAAATACCAATTAAATATATATACAGTATATATATAAATTATCATTTTGGCAACATTCATCAACAATACAAAGTTCAGCCATGAAACTCTTTGCCAGTTCTGCATCTAATCAGTCGCTTTCTTTCTGTCTATGCTCACCTTTATTTTCCTGTCCAACTAGATGGAGTTTAGTCTGCACTCTGTGTCTACAGCCCTCCTCTTCCCCAGCACCACCTGTCTAGATCAGCTTCAGGGTTCTCTTTTGTCTTGCAGCAGCATGATTTGCTATCATACACTCTTGGGCCTCAGCAGTGCAAGTTTTCGTACTTTGCTCCACAGCAGCGAAATGCTTTCTTCTCTGTATTTTTAATTAATTAATTTATTTGCTGGTTTAGCAATACCATAAACAATGGATGCCCCCCCCCCCACCCGCCCACTCAAAATTTTGCTTGTGGGACTGCACTTTTATTTAAATTTTTTGGTGTATTTTTATTTATTTTATATGTATTTATTTACTGTTTATAACTATAAAATAACTCAATCGGTACAAATCTGTATTTAGGAAAATTGGTAATTTTTGTAAATCACAAATAAACAAGGGAAAAAAGGAAGCAGTACATAAAATAAATATTTTGTGTATACAGTGGTGACCAAAATTGTTAGAACCCCTGACAGATCTGAAAATATTGACCTTTTTTGCCTCCAAAATATGATTTCTTTTCATAATGTTCATGAAACATGCAGATGGTTGCTCTGAGCACAACAAATGATGTGAGTCGTATTGTTTTTATCCACTTTTAAGTTTAATATTTGGTATGTCCACCTTTTGCAGAAATAACAGTCTCTAGTGTCAGTATATATCCTGAGAACTTCAACACTAATGTTATCCCATGCCTTCTGCAATTAAAGCCGAAGGCTTTCCTTTGAACGTACAATAGATCTGTCCAGTTTATTTTCCAACTCGCCCCAAATTTGCTTGATGGGGTTGAGGTTCAGACTTTGAGGGGCCAGTCCATCATTTTCAATGTTCCAGAAGATTCCTTCCGTCGCAGGTAGTTCTGGCAATAGTTGTATGGGTATTATAATGGCCAATTCAACAAAAACCTCTTAAATATGCCATATATATATTTGATATTTGACTATGTGAATGTACTGGAAAGCGTCTGTAAAGGAAAGTTTATTTAGAGTTTACTTTCAGAACAGGTGTCTCAATTTGTTCTTCCTCTTGACGTCTGGTACATCTGCTATTCTCTGTCACTCAGCAGCCACAGCTGACAAAACACACACTGCTATGATCAAAGTCTACATTGTGAATGATTGCACTGGCAATATTGTTTTAACATCTGATGCAGTGTTAAACATTTGTATATAACTCATGTTTTTACTTCAGTTTGTGTAGGTGTCAAAGTGATTGGACTTTTTTGCTTGATGGATGATTGAAGCAGTCTTTTAGTCGGTAAGCAACTATCCACAAAACCCAGGAAACGCGAACAGCTCTCACATTTTCTTTGTAAGATGTAAAAATGTAGCTGGTGAGGTTTGAATGTTGTAGTGCTTTGAATAATCATGGTTTGAATATCTTTCCAGTGCAATGTGACTATTAGTCACTGACACAGTATGTCTCCAGCCAGTGGCTCAATATTACATTACTCTTCAGCGACTGCACTGTCTAGGTATGTATGTGTGTTTGCTGAATCAAAACAAAAGACTTTATTATTATAACCCTTAAACTGTTTATATGTCCTTCATATGCTCAACAGCTCGATGTTTTCTCACCCAGCTTGTGTGGTTATGTTGTTTTTCCTTCATGCATTTCAAAGCAACAGCTTTATGATGTCATTCATGCATTTTTATAAGGAAACACCCTGCATAATGATGAAAGACACAAAATATATGATGAAATATATAGTGATATTTTCTCTAAAATAGACTGTTTTACACAATAGACCTGGAATATGTCCAAACTGCTTGCCCTGTTTAGTCGTGGGTGCTGAAGCTAAGCCTCAGTGTCTCAGGCCATATATATACAAAATTTGGATTTTCCTTTATTTAATATGTCCAATAGGAATAAATGCCTGATTGCTGTTGCATTTACTCGGTGTGCATTTTTTGACATGCTTCAGCCTGTGTGATGTTGAAATGGAATGTGGTTTCTGATGTGAGTTTTGATTTAAGTGCACTTATTAAACCTGAGAGTTTAATTAACATACTACACCATCAGCACATCAAACAATTCTAAAGAATCCATCAGCGCCTGGAAGGAAATTCCAGGAAATACAGCAGCTTTTCTTGTTGCAGGACAGTTATGCTGTTAATAATAACTTTTGCTCCTCACCTTGGTATTTCCTCCTATTCTGGAATATGAGTCTGTAATTATGATCCAGAAAACCGCTGTGACCTGAAAAACAGAAGGCTGTGACTCATAACTCTGCACGAAGGCAAAGAAGACTGTTGTCAGCAGCTTGGTCCATAAGAAAAACTATTATTCATTTTATTTGATTTTTTTCATGATGATCATAACAATATCAAAGCTATAAATAAATTAATGAGAAAAGAATAACTCAGTCATGTATAACTGTATACCATATTGTTTTATACATACCATATTCTTTGAAGTACTGCTGCGTGTCATGTAAAAACAATGGTGCATGGATATGGTAATTAATATATTAAAGTACTATAGTAATATCATCTGATAAAATCACTATATCATACTGACACTTTTTTAAGGGTAGTGGACTGGACATTGTTATTTTAATGTCATTAATATAATATTCAATTTTTTTTCTTATTATTTTAGATTGTATTAGTATATTTTATGTTTTTTATTTTGATTTTAGTCAAATTTGTAATAATTTTTTTTTGTCATTTTTATTATTTTTATTTTATTTTTTACAATTTAGTTTTAATTGATTTAGGTTTAGTCATTTTAGTGCTTCAATTTATTTATTTTTATTTTTAAATTTTAATTTCAATTAATGAAAATGTTTCATTTTTGTTTATAATGGTTTTAGTTTCCCTGCATCATGGAACAGTGATTTATACTCTCAGTATTAAGATTTTTGTGATGAATTGATATAATTTTAGTGTGATAATTAGATTGTATGTGATGCAGTTAGGCAAATACCTTTCACTTGCAACTGATTTTTTTCAGGTATAATTTCATTTATTTATTTAGCTGTTGCTTGTTGCTTATGTTTACCCTCTTCTGTTTACTGCAGTTAAAATAAAGGCCAATAACCAAACCAGTCGAATAAGCTTTTAATTGCTGTAAATAGTGAGTAGTTAGGCTGCTGACTATATTTGCAGCCAGTGTTGAGAAGGTTACTTTGGAAATAGGTTACAGATTACAAGTTATCCTATTTAAAATGTTATAAGTAGTGTAACTATTTCAATTACTTTATTAAAGTTATGTAACTGATTACATTTGGATACTATTCTAAATTTCTAATGTTTTCAAACTGTTAATCATTTTCAGACATGTAAAGCAGGCAGGGTTATCTTTACTGTACTCAACACTGATTACTGTCGCTTTCAATATCCTTCATCACTTGAATTAAGATTATAATAATTTAATTTTTAAAACCACAAATCACCTCTTTTTACTTTGAATAGCCTAATAATTTAAAACCATAAGAAATAGTTTAGTAGATATGATGCTGTTTTTGAAATTAAATATTTGCATAGTTATTACTGGAAACACTGGCCTCTAACAATGCCTTGAGAAAAAAAAAAAAAAACAGTCAACACTGTAAAAAATGACCGTGATTTTAACGGTACAAAACTGTGAAAAAGCTACGGTAAAAACCTGTTAAATAGTTAACGGTAAGTTCCCCTAATATATACGGTCAAAAACTGTAATAGACATTTCAGACAATTTTACGGTGAAATACCGCTTTTGGAAGTGAAAAAGAATGTAAAATTTACAAGGAAAAAACATAAATTGACATTCCCAGAATTCCCTGCGTTGCATTTCAAATTTTGTTTGAATTTGATGTTTTTTCTTTGAAATAACTAGGTTTCTTCTTATCAGTTATGTTTATTAGGGTTGTATGTTACATCTAATGTTGTTAAATTAATGTTTATTGCATATTTCAGTTTAATGAGTCTCACCATGATGGTGTTTAGTGTTTGTGTGAATGACACTGTGCACCTTCTATACAGTACAGGTGCTGGTCATATTATTAGAATATCATCAAAAAGTTGATTTATTTCACTAATTCCATTCAAAAAGTGTCTCATATTTTAGAGCAGTCAATGCAATTTGGGAAAGAAATCAATTAAATCAATTAAATCTGTAAATGTGTGTGAAAATATTCACATGTAACCGCGTTTTCATAAGTTTTTTCTCAGTAACTGTAACTGATCACAATTACATTTATTTTGTAATTAAATTACGCAATTCAGTTACATGTAACTAGTTACTTCCCAGCGCTGTGGTGCTGCCGGAGGTCGCTGTCTAGGTAGGCAGCAGGCTGTGTGTTGAGACGCGGCCAGAGACAGCGAGGAGTTCAGTGTGAGCGAGAAACGCCAGCAGGGCAGCAAACACCGACACACACAGTAAGTTACTCAACTTATTCAACTATTCAGAGGACTTTTGGTGTTTCAGATTGTGTTGGTTTTCTTTCTACGAACATTGAGGCGTTTGGTTCTACATTACATTTTATTTTATTTATCCCGACCATTTATATATATGGAGTTACAAACATCCTCCCGAGCGTGATTAGAAGTTGACAATGTTTCATTCCATCATTGCATTTAGAAGTGTTAGTTTACATTTGAATTTAGATATCCTGATATAAAACGTTTGTGTTTTCTTTCTTTCTGGACTAGCAAGGTTGAGTTAATACTCATCAGTATTTTTTGTTTGTCTTTTTTTTTTTGAGAGACGCTGGTCATGTGATATGAGTGTTTATTTGCTGTCGGAAGCATATATGATTGATTTTACATATGAATATAGAATATAGGTTTGATGGATGGAGGAGACGTGTTAGCGATATTTTATTCGAGATAAAATATCGGATCACAGCTAAAACGTGTACCTGTTTTATTAGTGGTTTGCTTTATGAGAGTATTATTAGCAGTTTAAGAAATCCTGAACGCGTGTATTATGTTTGGAATAGCATACTACTCCTACTTGCTGTGTAGTACAGTATGCAGCATACATAATGCATGGAAACCCGTATTGACTACTAGACCCTACTTGCTTAGTGTTAACCTCTGATATCAGCTGTAGTCTTAATATTTGCTTAATGGTTTTTTTTTTATTGAACCACTGCAATTTTGAAGGAAAATGTAGTGGTGACATCACTTGAAGAGTGTTTGTCTTTGCTTGTAAGTATACAGTATGTACGGTGCAGTATGCAATTTGTTTAAAACTTTCACAATTTTGGCAGTCCAAGTTAATAATGAATAGATGTTCAAACTGTAGCTTATATTAGCTGTCATAATGGAAAGTCGTATTGAACGCATTGCATTATGGGATACAGTATTCCACGCTTAACTCTGGCATATACATGTTTTTTTTTTTTTTGCAGTCTTATTTTTGGAGTAAATTTGCATTATGCATGCACTATGCATACAGCATCCCTATGCATACTTATGGTACACTCAAGTCTTTCTGGGAAGTTCGTACGAGATGGGAAGTCATTTTTATGATGTGTGTTCAGTTTTAGAGCAACATGGCGATGTGCATTTTCTACAAAAATTCAGCAAGACTGGTGAATAAAGAATGCGTATCAGGAGTGTTTTTGCTTTTTTTTATTCAGTTTAGGAATATAAGGTTTAAGGTGGTATATTCTGTCATGAGTGCTATTTTTAAAGGGTTGCAAAGGGGCGGAAAATTTCAGAATGTTTAAAAAAAAAAAATATCGGGAAAGTTTCTAGGAATTTTCTGTCCCTCTGCAACCGTAAACTAGCTTAGCTGGCTTTATTGTAAATGAAAAAAATAATAGGTTCGTCCCAAATCGCGTACTTATGCACTATTCTATGACGTTTTGTAGTATAAATAGTGCAAGTAGTGTGTTCACTAGTGTGTTCACACTCAAAGAAGAAGTGCACTTTAAATACCTGGATGATGCACTTAAATAACCGGGAAAAATGTTAAACACTTCATACACTCAACTGTCACAGCTTTAATTACATCACGAAGGTGTAGGGGCTATCCGACTCCAATTATTAATGACAAAATAACCTTATACAATTCATACACTGCATGGTTGAGTACATAGTGCATAAGTACATAGTGTATAGTGTGTCATTTGGGATGCAGCTAATGTGATTAATTTGATCTAATTGCGTCCACACACTGACATGTCACCAACCCAGAAACTCAAGGCTTACAGAAAGTTAAGAGTTCTCCTCCTGTATTTATGACTCGTGTGCGTCCAACTCATACGTGCAGTCTTTCCAACATGACCTGAATGCACTATTAGAATTTAAACTGATAATATAATATACTTCTGTAAATAAATGTAATAAAAATGATCATCCTTTTATTTAATGTACATTAGTACACTTATATAAATATTAAGTTTGGGAACGCACCTCCAGTCTGTGCTGAAGTAAACACACATGTGATATGTAGATGTGTTTCCTTAAAACGAGGCAATTCCCCGCCTGCATAGCTGGGCTAGATAGGAATGTGTGGTTTTGACTTTCAAAAGGCAAACCCAGACACTAAGAAATGAATCTCTTACATTGCTTTTCCAAGTCTTTGATTGGTTCAGGAAGGTGAATCATAACCAAGCCAGTGTTGTCTGACTCTGTCCTTGAAATACTGGTCATGCTGTGGTCATATTCTTCCTCTCACATTCTGGAAAGCCTTCATTCTTCAGCTGTAAGTGTCACTTGCAGCCTGTTTACAAGCGCATGTTATCTGTTAGAGCAGTTCCTGGCCCTTCATTGTGGAGGAGCGTGTGGTTTGGATGCCGTTGTCAATGCTGAGGTTAAAGTGATGTCAGGACAAAATACCTCAACAATGTCTGTGGGAGGCTGTTTGCTCATGACCTCCAAGCATTTGACTAGATTACACTGGATGAAACTTGCTTATTTTGAGTGATTGTGCCGTCTATGTGATGGTGAATCTCAGGATAGTTACAGGAAATAATTCCTGCTGTATTGACCCCGCCACAGATGTGGAGGCTTTTATATGTGGTTTGCAGTGGCTCAAAATTGGCTTCCATTTTGATTCCCTAACTATTATTCCACAGGCCTGTTGTGTCTCACTGCCTCTTCTACTGCTCGTATAACTAAAAGTCTCAAATTATTATGAAAGCACTATTTAATTGTCATCTGTCATCATATGTTGGGCTCAGTGTTTTGACTTTTTGGGAAGTCCAGATGGTTCCACCCCAGTTCTGCCACATTTTCCCTCATAAAAGCCACCGAACTTTTAGCCTTGACATGCAACAGCACTGCAAAAATAGGACTCAGTGTACCGTGTTAAAATGACATTTTCCGTAGGTATATTTTCGAATTATGCATTGCACTGTGTTGTGTTTCAGGGTTAAAGGAATTCTAGGTAAACTACAATAATGTCCTGGCAGAAAATTACTAGTGTTGTTTTCTGTTTTTGTGCATTCTTACCTTTGTGCATAAGACCTTTATTACACTTGGAAAAATTGAATAAAATGCATCATTAAGTGTTCTAAAGACAATGTCAATTGTTGTTGCCATGCAAAAATGGCCAGTGTGACTGTAGGGTGTTTTAGGTGGCTGCTAGAGCATTGCTATGCAGTTGGTGCATAACAACGACACTTCAGTCCCTTCACCTCAAAAAAAAAAAAAAAAAGTTAAATTTTTATGGAAAAATACGAAAAAAAAAGCTGAAGTAAAACATGTTAATATTACTGTCCACAAAAAAAGATCGTAGTGCCAAACAATTGTCCAAAAATAGGCAAGGAGATCCAAAAAATCCAAGGATACATCCAAATCCAAGGGTCCGCACTAGTCCAGATACGGCCTAAAAGGCTTATTTCATTGATTTCTCAGAGGTCCATGCAATATTACTGTAAAATACTGAAAAAAATGTTGACCTTTGCAATTATAAGATATGAATTGCTATATAATTTACAGTAAAACATATGCTTTTATTCTAAATGGTGTTGTTTATAATTCTGTTAATTAGTAAATGTTTATTGCCATATTCTAGTGTTGTGTGTTATTTTGTCTTTGTGTGTGTGTGTGTGTGTGTGTGAGCTTGTGCATGTCTATACATGAGTATCGGCCATGTTTGATAGGCAAGCCACTTACAATGATCTCTGATGTGGCTTTCTATTGCACCAGCTGTATTATTATGGTGTTATCAGTACATGTTGAAGGTTTAAAAAATTGATTAAAAACAAATAATTCAGTGTGGAATGAGAACTGCAGACAAACTTTATTTGGGCTAAACTTTAATATCCTGAGTGTGCCGTTCATTATCTGCACAGCCCTCAGTATCAGAACGATGTTTGTGCAGCTGCCTGTGGAAGAAAACGATTCTGTGTGAAATGAAGACTTTGCTTTCTTCAAGACTTTACTCGAGTCGGTTGCGCTCTCACAGATCTGCTTATTTATTCTGTCAGGAATCAGTTGAGTTAGAGCAAGATCTCTTTAAAACAAACCCGGATTGATCTATTGAAAACTACCGTACTTGTAGCAGATTCTGCTGTGGATCAAACTTGCAGTTAGAATAGACCTCAAAGGAGAGTGATGCTTTAGTCATATTTTAAAATCTCCAATCACTGTCATTGTATGGAAAACACATCTTTGGCAGATTGTGTTCCATAAGACGCAAAGGTTTGGGATGATATGACGACAGAAATTTCAGACCGGTAGTTGGTCTTTTTCATGTGGTTTTGTAGCACTTCATTGGTTTATTCATGCTTTATGATCTATGATAAACCAGTGTAGGCTGTAGACTAAACACTCCTGGTCTGACTACACAAACCTGCATTCACCTCAAACGGCCACTTTTGTGAATCTGAACGTTGTGAATATTGTTGCTCTTCTCTTGGCTGGACCTCATGTTCCTTTCTTTCGTTCGTTGTTTTAAGTTCTTTCTGAAGTGAATGGTGGGAAGGGGTCATATCAACAATATACAGCTATTCCTTCCTCAAATTTATTACTCTGAACCCCGTTTGGATCGCAAAGGGCTCAAGTTTATCAATGTTCTTCATGAAGTTTAGAAACAGTAACCTTCACGTCACTCTGTTGGTCGATTTCATCACTTAAAAGCTGATATTTTGAATGGGTCTGGTTGAAAGATTGAGTTACATAGAGCCGTTAGGAGTGAACATGTTTACTTGCAGTGTCAGGTTTACTGTGCCATTCAACTTTCTCCACTTGCACTGAATTTATCTGAGAGAATTTCCTGTTTAAGTTTAACTTGTTTATATGGAAAAAGTCCAGGTCATGTTTCACCCCAAGAAAAAAAAATGTGTATGTATATATACACTTGTTTTTACCAGTAATATTTAGTAGTTGTCAGAATTCTCGTATTATTCTTATTTTTTATTTTTTAAATCCTTACAGAAAATACTACTACTTCTTTTTTTTTTTAATCTGCATAAATTAAGCACAGTCCAACAATTAGATACAGAATAGATGGGGGGACAATTTAAAAATAACAAAATAAAAATAAAAACAAATAAATTCAGGTAGATAGGAATATTAAAGTATGGAATTTTAATACTATGAATGTATTATTTTATGCTTACTAAATTTACTTTAATAAATGCCTTACATTTTTCCTTTCTTTCTTTTGGGTTGAAATACGACCCGGACATGTTCTTGACAGGTGAGCCTTGTTTCTATTCAGCTGGCCAGGCTGTTATTCCTTGATTTACATACAGAATATAAAATCATATCTCTCTCGCCTCAGTAAATGTCCCGTGTGCAGTTCAGGTTGAGTTTACAAAAGGACCTGTAAGTGAACACCTGTCTTCACTGTTTGCACTGAAGTAGGCTTTGTTCTGCACATGATTTTTCCTCGGGCAGGAAGATGCGAAGTTTCTGCTACTTTTGTGAACAACCGAGATGAGAGTGCTTTAACACCTGATTTGTCGTTGTGGAGTTTGAAGAACCAATCAAGCTCTGATCTCAGTGGATCACATTGAAGTGTATTTTCCACTACAGTTCTGCCTCTTAAAACTGAACATTCAAGATCTGACTTGTTTAACAGGTGATGTGTTGTGCTGTAACCTGATCTTCAGGAATGTCAAAATCTCATTGAATTCCTCAGTGGTCTGGTAACACATTTAGACATAATGAAAGGAGCCTTTCACTTCTGTCTAGAAATGCGTGAAATGCGTGCTAAGCAGGGTTGCCAGGTTTTCGCAACAAAACCCGCCCAATTGCAAAGCTCCTATAAGACCTTTATTTTTTAACAATGTAAGTCAAGCATTCTTGCTCCCAAATTGCTTTTGGTTCATTTATATGCAACCAGTGTTATTAAACAACACTGCAAACATAATGATTATTTTTAGGGATGCACCGATACCGATACTGAGCTCTTGTACTCGTACTCGTTAAAAGGCGCCGATACCTCACAGCATCTAATAAGTGTCATATTCAGACAAAGAAACAGGACAACATGCAGCAGAATGGAGTTATTAGAGATTAAGGATGTCTACGAAGCAGATGTATGCAATAAATAATGTTAAACATTCAATATTAATGCCTTTATAGCTGATGTGCGCAAACTGAAAAGCAAAGCGCTAAGTGGATTGAGCGGGTGCCAGCGCCGGTGCAGATGCGCGAGCTTGTCGAGTGAATATACTTTTCTCACAGTACAAATAAGTGCGCGCGTTGTGCATGTTTTGCTCGCTTCATGAGTGTTTCTGCATTAGAAAGAAAAGCAAAGAAAAACGCGACTTCTATTTCTGAAAATATCACAGTTAGGAGATTTATAACCAGTGGTTCCCTGCATTATTACAGCAAAACGCGTGATTTTAGCAGCTCTAATGCAGTTGAATTAAAGATGATGTACCATAGAGCAAAAAAAAAAAAAATGAATAGTAAAAGTAACAAAAACTTGTAAAATATATTTTAATGTGCATAATTAAGTGTGAAAATAACCGAAGGATATACAGTCAAACCAAAAATTATTCGGAGACCAAATATAATTTTTTATATTTTTTTACTAGTGGGTGCAGGACACTATAGTTCATTTATGTAAGTGAGGATAGCAAAATAAAGTAAACTGTGACATATTATATCCAAAAATTCTTCACACAGTGGACTACCAATAAAATTTATACAAATTTGGAACGAAAAATTATTCAGACCGAGTCTGGGAAAAAAAACTGAAGTTCAGGTTTGCCTGAACCTGGTTGACAGCACGCCCAGGAGACGACAGGCTGTCAATAAGGCTAAGGGTTGCCTGACAAAGTATTGATAGTTGTGTAAATATTGTCATACTAACAGCTGTCTGAATAATTTTGGTTGATTGTAATCCATCACATACCTTTCTATCAAAGTGATCTGATATTATCGAGCTGAATTTGTTCTGACACAGTTTAACTCTGAGTTCTTGTCATATTTTACTACCATAAACTGTGATAATGTGAGAAATGTTGAAGGTGTCTGAATAAATTTTGGTTTGACTGTATCTATTTGATAAATTAAGTTAACAAACTAACATTATACATACTCTTTTGGTTTCTGTACCCAATATTTCAAAAAATGTACAAATGCAATGGAAATATCGGTATCGACAAGTACCAAAAACAAAAGTATCGGTATCGGGCAAGTACTGGAAAAAGGGGTATCGGTGCATCCCTAATTATTTTCATGAGAATTTGCTACTGTTTTATTACACTGGTTGTTGAAAGTGTTCAGTGAGTGGTGCTAAAATGTTAATGCTACTTACTAAACCTGTCCGTAAAGCCTACCCGATAGTGTTAGCAAAAGCAAAAGTGAGATAAAAACACGTGCAGGAGCAATGATGCCATTTTAGCTTGCTTCTACTAGTCTTTGAGCTCGTTTATCGTGACTTGTGTTTCATGGACCGCAGCACTATACCATGTGGGTTACCGAGCAAGTTACTTCAGAAAAGCCATATGCTTATAGAGCTGGTTATGTGAAGCAGATGCCATAATTTATTACTTTACAAATCATGCACTGAAAAATACGTTTCAGAATCAAAGTTGTTGGAAAGTTTTACTGCCGCTAGTGTTCATTTCAGCTGGAGACTGAAGTCAGTTGTATCGGTAGGCTTTTGGAGTTTTGCATAAATATAGGTTGCATGTCGTACAATGAGTATGTTGCTTGTTATATGTAAATGAGATTGGCTAACCTCATTGCATGTGAAGGACAACATAGTTCACACTGTTGTTCATAAAGGTGTGGCCATGTTTCTGCTGAGAAAACATTGATATATAAATGTGATCGGTCATATGTTAATGAGCTTACGTTTCCGTTGTCATGCAACCCCTCATAACGCAGATTATGAGAGCTGTGCCATTGCTTTTCATAAAGAATTATGTGAAATGGGCCAAAAAAAAGAGCCATATCTAGTGCCCAAAATATGTGAAGGTGGGCTATTTTAGCTTAGACACTAGCACATGCATGGCCATGCGCTAAAACCCTGTGCCATTTGTAACCCATTTGCAGTTTGCCAACAACTTCTGCTTTAGGCTGAGAAATAAGATTATGACGCGGACACCAAATTTGATTTAATTTAATGCTGAATCGAAGCAGTAAGTGTGTTTTGAGGTCATCATGCCCTCATGTAAGGTCTGTCTCTGGGAATGTTCTGTTATTTCTCATGTGGCCGTTTCCTTAGCAAATGAATGAGTCTTTGTTACATATACTGGCTCAGACGTCCTTGAAATTAGTTTACCATTGATAGATTGGGAGGATCTTACAAAATGTTTTGGTTATTTTTGAGCCCAACGGTGGCAGTTTTTGCGCTGACACTATGTATTTTGAACTATATAAAAGCACAATCTGTTTATTTAAACTTTCTTTCTGCTTGAACATATAAAGATATCACATGTTCAGCATGTGTTTCCAAGTGATTCAGTGCAGTTTCAAGTGATTCAGCATATGTCTGTCCACTGTGTTATTTTTCCTCTCCAGTAGCGACTTTTTAAAGCAACAGGATGTTTTAAGACGAGTGACGGTATGTGGATTTAAGAGATGCATTGAGCTTTTCCCCACCCCTTTTCTCTCTCACGACTTTATTGCGTTACTCAGTACATCTGGGATGGAAACGTTGGTAGTAAAGAAAAAAGAAAAGCATGCACGCTTTCCCCTCCCCCTCTCCTTCTCCGTCTGTGCCTGCCTATCCCTCCTCCCTCTCCGGCAGGCGCGCCGACCGCTACTCCCATAGCCTGTCAGGAAGTGTTATGACTTGCTGCCGTAGGTCTTTGTGAGGCAGGCAGGAATGCTGGTGTTTCAGATTAGCCTTGAAGGGTGTGGAGCGAGTACTGCCTCTTCTGCTGCGACCGCTGGTGCCTACAGCTCCATTCTCAGCTCACGTCAGGACGGTTTGTCTCTATGTTTCTCTTTTTTTGCTTCTTCCTGTCTCCCTCTACATCCTCCATTCTCTCATTAACGTTATACACTGGGGAAAAGCATTCTCTCTCTGTCTGTCTCTCTTCCCTGCTGCTCTGCTAACGGCACAGCATATGTAATAGCTCTCTGTTGTTTGAGTTCAGATTTGTTGCATCTGCTTGCAGTTTGGAGTGAAGGAAGCAGCTTTGGGGTAAAAGTGAGATTTTAAAGTGTTTTTTGCATCTCGTCAGACTGATAAATCCATTTTGGGTGTTAGAGCACATGGTCAGGTTTCTGGTTTTGAATAAATCCCGGAGAAAGCAGTTCGGTGGTGGTTTTCTTTTACTTTGTAACTTAACACGGGCATAATGGTTTTGACATTGTTCAATCACTCGTGCAGTGTCGGCAGTCCTTAGAGACACTGAAAACTAGTGACTAGACAGGATTCTCTGGTTGCTTAGATTTGTGCATGACTCAGTCCCATGAGGTCACACTACTCTTTACTCATTTGGGAGGTAAACAAACCTTAGTCAAATTAGACTACATCTATACTTGAATTTTGAAGAAACTTATTAAAGCATGAATTGTGGAAGAGTTGATTCAAATTGATGATTAATTGAAGGTATGCAGCACACAGTGCTGTCTCAGGGAAAGGGGTGCCACAAGGGTGGAGAATTGGCCCGTTTGTTTTTGTCTTTTTTCTAAAAAAAAAGAAAAATTCCAGTGAAGTTTCCATGTTGGCTTTCTGAATAGCTGAAGGATGACATCAAACGTAGACCTTGAGACAAAATCAGCCAATAACCTTACTCTGGTGCTTTCTTTTAGGGTTATTTACACAATAAACAGTTTAGCCATTATGTAATGTTGGCATCGCCTTATTTTTGAGCAGTTTTAGAAGTCCATAACTTCTTGCTGTTCTACTGGGGTGTGGTGGGACGGATTACACCGTTAATGACATAACAAAGTGTTGGAAAAAAAATAACACAAGCTGGATTGGCAACTATGGGAATGAAGATGCTGACATGCATCGCGGGTGTGTCCTGATTCATCATGACTTCTTGTAAGGAACAGGAAGATGCGTCTCGGGCAGCTTATAGTGCTGCAGTGCTATGATTGCTGCATGTAAGAGCAGATCTCAGGTCAGTTTGTACAGTGGAGCATGATTGAGGCTGAGACGCTGCATCTGTTTTCGGTTCAGTTGCTGAGGTTGGACTCTGCTCAAAAGTTTTGCTTTTGTTGTGGCCTTGATTCAAATGGCTTGTCACCGTGTTCATTGCCGCTCACTGACATGTTGGGCCAGTGCCATAATACTGCAATTAAATGGACTCTAATTATTGTGATATCCTGGACAAATATTTACCTTGGTTGTATTGTATTGTGTTTAGTGTATTATTGCTTACTGTGTGTTTGGGTGATAAGGTTTATGCTATACTGTTAAAAATAAAGGTTCTTTATCGACAGCTATGGTTCTAAGGACATTTAACATCCACAGAGTCTTTCCACTGTACAAAAGGCTCAAGTAAATGCTTCTTTTAAGAATTGGTTACTGAAAGGCTTTTTGGGGAACCAAAACTTGTTCCTCTATGACACTGTTGCAAAAACCCTGTTTGGAAGCTTTATTTTTAAGAGTTTAGTAGTTAATTTCACAATTAAACAAAAGAAGGCTGACTGTAGGACAGGTCGGACGGCATCTGGTGTTCAGATTTGTACTCATCTTCATAACTCGGTGATAAAAAAACCACACTGATCTTCCAATGAAACACATCCAGACTCTGACTTTTGGCTGTGGTCTCTTTATTTTGGTTGATTTATTTCAGCTTCTCTTCTACAATTTTCACTGTGCAATAACGGGCTTTGTGACTCTTTGCTAGGCTTTTATAGCCTCAGTTTCCAGTCGTTTGTGTAGTTGACTAAACACTATGAAGCGGGCTTTAAATAGATGTAGAAGTGTTTCAATCTTTGTCATGGCAAAGAATCACGTCACTGCGTTACTTGCATTATGATGAGGTTGCATTCAAAAGGACCTGCCTTAACACACCCTCTCGAACATACATTTTGCCCAAATATAGTCTACTCTGTTGCATGCTTGAGACGTTTGCATGTCATTTGCATGTCTTATTATCTTACTGTACAATCCCTCTTCCAGGTTTCTCTCTCAGAAGACAGTCGCCAGTGTTCCTTTACTACAGCTTGGAGGTTCAGACAATAAAGTTTTTGTCCTTCTCTCCCCAGAAGGACACGCTTTATTCGACTGAGAGAGCTTCAGGTGGTTAGGAGATGGCAGGAAAGATATCCAAAGAAGAGCTGGAGGAGTTGCGGGAGGCCTTTGGGAAAGTCGGTGAGTGTTCTTCCTGTCTGACCAGTTTTATCTATTCTAATCACTACTTGGCGTGCTTCCCATGAAAGGTGTCTTTTTCCTTCGCATATCTTGTGATTTTTACTGATTCGTCTCAGTTTTCTTTGCATATATGAAAACGGCTACATCACTGTGCAAAGCCAAAAATTAAGATGAGCAAGCTCTTCAAATAGCATTTGGATTCTGGTTTAAAATGAAATTGATTGGGAAACTCTAGACTGTTGTTTTTTTTGCAATGTGATCCTGATTGTTTTGTAACGTTGTTTTCAGTCCTCCTAACCGATTATGTGGCTTGTTCCGTAACATTCTGCATTGTTGTTGCTCAGAGAGACATCTGGATTTTTCATTTGACCTCCTGAATTTTTTGGCATCACCTGTTGCCTGGCGCTTAAATGGTCCTCATGGACTCTTGTACTCTTGTCTCCAAACCAACTGTTTACTGCCATTATATTTATTCTCTAAATATATTACGTAGTTTCTCTGAAAGATTCACTTTGTATCTATTAACAAGTAATTATTTTTATTAATTCAGTAGTATTTTACTGTGCATGTAGTGTGAGTGTCAGCTGCAAAATAAGCTCTATTACAGTACCAAGTGTCTTGATGGTGTTAGTTCATCCAAACATGAAATTGTTTCTATACAATGCTGGCTGATGCTTATAGCAGAAGTTTCTTGAACATATATACTCGCATGGGCTCTTATTGTATTTCATAAGTGCTTTTTAAATGCCTGGAACATCCATATCAGCCGCTACCTGAGTTTGAGTATTGCATAGAGTATCAGGAGAGAATTCAAATGGTATTTACAGAAAGCAATGCATTTAAGAGTGTAGTGCAGTTTTCTGGGTTTTAATTTTGTGGAATTTAGTTGTTTTTCATGGTCCTTGACAAGAATGTGCTTCAGACTACATTTTCCCATTTATCTGATTTCTCCAGCAGACTGGGCAGAAAACTTAGGCCTAAACTGTTGCCAATGTCATGGTGTTATATGCACATACTAGAAAAACCCCAGTGGCTCACAGTGCCTGATTGATTTTTTTTTTTTTTAAATGTTGTTTAATCTGTTTTAGTATTGGAGATAGCATTTGTTATATAGATCCTATAACACAGCTCTGTTTCAAACCCAGTGGCCTGCCTACTGCAGCCAGCTTTTAGCAAAACAGACATTCTGTGCTTCCACATATTTGGCAAATACTAAGATACCTTGTTCTGGCCAGAATCTAAGGCCATGTTGGGTCTCGTTTGTGGATAATACAGTTGTGGATAATGCATTGCTTGTAGCTCAGTAAAAATGTTCAACGTAAACGTATTCAGCCTGAGCCATCACATCATTAAAATGTGGCCTGTGTTTTAGTCATAAACATAAATTCTATGAAATATAAACATTTTTATTGTTTTTTCAGTGTTTTATAGATGTATTTGTTTTTGTATTAAAATGTATATTTATATTGATATTATTAAGCAGCTTAAAACATACCCAAGAGATATTTTCACATTTCCATAATGTATTATTTTGCATGCATATATGCAGCAAAATGCAGGTTTTCTCAGTTTGTTGCTGATCATTTTTACTCATCAGACAATTTAAATTGCATTTGTTTCTTTGTAGTTGAGGTTCCTTTTTTTAAGCTGTTGAACTGCAACGTAACCCAATTGCTACCAACATGTTTTGTGCTTGTTGAAAATATGTAAGAGGTTGACACTAAACCTATAATTATCATTTTTCTCCATAGATTTGAACGGCAATGGCTTTATCTCTGACTATGAGCTCCATGACCTGTTCAAAGAGGCCAATCTGCCCCTGCCGGGGTACAAAGTCCGAGAGATCATCCAGAAACTGATGGAAGAGGGTGACAAAGACAAGGACAATAAGATCAGCTTTGATGAGTTTGTGTCTGTAAGTGTCTGCCAACTGTTCTGTTCCTCATGGATGTGTGACATATACATTCCTTAATATCTAATAATAATTATACATGTGCCTCCTACATATAGAATCTACATAAACATCCAAACTCTGCTAAAGACTTGCTACACACATAAATCACTTTTTTTCCAAATTTTCCTTGTAATGCTTTGGATAATAAAACGTAGCCCAGTGAATCAACGCTTTGTTCTGTCTATAGATTTAAAATTTGCAAATCAAATGTTGTTGTAAGGAAAAAAACATTTACATGATCACATATACTGTTCAGATATTGTGCTGTGCACGCATGAGATTTTAATGGGTGAATGAAAGTTACATCTTTTAGAAAACAGTTGAATGATTAAAGTGAAAAGGTTTCTGCATGATTAACGAATTAGTCAGAAGAATTATAAGTTAATAAGAATTGTATGTGAGGTTGTTTAGAATTTGAAACCCAACAAATTCTTCAGAAAGCAGCATTACAGCTTTAAATCCCTGATTTGCATAATCAGCAGTATCTTTCAGTGTAAGTACATTGAGATTAGAGTTTCAGTGCTGAATCCAGAAGGCATCTGCCGTTGCATCATTTTTAGTAATTAACGTTACTAAAAGAATGATGGAATAAAGATAATCAGTATTAAAGACCGTTTTGGAACTCATCCCACACTCCAAAAGATATTTAACCCCAAAACTTAAAACTTTTGTATTTGTCAATTTTCCATCCAATTTAATCACATAAATCCAATATAAAAGTTAACATTTATTTCAGCTTAACCCTGTCATGTTCTGTTGACATGAATGAATTAAATACATGTTATGTCATCTGATCAACTGTGATATAAGCTTGTGGAATACATAAACTTTACTCTTTTCCAATAACTTATTGTTACTTGCTTTATATAATTACCTTAGATTTTCTCAATTCTATTAAATAAATGGTCAAAAACATGTTAAATGTTCAAACATTTGTGTTGCAATTCCTCCAATAATTGCTTTAACATCAAGCATTTTCACATTTTCTAGGTAACATTGTTATATCATTGCATAGTAAGCGATTTGTACTTTCTCCTGACCTGTAATGTGAAACGCAAATGTAAATGGTCCCTCCCCTTCCTAATTATTTGTTAGAGCAATTAAACAAAAAGGGAAAAAAAAGTAAATCACCTATTATATTTTACTTCACATATAACAGTGATGACAATTTAAACACTTCTACACTTTAAAAAAAAAAAAAATTACATTTCAACATTTAGGTCAGCAAAAGGTGTCCTAATCATTGCGGTGTGATTCGTTGCATACCTAAAGATCTCCTCATCTTGAATGTCAGATCTTAGTTTTGGTGATGGAATAAGTAGCATTCAGTTCTCTGAAGTTGAATTCATCAAAACATGAAGAACAAGGAACTACAAAAACCTGAGGCCAAGAACTGGCTCTTGACTCGGGATACACAAGACCGTCTCAGCGCTGCTGGAAAACGAGTCATCAGATAAGTTGACTTCCTGGACTGAGTCAGTAGCACTAGGGCTAACATCTCCCATATCAAAAGTATTACAGCTAGAGGAAACAGAAAGGTGCTTTAGGTGCAGTCTCTCGCATGCTGGAGTTAGTGTCATCAGTTTTAGTACATAAAAGTTTTCAGTATCCCTCCAGTTGTTGGAAACATGTCCTATCTCCCACTGACTGAAACATTTCAATTTTAAGTGCTTGAACCTTTGAGGAAAGCTCGCTGCCATCCACATTTACCAGTACTTTCTGTAAGAATTCAAATGTGAATTTGAGACTCTGAGGGTAGATCAGTCCGAACAGCATCACTAATCCAAAGGAAATACTCTTTAAGTGTTGTAGCAGCTTCACAGCATCCATCAAAACTCCAACATCCGGCTCATCCGCAGCACCAGCGCCTTCTTTGGAAAGTCTCAGAGGGAATCCAGGGTTGCAGTCCTAAGGCATTTAAAAAAAAAAAAAAAAAAAAGCACATTGTTCAGTTTCACTGAAATATGGACAATATACAGTCTGGCAATGTATCTTTAGGTCCATACAAAAAAGTATATATAAACTAAACTGGAATTCTTTGACTATTTAGGTACAAACACACACTCTCGTTTGATGTGTGTCACCACACTGAAATTATGACAACATTAAAAACACACATATATATATAATGGCACAATAATAAAAACTGATAAGTTCAATCATTGTGATTAGTTTACCACACCTTGTCTGCAGCTGATATACTGTGTGATATCTTCTGTGCTGAGCAGCTTATGTAGATTAGCACGTTTCCTATAAACTTTTACATGTAGCTTTCATACACTCACATATCTAAAAGTCAAAAAAGAGAGAGGAAACATCAATACCTTTGCAAATAAATGAGTAAAGTTTAGTTATATAACAAAACAAACAAAAAACTTTTATTTGAAATAGAACTCTTTTTGTAGCATTATAAATGTCTTTACTGTCCTTTTTGAATAAAAGTAAAACATTTTTTCATTTGTATTTTTTACTTAATTTTAAGAAATATTTCTTGAGCAGTAAATCAGCATATTAGAATGATTTCAGTCTTGGTGAGCACAAGAGGCTTGTTTTAAAAAATCGGAATTATTTCAAACCGGTAATGTACATTTAAAGGAGAGACCCAAGGCACATCTATAGATTCTGGTTTATACCGTTTTTGCAGTCAGTAATTGTTGATAACATTAAAACTGTTTCATTGAGACTGATTGATGATGCTTCCTGTAAATAGAGCGTCATCCCGTTGAACGACCCTGTGTTTGTTTGCACTGCTGCGCGGAGGTTACGAGCAGCTGCCAGCAGCCTCCATTCACTAGATGTTCCACTTGGCACTGACAGTCATGCTTTAATTACCCACTCATGCCACATGTCAGAAGATATGTGCATCTGTTTAGTTTCAGAGACATTGTGTGTGCTTGACCACATGTGTATTTGTGTATTTTTTAATTAATATTACATATTTTCTTCATGTGTGGATCAGTTGGTTGTATTTAAGCAATAAGGCACATGAGTCAATGCTAAAGCCCCATGCTAAATGGTGCCATCAGACACATAAAATGTTCATTTTATTATTGTTTCGCTTTCTTTTGATGGTTCCACAACAGACATTCTGCTGACTATAAATATAGCTTTGCAAATGCATGTCGACTTATTCTGCTAAATCTAACCCTAACCTAATAGTCAACTAATACTCTAATGAGAGTTAGTTGGCACATACAGAAGTTGCAAAGCTACTTATACGGTAGTTAGTAGAATGTCTAAAGTGGGGTATCGAAATAAAGTGTATGTTATTAAAAATCTCAAGGAGAACGTTTTATATTATTTTCGTTGTTTTATTAAGCAAAGTAGTTTCAAGTAAATAGCTAATAGTTGCATCTATGGGTGCTGCACAGTTATCATGTGTCTGGGCATTTGAGAATTAATATCATGGTCCCTCGTGTCTGCACAGATCTTTCAAGAGCTGAAGAGCAGTGACATTGCAAAGAGCTTCCGGAAGGCCATCAACAGGAAAGAGGGTATCTTGGCTATCGGCGGTACATCTGAGCTCTCCAGTGCGGGAACACAGCACTCCTTCTCAGGTAAAAACGCCTCTTCTTTTACTGGATCAAACAAACCACTGCTTCCTTTTGATATAATTACATTGCACCACACTTCCCACTGTGCAAGGTAAAGTAATGGTTTCAGATGGTAATAATATAGTCTTTGTGTGGATTGCCATATTCTTATCTTGAAATCTACATGCTACTGCAAGGTACTTCAAACAATGATGTGGTAACACCAGGTCCAAAATCCCATAACATACTTTATAGTATGCACTGTACTTTTGTTTTTAGTTTGGTTTGTGATGTGATCTTGTTCTCTGTGTCTTTGTCCAGAGGAGGAGAGGTTTGCTTTCGTGAACTGGATCAACACAGCACTGGAACAAGACCCTGACTGTAAACATGTGTTGCCCATGAACCCCAATAAAGATGATCTCTTCAAGGCTGTAGGTGACGGTATTGTGCTGTGGTAAGTCAGACACACTCCTTAACATCTTGTCTGTGGTTTTATTATTTTTTATTGTTTAAGAAACCACCTAAATGCACGTGCCTTTGCTTCCTTTTAGTAAAATGATCAACCTGTCAGTACCTGATACTATTGATGAGAGGACCATCAACAAGAAGAAACTAACACCATTCACAATACAGGTTTGGTTCTGATTTTAAGATTATTTTTTGAAATATGACTCTGGAACACTTATTCCCCCAATGTATTAAAGCACATATGTGTTGGAGAGGGATTTGAGCGTAACATCATTGCTTCTGTCTTGTAGGAGAATCTTAACCTGGCTCTTAACTCGGCCTCTGCCATTGGCTGTCATGTGGTCAACATCGGGGCTCTGGACCTTCGAGAAGGCAAACCTCATCTGGTATTGGGCCTGCTGTGGCAGATCATCAAAATTGGTCTGTTTGCTGACATTGAGCTGAGCAGAAACGAGGGTATGTGTCTCTGTTGCACAAACATGGTTTTCTTGTCCAAATAGAGCTGGCATTGTCACGGCTGATGACAACATCCAGGAATCCTGACAAACAGATAAACCGTCTCTTTTAAAGAAGTTAAATGTTAACCAAACTGACTGAACTGACTGTTGTGGCAGACTTGAACTCTTATATCTGACCTCATTACTGGACTGAACAGTTTGTTTTCTCCAAAATTGAACTTAAGGGAATTTAGACCTGTCTCAGAGGCTCTGTGCCCTAACAGTCCTGTAGAGAGAGTTGTCTAGCCTTAGATGAACCTTGAATCATGCTGAAAGGATCAATAAACATTTATATTAGTACATAAAATTGCTTTTCATCTGACAGACTGCCAGAAATGATTAGTCACAAAGCAGGACTGGGATGACAAATTATATAAACAAATAATATAATTGTCTTGGCTTGACATTTATAGATCCAGTGATAGTTCTGTATACAAGCCTCTGCGCCTTGAGCTGCAGGCAGCAACCGTCAGTAAAAGTGAGACAAATGCGCTGTCTTCTGTGTTCTCATTGGGTTAAAAACCCATAAACGTTGCTGTGTTCTGGATCATTTGCAGAGGTTTGTGTGTGTAAGCAGGGAGAATTGCTAGAAGAACATAGCAGTAATCTAGTCTAAAATCGTGTTGTTATTAATGGGCCTTGCTAAACAGTGATTAGTGAATAGCTAGGGGGGTGTTCCTTCATCCAGGCCAAAGTTTGCCAGCCAAGCTGAGATCCATGCAAGTACCTAGTAGATCTGTATGTATTTATTTAGTGTAGCAGTTGCAGGGAAATGCATGTGACTGGACGGTAGGTACCAGCAAGATTGTGTAAATGATAAAATGGAAAGGGACCCAACACCGAACCTTGAGGTGTTCTAATGGTTTGTTTGATCTGTGAAAGGAAAAAAGAGACCTGGTTGGAAAAAAAAAGTGTTTTCATACTTTTCCACTAGTGTAGAGTTTTTAAAGGGTCATGAAACCCCCTGTTTCAGCACTGGTTAGTTCTTACCACAGTTTTAAAAAACGCTAAAAAAGTGGGCGTGGTGCGGGGGGGAGAGAGAAAACACACACATCTTTGGGTTCAGACAGTTTCATTTCGCTCCCATTGAGTTGAAAACACAAATAAATGCACAGCCATTTGCACTCTGTATCGAAAACATATATGAAGATACTATTGCACCTCTGATAACTTTTAAGGCTTATTCTGCTGTGTTTATATAAGCCTTTTGACGGGTTGTGTCACGGAGCTGTAAAGACTGTTACACTCACTAATGTAGGATAGGAACACACAGCCTCATGAATAATTTAATAGACAACAACGCTTCATCGATGTACTATAGTCCATTGCCACATCACAAATTGTTACATCAACACAATGTAGATTTTAAACCCAGAAGATGATAATAGTGCAAAAAAGCTTAAAATTAACCAGTTTTCTCCAAGAGTTAAAATGATCGGATTGCTAACATTATCTTCTATGATGTGCAACACAAACACCTGGGATTTCATGACCTTTTAAAGTCGTGGGTTTACCTTTGCCTACTTGAATGTGGTGGGAAAAGTATGGGCACTACAGTAAACACTGGAGAAACATCTGACAGAGATGTTTAACATAACAAATGTGACCTTGGACCACAAAACCAGTCTTAAGTGTTAATTTTTCGAAACTGAGATTTATACATCATCTGAAAGATAAGCTTTCTGATAAGATTTTTAAGATAAGATTTTATCTGCATAAATAAGCTTTCCATTGATGTATGGTTTGTTAGGATCGGACAATATTTGTCTGAGATACAACTATTTGAAGATCTGGAATCTGAGGGTGCAAAAAAATCTAAATATTGAGAAAATCGCCTTTTAAGTTGTCCAAATGCAGTTCTTAGCAATGCATATTACTAATACAAAATGAAGTTTTGATGTATTTATGGTAATAAATTTACAAAATATCTTCATGGAACATGATATTTACTTAATATCCTAATGATTTTTGGCATAAAAGAAAAATTGATCATTTTGACACATACTATGTATTTTTGGCTATTGCTACAAATATACCCCAGAGACTTAAGACTGGTTTTGTGGTCCAGGGTCACAAATGAGTTGTGGTGCACTTTGAGGTTGTGGAAAGAGTCTGGTCAGTTTGAAATTAAGTGAATTGGCTTTCTGAAGCACAATTGAGAAATTGTCAGTGTTCAGCGAACGCCTAAATCCTATATGTAACTGTGTGGCAAAAGTTAATACACATTAAAATCATTGGATTCGCAGCATTCTGGTTAACTGATACACATGGTCTTGTTTCAGCTCTGGCGGCACTGTTGAGGGATGGAGAGACACTAGAGGATCTGATGAAACTGTCTCCAGAGGAACTGTTGCTTCGCTGGGCCAACTTCCATCTGGAGAATGCTGGCTCCAGCAAGATCAACAACTTCAGCCATGATATTAAGGTCAGTCTTAATGTGTTTGTTTACTGTGCTCTGATTGTGTGTCTGGATGCTAATAAATTATCAGATCTCTGTTTCTACTAATGTCTTCATAAGGATATAAAGCATGAGAATTATGGTGGTAGAGACATATCTTTTGTAAGATATGAAAACTGTTGGTCTGAGATCCTATAGTGAAGTTTTAAAATGCGTAGTACCACTCTCATATCAGGGCTTTTATTCTCTTATCAAGATAATTGATATAAAATTGATTTCCTGCTTATTGAAGTAACATATTAGTCTGTACAGATGTATTATTATCATGTAATGGATGATAATGTACATAATGTTTCTGTTGTAACGCATGTAACTGAAATTGGAGCTCCAGAGGAAACCAGTTGTCGGATATATTTTCTACAGACAACTTGAAACTGCATTCTAATTTCTTAATGTGATGTATTCCAGAATTTCAAAAAAAAAAGATTTCAAAAAATGAATTTCAAATATTTTCCCTTAAATTTTGTGCACATCAGTGTTGATGCCATGTTCACTTTCAAGGAAAGACTAAAATTTCATGACTTGGCTTTACTAATCATATAATGCATTGTAAGAGTCATAAACACTTTCATGGTCAAATTGTAGTGAATATTTCCGTTACGGTCCTGTTGTTTTGAATAATATTTGCCAATCAGTGCAATAGTGGTTAAACAGTCACAGATAAAGTTGTTAGTTTTAGTGTTGTGTATTAAGGCAATCACTATTAGTGTTGCTCATACTTAAAGTTAGTGTTTGTATTAAACAGCAGTGGTTCTTAATTCTGGTTCTGGGGACCAGTTGATCTCATGGAGGCTCACGGTTCATTAATGAGCTGATGATCTGAATCAGGTGTGTCAGATAAGGAAGACATACGGGCTGTGTCTGAAAGCTGAAAAATGCTGCCTTTAAAGATGTATTCCAAGGTAGAAAGGCATCAAGGCACATCCTAATCTAATGTTAGTTTCACTTCCTGTCTTCTGAGATGCCATCAGTTTGTGTAAATGTAGGTTTTTGGCAAACTTTATCCACTTTTGATGTCGTATCTAGCAGTAATTTTGTTGTTTATCATTAAACTGTTACACTTCCTCAGACGCCTGTCTGATATCACTTCATAAGATAGCTACTTTCATGCACAAACGCTGCCGACAAAGTCATTGCCTGATAAGGCAACGAATCATCAAGCTTTCAGACACAGCTACAAAAAGTGCAGAGCAGAGGGGCATGGCTTATTGAGAAGAGCCATTCTATTATTTTTCTATTCAAATTCAGAGTTATATATAGAGCACACCATATTATAGGGACTTGGAAGTGGTTGGACTCGTTTGACTTCAGAACACCACAACATCAGCATATCAACACCCTAGCGTTGTGTACATGTAGCTCTAGCTTTTTGAAAGCTTAAGAGAGACTTTAAATGATATATACTGTACTACTACAGTATATTAAATTACATCTACCTGCAAAAACATTTTTAAGAAAGGTTTACATAGAGGTTATGTGCTTTTTAAATCTCTTGAAGAACTAATCCCTGCTGAAAAAACCAATAGAGCCCTGCCCAAAACACAATAGAAAATGTAATGGTTTTAATGGTTATAATGGGAATTGTATTGGTTTTAATGGAAGCTATAATGGTGTCTGCTGGTGTGTGATGGATTCTATTGGTGGGATGTTAAATCCTATTGGAAAAATGCCCAAAACACACTACAAAAAGGAATTTTGTAATGGTTTTACTGGAAAAAGCTAATGGTTTTTAATGGAAACCATTAGAATTTCTGTGATGGTTTCTATTGGGCTTCTATTGGTTTTTTTTAGCAGGGATGGCTAGATGACAGATTTATTTTAGCTTTCCTTTAAAGGTGAAATAATTCTCAGCCTCAAATGAATGGAGTCATGTTGCCAAATTTATCCAAATTAGAATTTACATAACAGCTAACTCCATTTTCTGTTTCATAAGGGCAGTTCACCAGAGTGAAAGGGCAGTTACTTTGACTTTCAAATGCTCTGGCATGCCATGAATTTTGTAAAACATGCGAGGGGTCATTTAGTGTCTAATAAAAGATATGTGACCTGAGCTGTCACGTGATTGCGCTCTTGACTCATTCGTTCTCATAAAAAAGGGGTTTGGTGATAAAGACTCAGTGAATCTGATCTCTACTGAATGACTGAACTAATATCTGTCTCTATCTCCCTCTATGCTGCAGTTAACAGATTTTTCAAACTGTGTAAAGGTACTTTTCCAAATGTACTGTAGATCGGTTACAGTATGCATTTTTGTTGTTTTTTGTGTTTGATTCGTTCGTTCACATTACCACATTCATTCAGTTCTTGGGAATTCATGCATGATTGTGTGTTTCTGATATTTTCACAAATCTCTCTTGATTGTGTCTCATCTAAATATAATTCACAATGTAAATGTATTCTGCTGCCTTCAAGTCTTCTGTGATTTTGGTTAAATTAAAATGGATGCATTGAACCATTATACTTTAGCTGCAAAAGCCTGTTGCCTCGTAGTATTTTTGGCCAACCTTATCAACAGCGCAAACAAAATGCATAGAAACTAAATTGTACCGGCAATATCACAATGAAATCCTAAATATGATTAATACCACCTTATGAAATGACTCTCTTACCCCATAAAGCCTGGTTTATTATATTTGATACAGAAATATCTCAGGCCTCTAAATGATCAGCATGATCAAAACTTTGCTGAAAAACCTGTGGCACACAATCTACTACATGCCTTCTGTCATAAACCGAGACAACTCGTGTTTATATGCCTTTTATATAAGTAGCCTGCTATACTGTTTTAAAATCTCATTGATATACATTACAAGCTAGCAGCATTTCATCTGCACCAAATTGCAAAGGGATGAAAGGGATTTTCCTCCTTGAGTGTGAGCTCCATATTATCACTGCGTACGAGCTATAAAGCCCTGTATCTAATATGATACTTAACAAAAGGCACATATGCAAACCTTTCTTTTAACAATGTCAAATTTCAGTAAGTTCATGTGCTTTCAGCTCGTAAATACAATCCTACAGACAGGACTTGAAGGCAGCGTTACACTACATGTTCATGGAAAGATTTATTTGTTTTTTCCTCTTCTCGCTCTTGCAGGACTCGAGGGCTTATTTCCACCTGCTCAACCAGATCGCGCCTAAAGGTCAGAAGGAGGGTGAAAGTCGTATTGACATTGACATGTCAGGCTTCAGCGTGAGTTCAAATTATACACTTTTAAAATGCACATCTTTCACTATGCCATAAACCAGCCCAAAAATGTGAGACCGGAAACATAAGATCAGCTACACCATATCTAGGGTCTTATAATGCATTCACAGTAGAGAGCTGCTCTCAGTCGAGGAGGAGGGTTCGTATCAGAATATCAAAGCTTCAGTCACTGTAGCGGCTCATTGTAAGTCAGGACGGAGGCAGCTCATCTCAGATGTGTGATGAGGCACCCTAGGGACTTCCTGAAAGCCTCTGACCGGGAGATTCCTGCTTTTTGGAGAGCAGTTGTCAAGCATCAGCAGTTCATACACGAGTGTTTCTGTGGGGTCTAAACTTGGCATGAGAGGGTGAAAGTGTACGCAAACCTGTGGATTGATTCTCGTAATCATTGCCAAAATGAAGAGCTACAAATTCTAAGCAGGATGTGTTTTGACGATAGTGAGTTCCAGTAGAAATCAGCAAAAAGCCACTGTTTATTGCACATTGTGTTCCAGTCTGTGGCCCCGTGGCAGTCACAACACTGCGGATGCCACATTCCACCCCCAGTATGCCATGATTCAAGTCATTCACTGGTTTGGTTCGGGACAATAACAGCGTTGCCCATTTCCCAACAGCGTCTAAACAGACAGAGGTCTGATGTTTGAGTGCTGGGTGACTCATGTGAGTGTATTTAACCCCACACGCTGGCCAGAGCAGCTGTTATTGACTGTGTGCTGAATGAGGTGGCTGTGGTTCGGCCGGCAGCTGCTGTAGCGCTGGGACAAAGTCAGAGTCATTTCATCACCAACATTACCCAGTGTTTCAGCTTTCTGCTGCCGTCGTGTTAGTGTTAGTGTGTGCAGTCACACCGCAAATAATGCTTCCTTTCAATGCTCATGTTTCAAACTAGTGAATCGCATCACATTTTGTTCTCTACTTATGCAGTTCAAGTGCACAATAGCTATATAAATAAAAAAAAAAAATCAAATAAAAATAAATTGTTGAAATGTATATATCTGTGCACTAGCATTCAGCCGTTTGGGGTTGTAAGATTTATTAATGTTTTTTAAAGAAATCTTTTCTCACCAAGGCTGCATTTATTTAATCAAAAAAAAAAATTATGTTATATTACAATTTCTATTTGAATATATGTTAAAATGTAATTTATTCCTGTGAATTTTTAGCATCATTACTCCAATCTTTAGTGTCACATCAGAGATCATTCTAATATACTGATTATTATTGATTACAGTTGTGCTGCTTCATATTTTTGGATGCATAGCGATACATAGTTTTCAGTTTATTTGATAAATATACATTTTTAAAAGAACAGCATGCATTATTTATTTTTATTTTTTTTAAAGAGCAAATAAAAAAATGACTGACCCCAAACTTTTTTAAACAACCCATCCTTTCAAAATATTTAAAGCAACAAACAATGCAGTAACAAGTATTTTACAGCTCATAAGGCATCACCGCTCCTTATTGCTTGTCTTCTTGTCGTTGCTTAATTTGAAAGTCCTAAAAATCGCTGGGGTTTGGGATGAGTTCTGCACTATTCCACATGTAACTGATTCTGAAGATAGTGTAGGTACCAAATGAATCTGGCTCAAGTAATGTTCTTTCATCGTCTATGCAGTTTCTCATACTAATGTGTTTATATTTGATTTGTGCAGACTTTTGTTTTCTCACTGACCCATGGGATAGAAAAGGAGATTGTTTTGCATCTGTGGCTTAAGCAAATTTGTCCCATTGAAGCAGGGAGGGAGAGATTAGTTAATTTGTCAGCAGCTGAATGTAGTGAATTCTGTTTGTCCTGGTGTGTGTTCTGCAGGAGAAGGATGACCTGAAGAGAGCCGAGTGTATGCTGCAGCAGGCAGACAGGCTGGGCTGCAGACAGTTTGTCACGTCTACTGACGTCGTGTCTGGCAACCCTAAACTCAACTTGGCCTTTGTGGCCAATCTCTTCAACAAGTACCCGGCGCTGACCAAACCCGAGAATCAAGACATCAACTGGGGACTTCTGGAGGGTGGGTGTTTTGCTCATGATTGTTGTTCTTTCCTGTCTCATTTTGCCATTTTAGCATTTGCTAAATGCATGTGCCACGTAATGACTCATGAAAATGGGTGGCATTTCTTCCAAACACTTACTTCTAAAAATACACCGGATGGCATCACAGAAGGGACATTCAGGATTTTTTTTATGGAAACTGGTGAAGCGCGTCGTCAGACAGAGATTTGAAGGGAGGGCCTGGTTGCCTCATTTCCTGAGGCCTGAGCAGTTTACGCCCTTTTGGGGAAGGTTGCGCCCTCTTGTGGTACAAACAAAAAAGCATTTAGACCTAACCCTTGTTTTATAGATAGCAATCTGGACATTCTATAATTTAGGGTACATTTCATGTCTATTGATGTTAATTATTTTTTTTGTTTTTTTTCATAAATATAATATTTTACTCATTAAGAGAGCACATAATATAATGTCACACACATATTTAGTTTTTCCCCCGAAATTAACAGTTTTTGCAATGTCCACCTCTTGAATTGATGATTCAAAATAATGAATAAAACATGTTAAAGTCGAGATTATCTATATTAAATTTATTTCTACAATCTATTTAGTTTAGAAAAATAGATTGAGTTTAAATTGAATTTTCTTTCAAACCATGCGACCAGCTTCATGTAATGTCGATTTCTTCTTTATTGTATATTGTGTAGGTTTATGTATGTGTATTGTGATTTCTGATGTCTGTGAATATGCTGTAAACTCACTCCTCCAGTGGGGATAAATAAAGTAAACAAATGATTAATTTCATGCATCGTCTAGAAATATTGGTAACCGTATACAATAAGTTTCTATTTGCTAATGTCAGTAAACTACATTAGTTAACATAAACAAACAATGATAAACACTTCCAAAGCATTTGATTTCTAGTTAATGTTAGTTTCAACACTTACTAATGCGTTATTAAAATCAATGTAGTATCTCTTATCATTATTAATTAATGGATCTAAGCTAACATGAACTAAAAATGAACAGCTTTGTTTTTGTTAACTAACAGATTACTAGCAGATAACTTTTATTCAGAAAGATATAAGGTGTAATAATAAAAACTGTAATATATTTATTGCTCATTGTTAGTTAATGCATTAACTGATGTTAGCGAATGTGTTCTCTGTGTTTGTAATTCGTGTGTTGGAGGACAGTGATTAACTCCTGCTTTGCTTGGTTTTCTGCAGGAGAGACCAGAGAGGAGAGGACTTTCAGAAACTGGATGAATTCTCTGGGTGTCAATCCTCATGTCAATCACTTATACGCGTAAATCACACGCTCTCTTACCTTCATGTCTTAATCTGTTTCATGAAACCCTAATAAATTAAATGCATATCAAGTGTAACATTGTAACTGTAAATGAAATGAGATGCCAGTGTTACATTTTAACATTTCGGTCTTTTCCTCCTCTCTCAAGTGATCTTCAAGATGCTCTGGTCATCCTGCAACTTTATGAGAAGATCAAGGTTCCTGTCGACTGGAACAATAAGGTCAACAAGCCTCCGTATCCTAAACTAGGGGCCAACATGAAAAAGGTATTTATTCTGCAGTCATTACCCTTTCTGCAAAACCCTGCTCTCTGAGGACACACACATGCAGAATGGTTGACAGAGAGAGCGAGCGTTTCTAACCAGCTAGTTTTCTGATTGGATAAAGGGCTGTCATGTCCTCCGTCTCTACATGCATGTGTGTTTCTGTGTGTCCAGCTGGAGAACTGTAACTACGCTGTGGAGCTGGGGAAGACCAAAGCTAATTTCTCGCTGGTGGGCATCGGGGGGCAAGACTTGAATGATGGGAACCCAACGCTCACTCTCGCCCTGGTCTGGCAGCTCATGAGGAGGTACAACTCAAACTATTAGCACAGACATGTATCCAGTAAGCTAAATAAGCATGGACAGTATAGTAAATATCTAGATGTAATAAATATAGTAAAACAGTTTGTATACACTATCATTCAAACTAGTTTTGAAAGAACGCTTTCATTCAGGAAGGACACATTAAATTGATCAAAAGTAACAGTAAAGACATTTAGAATGTTCTGAAAGATTTGTCTTTCAAATAAATAAAATGCATCACAGTTTCCACGAAAAATACGGTAAAACTTTATTTTGATAGTCCACTTTAGACATTCTACTAACAGCAAGTAACTTTGCAACTACATGTCAACTAGCAGTCATTAGAGTATCAGTAGACTAGTGTGTGCTTAATGTCTGATAACACTTTATTTTGATGGGTCCACAACATACAACATACTGACTATCAGAAACTTTGCATGTATATATCAACTTATTCTACTGACCTTAAACCTAACGGTAGACATGTAGTTGCTAAGTTACTTACAGTTAGTAGAATGTCTAAAGTGGACTATTGAAATAATGTGTAACCAAAAACATGACGCATCACAACAGTTTTAACATTGATAATAATAAGAAATGTGCCTTGAGAAGCAAATCAGCATCATAGAATGATTTCTGAAGATCATGTGACACTGAAGACTGGAGTAATGATGCTGAAAATACAGCTTTGATCACAGAAATCAATCACATTTTAAAATAGATTCAAACAGTTATTTTAAATAGTAATATTTCACAGCATTTTCTTTTATCAGATAAATGCATCCTTATTGAGCAGTATATTATAACCTAGATGATAAATAAATTGCCTTTTGTTATAAGTTCATGATACCTAATCTATTAACCAGGGTTAAAGAACTGAACCTTATTGTAAAGCTTTTGCACAAATACTGTAAAATTCATATTTGATTTAAATGCAGACCTACCAGAATTCAAATTATTAATTGCAAAAAAAAAAAACATTTTCTTATTAGAACATGCATATGAATATAAAGCTTGAAGAGTTTGTTTATTTATTAGTATGAATGTGCTCGTAAACTGGTTCTGAGGAGTCTTGGTGCTGTGTTTGTCCAGATACACTCTGAATGTACTGGAAGGCCTGGGCGACGGGCAGAAGGTCAACGACGAAATCATCGTCAACTGGGTTAATAAGACTCTGTCACAAGCAGGAAAATCAAGCAAAATATCCAGTTTCAAGGTGCGCAAGCCTTCATTTATCTGCTAAAGCTGCCCTGTATTCATGTAGCTGCATGTGTTGATTGGACATCAGAAGTAAGTGTAATGTTCTGGACCGTAGGACAAAGAGATCAGCTCCAGTCTGGCGGTGCTGGACCTGATTGATGCCATCCAGCCCGGCTGCGTCAACTACGACCTCGTGAAGAGAGGAAGCCTTAGCGACGAAGACAAACTGGACAATGCAAAGTAAGATTTCAAACGAGTGTTCGTTATACAACATACATCCAGCATTAAGTTACTGGAATGTGTGTGTAAATGTATGAAACCGTAACTATATGCTGTCAGTTATGACTAGGGGTGGGAATCTTTTTGCCTTTCAAGTAGTATAGTATAACTTTTTTAAATAATAATGAATAATACAGTTGTAGGTTAAGAATTATAACCAACTAAATATAGCTTCCAAAAACAGAAGCAAATATAAAGTAATAAAGGGGAACAAAGAAAGTTAAAAGCTTCCAGACAGGCACATTGATCGACTTCTCTCATTTTCAAGTTTGATTATTACATTCATGCTAATGCACAGCTCTGTTTTAACATATCAGATGTTTTGTCCTGCCCTTATGACATGACTGACTGTGTTTACAGTGATTTTGCATTTTGTAACATTTAAAGATGAGAGTGCATTTATCCCCTCACACGGACTAACACACACCCACAAACACACACACATCACACACGAGCATGTGAAAGCAGCAAGTGTGCTTCGTGTGTCCAGTATGTACTGGTATAAATGTTGCCTTTGTCAAGTATTTGGAAGTATTTCGACGAGTGAATGCGGACATTTTTAAGCAAAGTGCATGAATCTCACCGCGCATATCCCATGATTGCTTTTGTATTTCACTTTCAAGTTCATGAAACTTTATGCAAGTTTATTTACTTACTCTGTGTTGTGTGTGTTATTAGCAGCGAGCAGAATACGGTTGTCTCTAGTGCACACAAGTTCAACATTTTCTGAATCATTGAAGAGAGAATTGCGGTCCATCAGAGAATTGTTTTTTTCTTCCACCCCTAATTATGACATGAATTAGTCCCTAGGTCTGTGTAATATTTCTCGTTATAGCGAGCTTATTTCTGTCCGTCTCTTGCAGGTATGCTGTATCCATGGCCAGGAAGATTGGTGCTCGTGTGTACGCCCTGCCTGACGATCTAGTGGAGGTCAAACCCAAGATGGTGATGACCGTGTTCGCGTGTCTAATGGGCAGAGGGATGAAGAGGGCGTAAAACGGGACCCTGTGGACAATCAGACGCTGATGTCCTACCCAAAAGCCATTTTGCTGGTTGAAAGGCTTCTGGTTCAGTAAATTTATTACAACCGCAATAAAAAAAAAATGCCAACAGATGTTAAAGAATCAAGTTTAAGTTTGGCAGGACTACAATGTTGAATGGGCTTGAAGTTTTTGGAAAGGGAGGGTTGGTTCTTTTAGACCAAAACAATTACGATTCCATCAGCGAAAGGGACAAATTAATACCAAATTATATCTTCGATGAAATGCAAGATGACTAAAGCATATCTGCGCTGGATCCAAACCATGTCAGACTCAGCTTTGCAATACTCTATTTACATAATTGATAAAGGATGTATGTACGAGTGATAGGTGTAGTTTTGACAGCTTTTGGACATTTAGAGTCACGACTGGCCTTACTAGATGCAGTATTGCCTCTATGCAGATTGATGATTGTGTTTGAATCATTGAATTGGACCGCTTATTCTCCTTACGTTTCATGTTACAAAATTTTCCAGAAATGTTTCGGTGAGAAACGCATTCCGTAGTTAAATCTCAGTGTACTATTTGTCTTATGTATATGTATACTCTTTTTACGTTCAAGAGACATCCAAACAGAATGAACTATGCATGATCTATATTTTTTATTTAAAACAATACACTCCTCAGAAAATGCCTTTAAAAGCTTTAAGCATTAACCAATCCATGCTGTTTGTTCAGTGCGAAGATGACAAATAAACTTTGATGCAGAGGAAGGTCATCACGTGTGTTCAATGTCAAATCTGTTAGCGTTGGTTGGTGATAAGTGACCGTGTTGCCGGGAACGAAACTGGAAGTGGCTGGTCGTACAGCAGCATGTTATCTATGGACCGAAGCAGCTCAATCCAAATGTCTGTAACTCAAAAACATCATACAAATAAAGCAGAAAATGCAACTGTGCATAGTATT
Source organism: Acrossocheilus fasciatus (assembly GCA_036784905.1). Classification (NCBI taxonomy): domain Eukaryota; kingdom Metazoa; phylum Chordata; class Actinopteri; order Cypriniformes; family Cyprinidae; genus Acrossocheilus; species Acrossocheilus fasciatus. Next base: position 28,743,421 of record CM071951.1, read on the forward strand.
TCAGCTTCAGCTTGTCTTCTTTTTCTTTCTCCGTGAATGGTATTTTGTGTTGTAATGGTTTGGATGAATTGTGCTGCTTAAGTACACAGTAATGTTATGCTGTAGAATGACACTAAACAAATACCTGAAATCTGATTAGTGCAAATTACAGACATGGATCGTGTTAATGGTATGTTTTTTTTGTTTTTTTTTTGAAGGCGATTAAATCTACAGTTTATCAGTAATGGCTGAATAATAGAAAGGATGGTTTTGGGGGTCAAAAGCCTCGTTGAAAGGCATAAACGGTCTCTTGTGAATAGACTTATTCTGATTAAATAGTCCAGTAAAAGCCTGTTAGGTCTGTGATTATTTTGGAAATGATTATACTAACATTCTAGCTGCAAAATGTACTACATTTGAGTTTGGAGTAATTAAGATGTTTTAATGTTTTTGAAATAAATCACTAAGGCTGCATTTATTTGATCAATAATCCAGTAAAAAGAGTAATATTGTAAGGTAACCCTTTAGCAGTGGTGAAGGTAACGAATTACAATTACTCACGTTACCGTAATTAAGTAGTTTTTTCGGTCCCACTTTATATTAGGTGGCCTTAACTACTATGTACTTACATTTAAATTAATCACTTGGTACAATGCACTTATTGTGTACATACATGTTTTTACATTGTACTTATATTTTTAAAATACCTATATGTAATTACATCTGTAATTAATTTCTGTAATTACATTTATTATTACACTGTTGACCCCTAAACTCACCCTTAAACCCACCAAACCTGTCCCTAACCTTACCTGTATCCCTCCTCAATAGCAGCAGAAGTGTTTTGCAATACAATATGAATACAATATTGTACTTATTTTTTTATGTAAGTACATAGTAGTTAAGGCCACCTAATATAAAGACCCGTTTTTTTCAGGTACTTTTTTGAGTATATTTCACTTGTACTTAAATACTTTTAAATCAGTTAATCACTGATTACGCCCATAATTTGAATTGATATTCAAACCTTTGATGGCACTTAAGAGGCCAATAAAGATATCCGATCGTAAACGGACCAATAAAAGCGCAGATATCTGAACCTGCAGCAGCTGAAGAGCTGATCGGACAGCGAGGGAGCTCCGCGTAAAGTTTGGAGAAACAAACTACCTAGGCTATATTTTGATACCGATACTGAAGTACCCTCGTAACTCGGTTGCATTACTCATTTCCCACAGTATCTACCGTAAATACACGGATACACGCTGCGTCTCTCTCCTCTCCGACAGCGAGTCTGACACGCGTCAGTTACAGTCTGAATATCAGCGCAGGATTGCAGGTATTCCGCGTAATTTTAATCATTCCTGTCCAAATGTGGCGAGCCCTTCATTGTAACATGAGAACACAGTCATGTAATCGCAGAAAACTGGATGCGAGCTCTCAAATAGGCCTGATTTATACAGATGATCTTCTCCGATATCGCTTGTGCGCACTCAGACTGTGTTGGATGGATTCAATTTAGTCAAAAGTTATCAATCCGATGAAAATGCTACTGGACATTTTATTGGCTGTAAGTGAAATGCACCATAAAGTCTTTCAGCAATCAAAGATTGAACTTTAATTTCTTTACAATGCAAGTATACTAGAAATGTTTCAGAATGGGGTGTTTGTCTGATTTGTACATATAAATATCCTAGTCTGTGTAACTGCATCACTACATTGTACAGACATTACAGGTCAAAGCCATCTGATGCTCCATTTATCTAAATAAATAACATATATGGCTCTTAAATCACTGCCTATGAAAATTCAGCTTTGTCATATTTCAAATACCTCAAATGAATTGAAGTCATTTGTTTTAGAATTTTATTACTGACTGTACTCGTCTTTTTTTTTGTAAATTCAGTTCAGTTTGAAATCAAATTTGAAATTAAGCTTCCTTGTGTTGTAAGCTTTTGCAACAAAGTTAGCCTATTTTAAAGACACAAATACACAGAATGAGCAAATGTTTAAGATTTATTTTTTTTTTTGTAATGGTAATTGATCAATGTTTATATGCATGTACATAAAGGCCTATATATGAAAATCTGCTCATAATATAAAGGGAATGTGTCTTTTTAGAAGACTTGGATTAAACCAGTTTCAAAGCTTTAAATAATGATTGCCTTGAAAAATTTTAAAATATCTATATGGCAGTATACAGTATGTGGTAGTTTTGCCAATGGTACTGAAAATGATTGAAGTCATCATGAAATCAAAAATGACCCTACTTACTTTTTTAGTGCACATTATTAGTCTTGTGGTGAATAATTAAACTGTGCAAGTCAATACATCGGGGGAAAAAAAATTGTCTGCCGTCATAATATTTAATCAAAACCTGAAATGTTGCTTCCGCTCTGGAATGGCGTTCTCGCTGTGATGACATCAGTTTGAAGGCTTGGGGAGAATCCTCTTGTTAAGTCATAATGTAAGGACTGCAGTTTCCGGGTCTCTACTCATTTCACTTGAGAATACTATCTCAGCAGCCATTTATGAGCACTATTTAATTAATATTACATATTTAAGCTAAGCGTTTAAAAATTTGCTGTGTACACTACAGTCTCCGTGCTCACAGTGTCTCAGACACTAATATTTTAGCTGAATCACTGTCTGGCCATCTGGGTTTTCAGTTTGGAGATAAAGATTAGGGTCATAATTTTTCAGTATTACATGACATCGTGGGTGTATATTAGCACAGTTTGTTGTTTTTGGGGGCGTCTGGCAGAGTGTTAGGACCCAGGAGCGGTGAGGCGTGATGTCAGACGTAACAAACAGATATTCTTAACCACTCTTATCCATCCATGAATCTGCTCTGAGCAAGAGGTGGTGTATTAAATATCCAATATCCCACTTCAGTCAATAAGATAAAAGTGGGTTTTGTTCAAAGTAGCTATTATCCACATAGATCTTTGATATGAATGAATATTTTTTTTCATTAAATATCACCAGCTAAAAAGTAACTAGTACTCTGAGTAGTTTTTGAGATGAGTTGAACATATTGAGCTGTGTCCTGGTTGGGAAATGTGTCATTTCAAGCCCAGTCTAAAGTAAGGAGTTGATGTTTTTTGCAGAGATGTTACTTGTATGTATGGCCTTTACATTGCTTTGTTTGCTTTGTTTTGTTTTGTTTTATTGTACTTTTGTGTATGTACATTTTTGGCTGTATTAACCTGACTATTGTATATTTTTGACAATACAGACATTAGTTATGTGGTGACTGCATGCATCCATTTCAGATGTATAATAACTGTTTTCCCCAAAGACTTTAGTAGCTGGAAAGTACTGACAGTGAAACAGATGTATTGTTGTAGATCAGGTTGCTCAGCCCTGTTCCTGGAGATCTGCCTTCCTGGGGCCCGTTTTTCGTATGTCGTAAGCTCATCCTGGAGTTGCTGTCATAGCAACAGGTCCGTGAACTTACACCTGCTCGGGAGCAGGTTTATTTAATGTAAACAGGATTAGATTGCATGATACTTAAAATATGTCCCAGCCACCGCTACTTTATTAGAAGAGTACCCTACTGGTCAAGGGACAATAATTCAATATAATAATAACTTCAAAATTAATTTGAAAATAATATAAAAGTGTTGTGTAGTCTATAATACTATAGACAGCCAGTTTTACTCATTGAAAGATTTATTAGTGATGAAATAATTACTTTATAATTGTATTGGAGTCTTACATGCTATACAGTTCATATGAGCCGTACATTAATTTGAGCGGTGACTATTATAGGAGTGGATTGATGGAGCACAGAGATGCAGATAACAGGATCTCTAAGAAACTTTAATTAACACTGTCACATAAGAAATTTGCTTCAAAGATAAAATTAAATGAATTGCTAATTACAACAATGAAATAAAAATGTAAAGCCTGTACAAATACTAGAAATCATGAAAATAATTGGGAATAACTTTCAAATAAATTAAAAACATTTCATTTATCTGTTATAACATTGATGTAGGTTTGTTCGTTTGGCTGTTTCCTTATAAAGGTCCGGAAATTTGTCAACTTTTTCATCATGTGTCTTTTTTAATGATGTGATGTCATTACGTTGCTGTCTTGCCGCAGCCAATCACTGCATTGCTGATCGTGGTTTCGAGGATCAATACATCTGCCCTTTTCAGGGAAGACAAGAACCCGCAGTAATCTTAGACAATTTAATCCAGATATTTTAATCTAATTAGGATCTGAAGGAGCACTTGATAATTACAGACAGGTGTGTTTGATCAGGGTTGGAACTGAACTCTGCAGGAAGGTAGATCTCCAGGAACAGCGTTGGGCACCCCTGTTGTAGATTAATAATGCAGGCCCTGTGTGGGCCTAGTGAGGGCTTCCTGGGGGCTAAGTGAGGGCTGCCCGTGCTGAGCCAGCACTAAGGGGCAATGAGCAAATTCTCAGGGGCCCTGTGCTGGCAGCCCCCTGGGGCCCTTAGGCTAGCCCTAAGTGGGCCCGTAAAGGGCCACCCCAGGCCTGTTTGCAGGGTAGCTATTCGAATGAGAGGAGGATCCTTTTTTTGTAAGGGTAGTGTAAGGGTGGTAACTCACGCCCATAGCAAAGACATCACTATTCAAGTGACCTCACTCTGAACCGCAGTCTTTACAAGGAGCACCCCACGGTGCTCTACAACAACAACTGCTAGCAATTTCATGCGAAGAAAACTTCCGGTTGGGTTCTAGAGTTCGGAAAAGTGCTTCTTTGGGAGCAGAGGACTCAATTTTAAAAACCCACATAGCAGGGGGTACACAACCCGAGGATGCACCAAACAAACTAAGGTGAAAACCACCCCCCATTGGGTCCCTGAGGTGGTGTTATGAGGGAGCTTCCAATTTAAAAGACCCTGATATCTCGGGGAGGAAGCTACAACCTTAGTAAAAAACAAAAAAACATCTTGTCTGCTAATATAGATGTTTATCATAGCAAATTAGGCATGTTTTCAGAGCTCACTTTCTTCTCCCTTTTCACATCATGTCTCTTCTGCATCTTATTTCACGGTGAAGGAAGAGCTTGAGTGTTGACACTCATCTTCTGGCTTCCAGTCCTCAGACCGGGACGGGCCAGGGCCCTCAGAGGGTTTGGGTTTGGACCGGCATGGAATGTACCTCTCAAAGGCTGCCGACTGTTCTTCAATGGATGTGCCAAACAGCTCGGAAGGCAAAATGGCTTCTGAAGACACAAAAGAGCATGACGTGTACTACTGACACCCTTTTGTTTTCACAGTTGAATAGTGAAAAGTGACTTCATTCTCGAGCCCCTGCCCCTTTAATTGCCGTTGGAAAAGTGCCCTTTCGGACCAGTCCAGGTGGTTCAGTCCTGGAGGCCCTACAATGCAGTCAATTTTTTTTTCTTTGCACACAAAAAGTATTCTTGTGAGCTTCGTAAAATTATGGTTGAACCCCTGATGTCACATGGACTGTTTTACCGATGTCCTTTCTGTGTTTTTGGACCTGGGAACATTGCAGCTGTTTTGCCGTCTATGAAGGGTCAGAGAGTTCTCGGATTTAATAAAAAATATCTTAATTTGTGTTCTGAAGATGAACGAAGGTCTTACAGGTTTGGAACGACATGAGAGTGAGCAATGACAGAATATACATTTATGAGTGAACTAACCCTTTAATAATAATAATATTGTAATAAAAATAATAAAATCATGTGACACTGAAGACTGGAGTAATGATGCTGAAAATTCACACAAATAAATACATTACAATAAACAAAAATAAATTCATTAAACAGGAAAAAAATACATTAATATAGAAAACAGTTATTTTAAATAGTAATAATATTTCACAATTACTGTTTTCAATGTGTTTTTGATCAAATAAATGCAGACTTGGTGAACATAGTAGCATTCTTTAAAAAGAAAGCATATACTGGTAGTGTAGATCCTCCTATACGGCTATACCTGGTGCCTTTTGGTTCATACTGGGTGACCTTTGACCCCAAACACACCACCTCGCTGCATATGATTCAAAACTAACTTTGTCATTTCACATAAGTAGTTTTCAGTAAAAACATTTTTAATAAAAAAACCTTTCATAATGTATAGAATAATTGTCATTCAGCTGGAAAGGCACATTTTAAGATGTACTATTATATACATGCTTATGAACAAAGTATTTGATTTACGTCAATATCTTTGTAATCATTTCTCTTGTGTGGTAAATCAAGACAGCAGCAGTAAAAAATACTGTTATTTTTTTACCACTCAGGACATGGTTGAGGATACAGCAGCAAACAGTCCTTGTATGTTTAATCAAGTGCTGACCAGAGCAAAGCATGAGCATCAAAAACACAGCGCTGCAATCAGAGCACTTCAAACACACAAGCATCTGCTGGAATAACAATAAGCCTGAGCACAGCGATCGCCCTCTCAGAAAACCACAGGAGGAGCTTTCAATCACACAACTGCGCTGGACATGCAAACACATCAGAGTTTAAAGAAACAGAGGACAGAGATTGTTGCTGAAGCTGCTGGGAGAGACGAGTGAGCGGTGAGGAGGTGTGTGATGTCTGAAGTGCTGTATGGTAATGTGTCTCTCATCCCCCTCCTGCCTCCAGACACGAGACACGCATCTCCCCTCTCAGCCTCATTTCAATCACACCACAGCCCTTCACATCAGATTTCTCTGGAATAAACGCACGAATCCATCAAACAAGCAGGTAAAACATCACTGCGCTGAAGTCAGAGGAAGACTCTTCCGAGTTTAGGAGAGGAAGGATGTTTGAAGATTTCAGAAGCACGTTCTTCAAGCTCGTGAAGAATTAATACACCACCACTTGAACCTGAAACAGCTCAAAAATACAAGCAGGTGAGTGAATAAACACAACACTTCTATTGCTTAATCGTTAATGTACTGTTATTTATTATTTTAGGAAATCTTCCATGTGCATACTCTAAAAAATTGTAATAATCATCTAAATAATATTTTGAGATATTCTCTCTCAGATCCGTTGATGAAAGTGAAAGTGGCATGACATACAGCCAAGTATGGTGACCCATACTCAGAATTCATGCTCTGCATTTAACCCATCCAAAGTGCACACACCCCCAGAGCAGTGGGCAGCCATTTATGCTGAAGCACCTGGGGAGCAGCTGGGGGTTCGGTGCCTTGCTCAAGTTGTGGTATTGAAGGTGGAGAGAGCGCTGTACATTCACTCCCCCCACCTACAATTCCTGCCAGCCTGAGACTCAAACTTGCAACCTTTGGATTACGAGTCCAACTCTCTAACCATTAGGCCACGACTTCCCTTGATGTTCAGTGTTAAAGCAATAGCTTCAAATGCAGCCATAATGATCTAGATTCTAAGGTCACTTCTGGTCAACTTATGATCACAATAATTTTTAAATGCTTCAATATTTTTTAAATGCTTCAGAGCCTGTGCACAACTTTACGGTTTTAACAATTTTCAATTCAACTGCAGCCCAGCACATTCTCAGGAAATGCTGCCATTTGTGCATGGAAATTTTTGGATTTTTATTTATTTATTTTTTAACCATAAGAGGGACAGTTGGCCAATTCTTAAACTATCAAGGCCAGTCAACTTACATAGAGAATAAATATACAGTATACTACCAGTCAAATGTTTGGAATTAAGATGTTTTTTTGAAAGAAGTCTGCTCTTATTGGATCAGAAATACAGTCAGAACAGAAGAATTGTGAAATATTATGCATTAAACTTATCAAAAGTAAAGACATTTATAATGTTCCAAAACATTTCTATTTCAAATAAATTATCTTTTTGTAAATGTGAGCTTTCAATTCATCAAAAAATCCTCTAAAAATGCATCATGGTTTCCACAAAAATAGTGTAGTATTTTTGCATTGCAGTATTACTGTATTTTAATTTGTGCAAATATATTACATAATTAAAATACATTTTTTGCAGGCTAAAAAAATATATATAGGCAAAGTGTGCCAATAAAATATCTGCTTGAACTTGTACACCAGAAAACAGCTTTGCCATCACAGGAATAAAGTGCATTTTCAAATATATCAATACAAGTAAATAGTTCTTTTTTAGCTTTAGTAATATTTCACAGTATTACTGTTTTTCTGTTTTAATGAAATAAATGTAGCCTTGGAGCACAGAAGAAAAACATTTTTAAAAACATTTGGTAACACTTTCTATGAAGCCCATATTTACAATACATTATAAGGGTATTTTTAAGGCATTATAATGCATGCATAATGCATTATAAAAAACCTTATAATATGTTATATCATCTTATGAATATTCATAAGAACGGTTTTAATGTATTATAATATTTGCTTATTTGTGGTTATAGCTTTTAAGAGTATGATGATTTATAACACACAGTGAACACGTTGCATCCAATGGATTATATTTCTCATAATTATAATGTATTATAAGTCTCATATCTTGCCATCTTTATTATGCTACTTTACTTAAAGCAATCATAGACCACTTATAAGTATAGTAAAAGAAATAGTACTACTTTTTTTGATAGTACTAGTACTGCTTTGAACTATCTTTATTGTAATATATTTTATTGTAATATTGTTTAACCTAACATATAAACTAGCTCACATCAAAATTAATATTAGCCTCACATGGAACACTCAAATAACACTCTACACCTAACCACTTACAAGATGTAGTAAGATACTGTGCAGATCTTAAATGAACAATGTCAAGATATATAGTCCATTATAAATGTAAAAGTAGATTTAATATGGTGTTCATTATAAATAATCATAATCTTAAAAAGTTATAACCACAAATGCATAAGCATTATAATGTATTATAATTGTTGTTATGATTATTTATAAGATGACATAACATATTATAAGTTTTTTTTATAATGCATTATGCATTCATTATAATGCCTTAAGAATACCCTTATAATGTATTATAAATATGGGCTTCGTAGAAAGTGTTACCAAACATTTTAACACGTTTAGGACATATTCTTGTATTCAAATGCAGCTAGATGGAGGAAATTATTATGGTTTAGAGCATGTAGTTGTTGAATGGAGACAGGTCTTATTCCAGGACAAACTCTTTTGCAGCATGACCGGCCAAGTGTTGGTGGAGAGCATGGATTTATCAGCTCACAGACTGTCTGTGAAGACGTCTGTTGAAGATGAGTCAGAGCGCGCTGATAGCACTCTCAGCCGGTGAGATCGCAGCTTCAGCTATTTTTGAACTCAACAATTACCATCAATTGTCTAATGGTCAGATATGGTCTGTCAGTCTGTATAAATCCCTATTTTGACTCTTTTGCCAATGCAGTGGTCAGTCCATATGTGATGACACATCCTCAGAATTACAGCGAGTGGCTACCCTCGAACCGCGTGGACTGAACTCACAGAACTCCTTCCGTGGCAGAGGGGCGCTGTCAAGGTGAGCGGCACAGACAGAGTTTCTTCAGCTCATTTGGATTTACAACCCAAATTCCGGAAATGGGACGTTTTTTAAATTTGAATGAAATGAAAACTAAAACACTTTCAAATCACAAAATTTGCCAATATTTTATTCACAATAGAACATAGAGGACATAACAAATGTTTAAACGGAGGAATTTTACACTTTTATACACTAAATGAGGTTTTCAAATCATTTCAAATTTGATGCCTGCTACAGGTATCACAAAAGTTGGCACGGAGGCAACAAAGGGCTAAAAAAGCAATACATTTTGAAAAGATTCAGCTGGGAGAACATCTAGCAACTAATTAAGTTAATTGATATCAGGTCTGTGACATGATTAGCTATAAAAGGGATGACTTGGAGACGCAGAGTCTCTCAGAAGTAAAGATGGGCAGAGGCTCTCTAATCTGTGAAAGGGTGCATAAAAAGATACTTTAAAAACAACGTTCCTCAACGTCAAATTGCAAAGGCTTTGCAAACCTCATCATCTACAGTGCATAACATCATCAAAAGGTTCAGAGAAACTGGAGAAATATCTGTGGACAAGAGACAAAGCCAAAGACCTTTGTTGGATGCCCGTGGTCTTCGGCCCTCAGATGACACTGCTTCACTCATCGTCATGATTCTGTCATTGACGTTACTAAATGGGCCCAGGAATACTTCCAGAAACAACTGTCAGTAAACACAATCCACCGTGCCATCTACAGATCCCAACTAAAGCTCTATCATGCAAAAAGAAAGCCATATGTGAACATGGTCCAGAAGCGCCGTTGTGTCCTGTGGGCCAAGACTCATCTAAAATGGACTGTTTCAAAGTAGAAAAGTGTTCTATGGCCAGACGAGTCCAAATTTGACATTCTTGTCGAAAATCACAGACGCCATGTCCTCCGGACTAAAGAGGAGGGAGACCTTCCAGCGTATCATCAGCATTCAGTCAAAAAGCCAGCATCTCTGATGGTATGAGGTGCATAAGTGCATACGGTATGGGCAGCTTGCATGTTTTGGAAGGCACTATGAATGCTGAAAGGTATATAAAGGTTTTAGAGCAACATATGCTCCCCTCCAGACGACGTCTATTTAAGGGAAGGCCTTGTGTATTTCAGCAGGACTCACATACTGCAGCTATTACAACAGCATGGCTTCGTAGCAGAAGAGTCCGGGTGCTGAATTGATCCAGATCTTTCACCTATAGAGAACATTTGGCACATCATTAAACAAAAAATACATCAAAGATGACCATGAACTCTTCAGCAGCTGGAAACCTCTATCAGGCAAGAATGGGACCAAATTCCAACACCACAACTCCAGAAACTCATAACCTCGATTTCCAGATGTCTTCAAACTGTTTTGAAAAGAGGAGATGCTACACCATGGTAAAAATTTCTAAGTTTAAACATTTGTTATGTTATCTATGTTCTATTGTGAATAAAATATTGGCTCATGTTATTTGAAATTATTTTAGTTTTCATTTTATTCAAATTTAAAAAAACGTCCCAACATTTCCAGAATTCGGGTTATATTCAAGTATGGCCTTTGGAATTTAAATCTGAAAATGGTGATTTTTTTATTTTTTATTTTTTATTTTTTAAATTTTTGTAGTATTTTCTGGTGTTGTACTTCAAGTGCACTGAAAATATATTATATGAAGTCAGTATCATATAATATATAATTTATATATCATAGAATATAGAATATGTCATTTAAAATCAGTCTATTTTCTAAAAGTTTTATAATATATATTAATATTTCTATAATTTTTATATTTTTTAGAAATGCGATTGATTATAGCTTATTGTGAAAAATTGGTCAGGGCATGTTTCATTTTTTGAACATTTGAAAATGTTTTGACCTCATAATGTTTGATTAAAATGCCATAACTGACACTATCAGACTTCTCTCTGGTAATGTATGCTGGACTTCACCAATCATTTTGTCCTCTTTAACTTGTTAACATGTTCATCTGCCTCTACACCCACATTTCAACATTCAAACCACAACCTATGGATAGAACCAAGTCTGTTACACTCGGATCGGAAAATGGAAGAAAAGATTTGTCTCTAGTTGCATTTCATTGGAATTTTAAAGCTAAACATAATGTACTACTATCACAAGATGGCCACCATTTTTCATTCACTGCAGTTGCATATTAAATGCATTATTTAATTTTATGCAATGTGATGTATCATGAACGCAGTTTTACATTCCACTGCTCCACTTTTCCATAGTTTTACTATGTAAACATATGCCAGACAGATGTCTATGACAGCTGTGCCCGCATCTTTTGCAGTATTATGCGCATGAGTAGCATATTTTTAGTCATTTTAAGTTGAAAGAGTTTCAATTAAAAAAAAAATATTTTTTTTTTTGTCCAATCCACTGCACTTCTGCATTTTTAAGCACACACACACACACACACACACACACACACTCACACACACACACACACACACACACACACACACACACACACCCCCACACACACACACACACACAAATGTGTTCTGTGTAAACACCACCTATTCTATTGAGCATGGTAACACGCTTGCTATTGGCACTTTGTAGATCCCATATATCTGATATAGTATGATTTTTCAATTCATATTTCTCTTTGATTAGTCATCATAATTATCATCTTAAAGTTGAACAAAGATAAATCAATGACATAAAAAATAAATAAATAAACGCTGGTCAAATACAAAATTTTTTGAACCAAATTATTTAACAATAACAATAAACAATACAGAACAATACAGAACACCCCATAACCAAAGGATAGAGCACTTATGTTGAGATTATTTGGTATGGTGCAGTACCTTTCAAAGTTCACCATACCTGAAGTCGAGATTATTTTGTGTAACACTGGGAGGTCTGACTTAAGGTCAAGACCTTAGTTGTGTCTCAGTACCAGTTTCGATGAAGGAAATCATGAGAACTTACCTACAAGTGTCAAGTGCCAAGTCTCTGGATTATTTACCATTACTGTATTTCTGTTATGACTGGGTGGGAAGATGAACTCTTATAGTACAATTCTAGTGATATAGAGAAGACCGTGATTGCTCACGATGGGTATTTTCACACTGATTCACTGATTCATCCTTTGTTTCCAAGGCTGGTGAGTATGGTGGTCACTCTTAGAGAATGGGCCCATAAAAGCCTTCAGGAAGAGGAAGAAAGGCCAGATTCTTTCTTAGAGCGCTTCAGAGGACCTGAACTCCAAATTGCTCCCAGTCGGATAAGCATCAATAGATCCGATCATGATGGAAACAACAGTGCCAAAACCAAGTGAGTTTGTTGTCTCACAACATTATGTACTACTTTATAAAATTTCTACTACCTTGTTTAACACCCATGCAACCACAACATGTATTAAAATGTATTTGGTTATCAGGAAAAAGTCTGATGTTTTCATATTGGCACCCGCTGATGACCTGTACTACCGCTGGCTGTTTGTTATTGCCACAGCTGTATTGTACAACTGGTGCTTTGTGGTGGCTAGGTAAGACAAAAGAAATGTCTGTTTTTGGAATTTAAAGTTGAAGTACTGAACATTACTGATACATAACAAGTACTGATTTCTGAGCTAAGATTCTAAAATTAATCCAGTGATTCCAATGTAAAACTAGTCAGCAAATTATACAGTAAAATAATCTGAATACCATAAGTGGAAGAAATAATAAACCTACTCATTTTGGATTCTGAATGCTGAATGTAGGGCCTGTGTGGAAGGCATTTGTAGCAGCTGTTCTTCCATTAAACCCAAGCGGTATAATTAGACCTCAAGAGCAAGTGTGTGTGTGTGTGATCTAGCCTCTCATTTTGATGATGATTCATGTAAATAAGCGTTTTTGTGTCATATGTGAAAGGGTTAGTCCTGACTCATGCTGATGGTGTTTCATTATTCATATCCCAAACACAGGGCCTGCTTTGATGATCTTCAAACCAGGAACTTCATTCTGTGGCTGGTTTTGGATTATCTCTCTGATGTCATTTATATACTGGACACCTGTGTGAGACTGAGAACAGGTCAGAATCTTACAGCGTATATCATGTTTTGGGAAGAGTTGCTGTGATGCTTTGCTCTAACAATTCAATAGGCGCTTTTGGTACAGTGTATATGAGTAATCATGAAGAACTGACAATGTGAATCTTCACTATAGGTTTCCTTGAGCAGGGTCTTCTGGTGAAGGACCTTACCAAGTTAAGAGAAAGCTATTTTCACACAATGCAATTCAAGCTAGACCTGCTATCCATACTACCCACTGATCTAGCCTACATCGCCATTGGCATTCATGTGCCAGAGCTGCGTTTCAATCGACTGTTGCGCTTCTCACGTCTGTTCGAGTTCTTTGACCGCACCGAGACCCGCACAAACTACCCCAACATATTCCGCATTTGCAACTTGGTGCTCTATATCCTAGTCATCATCCACTGGAACGCCTGCATCTACTTTGCCATCTCCAAGTCTCTGGGATTTGGATCCGACCAGTGGGTCTACCCAAACATCTCTGACCCTGAGTTTGGGACACTCACTCGAGGATACGTTTACTGCCTCTACTGGTCAACCCTCACGTTGACGACCATTGGGGAAATGCCGGCTCCAGTGCGGGATGAGGAGTATCTTTTTGTTGTTTTTGATTTCCTTGTTGGTGTTCTCATTTTCGCCACCATTGTTGGTAACGTAGGAGCCATGATCTCAAACATGAATGCAACACGGGCCGAGTTTCAGGCTCACATCGATGCCATCAAACACTACATGCAGTTCAGAAAGGTCAGCAAAGAGCTGGAAGCCAGAGTCATCAAATGGTTCGACTACTTGTGGACCAACAAGAAAGCAGTTGATGAGCAGGATGTCCTAAAGAATCTGCCCAACAAACTGCGGGCTGAGATTGCTATCAATGTGCACCTGGATACACTGAAGAAGGTCCGTATCTTTCAGGACTGTGAAGCTGGGCTTTTGGTTGAACTGGTGCTCAAGCTGCGGCCACAGGTCTTCAGTCCTGGAGACTACATCTGCCGAAAGGGAGACATAGGAAAAGAGATGTACATCATCAAAGAGGGTCGCCTTGCTGTTGTGGCTGATGATGGGGTGACCCAGTTTGCACACTTGACGGCCGGCAACTGCTTTGGCGAGATTAGCATCCTCAACATCAAAGGCAGCAAAATGGGCAACCGACGCACAGCTAACATCCGTAGCATTGGCTACTCTGACCTCTTCTGTTTGTCAAAGGATGACCTGATGGAGGCTGTAATGGAGTATCCGGATGCTAAGAAAGCTCTGGAAGAGAGGGGAAGACAGATCCTTCTGAAGGAGGGTCTGCTGGAGGAGTTGGACGCAGGAGGAATGGGAGAAGAACGGGTTGAGGAGAAAGTGGAGAGGCTGGAAGCTTCTCTTGAAATACTACAGACACGGTTTGCTCGATTACTGGCCGAGTACACAGCTACTCAGCAGCGCCTGAAGCAGAGACTTACAGCGCTGGAGTGTAGGACACGGCACTCTGGCAGCGGATTCCTCTCGGATGGCAATGAAAGCACTGTTGATGGTGACGGTACACACAGTGAGGTCAACATCCAGCTCTGAGCACTTGCCTCTGAGACAAAACCTTATACACTAGTCTTAATGACTATTCAATAGCAATAATATATGAACACTTTACAACAATCATAAAAGTCAAAAGTTACAAAGTTGTTCATATGCATGTGGAATTTTTGCAAAAGGCTTTTTTGGGGTGTTTTGCTAAATAAAGTTTCCCACATAAAAAAATAAAAATAAATGAACAGCACTTTTGAGAAATACCATTACCTGGTGTAAACCCAGATAAGATTACTAGATAAGAAATCACCACTGGCTCTGCACCCCTTTACCTAAATTTATTACTTCAGACTTATGTGCCCTTTAGAAGCATGAGTTCTGCAAGTGAACGTCGCTTTATTGTGCACATCCCAAAGAGGCACAAAATCACTTTCACAGACTTTTAAATTAAATGTTCCCTCCTGGTGGAATGACCTGCCCAACTCAATCCCAGCAGCTGAGTCCTTCGCCATCTTCAAGAATCGGCTAAAACACATGTCCTCCATCTGTATTTGACCCTCTAACTCGAGCACTCTCTATTCTAATTCTATTCTTAAAAAAAAAAAAAAAATTAAAAAAACTTGCCCCTTTTAGACTTGCACTCTATTAATTTACTAACTGCTTGTTTTCTTTAAAAAAAATCTATTTCTTTTCTTTTTATTTATCATACAATTAACAAAAGCAAAAAAGGCCTCTAAAACTAGCTTGCTCTATTCTTTTTCTATTCTATATTTTATTTTTATTTATTATATAATTTAAAATAAAAAAACTTGCAACGTGTACTATGTTAAGCTAACTGAGACTTGTTAGCACTTGTGTATCATTGCTCTTTTGTTGATTTTGATTGCTTCCATTGTCCTCATTTGTTAGTTGCTTTGGATAAAAGCATCTGCTAAATGACAAAATGTAAATGTAAGATTAGACTCCAGATATATCAGTCATCAAGAAACAAACAAAAACTTTGACTTCTAATTTTTATTTTATTTTATTTTTTTTCTATTTTTGTGAAGAGGTACCAATCATCCTTCATTAGTACTGCCATATTGAGATCTCATGACCAGCTATGTCATGCAGTTTATTTATGCTAATTTTAATTACAAATGGAAAGTATTGGACATTTTTGAGCACACTTCTTGTCATGATTCTTTCATTGTTAGCTGTGTTGCTGAATCTCTTGCACCACATGAAAAAAATCAAATTGACCTGATTTGTGAAAGTAATTTTGCAGTCTGAATTTGACAAGATACTGCACATGTCCTGTCCTAACAAAAACACACATAATGCCAAGTCAAGTGTAATCTAATTCACAAATTAATCAGACTTGTCTCCTCTGAGGGAAATAAGCACACATAGGTACAATTATACAGAAAATGAAGTGGTAATTAAAATACTGTATGTCCTAAAATCCATGAATATTAAACAGTACCCCCTAAAAATGCAGAGTGGATGTGCAAAAGGCCAGACAAGTGAGATATTATAATTACCAGAAGAACGATGTGCAGTTTCGGCTGGGTGATCTTGTCTGGATGAGGACTCTCAATACTTTGCCAAGCCATCACTGAAGGAATCAGCAAAAGTAATAAAAAGAATGGGGCCAATAAATTACACCGTTTGCTGGAGCAACCCACAAAACAGACAATGTTAATGTATTGAACCGTAAGCACTGGTATGGTTACTGTTACTGTTTAACACTCATAGATGGACAATCATTTTAATTACCACCCGCTTTCTGTACAATTGTCCCTATGTGTGCATGTTTCCCCTGGATGCGAAAAGTCTCACAAGATGCGTCACAGTCTTCTACATGATTGCAACAAGGAAGTATTTTTACTATATACAGTATCTCACAAAAGTCAGTACACCCCTCACATTTCAGCAACAATTTTAGTATATCTTCTCAAGGGACAATATTATACAAATGAAACTTGGATATATTTTAGAGTAGTCAATGTGCAGCTTGTATAGAATTACAAATTTACTGTCCTCTAAATATAACTCAACAAATAGCCATTATTGTCCAAATAACTGGCAACAAAAATGAGTACACCCTAAGTGAACATGTCAAAACTGTGTCCAAAGTGTCAATATTTTGTAGGGGCACCATTGTTATCTAGCACTGCCTTAATCCTCCTGGGCTTGGAGTTCACCAGAGCTGCGCAGGTTGTTGCTGGCATCCTCTTCCACTCCTCCACAAAGACATCACGGAGCTGCTGGATGTAAGACACATGGTGCTTCTCCACCTTCCGCTTGATGATGCCCCACATGTGCTCCATAGGGTTCAGGTCTGGAGACATACTTGGCCACTCCATCACCTTCACCTTCAGCTTCATCAGCAAGGCAGTTGTCATCTTGGCGGTGTGTTTGGGGTCATTATTATGTTGTAAAACTGCCGTTTGGCCCAGTTTCTGAATGGAAGGCATTATGTTCTGCTTCAGAATCTCCCAGTACATGTTGGAATCCATGTTTCCCTCAATGCTGCCCCAGACCATTATGCTACCACCACCATGCTTGACTGTAGGCAAGACACAATTTTCTTGGTACTCCTCACCAGGGAGTCACCACACATGCTGGACATCATCTGAGCCAAACAAGTTTACCTTAGTCTCATCAGACCACAGGACATGGTTCCAGTAATTAATGCTCTTGGACAGGTTGTCTTCAGCAAACTGTTTGCGGGCTTTCTTGTGAGCCAGCTTCAGAAGAGGCTTCCTTCTGGGATGATGGCCATGCAAACCGACTTGTTGCAGTGTGTGGCGTATGGTCTGAGCACTGACAAGCTGACCTTCCACTTCAGCAACCTCTAAAGCAATGCTGGCAGCACTCATGCGTCTGTTTTTTAAACCAGCTTCTGCACCTGACGCACAGGACGAGGACTCAACATCTTTGATCGACCCTTGCGAGGCCTGTTCCGAGTGAAACCCGTCTTGGAAAACCTCTGTATGACGCTGGCCACCGTACTGTAACTGTGTTACCAAACTTCTTATAGCCTCGGCCATCTTTGTGGAGAGCAACAATTCTAATGCTCAAATCCTCAGAGAGTTCTTTGCCATCAGGTGCCATGTTGAACATCCAGTGGTCAGTATGAGAGAACTGTACTCAAATCACCAAATTTTAACTGCTGTAATATAAGATACATAAATTTGTATGGTCCTGTCAAGCAGACAAAAACATGAACATGATGAATAGGACATGTGGCTTTGCATGGTTAAACGACGTATAGCTGTTATCACTTAGGGTTGTACTCACTTTTGTTGCCAGCTTTTTTGACAATAATGGCTGTATGTTGAGTTATTTTCAGAGGACAGTAAAACTTTACTGCTATACAAGTTGCACATTGACTGCTCTAAAATATATCCAAGTTTCATTTCTGTAGAACTGTCCCTTGAAAAGATATACTGAAATGATTGCCGAAATGTGAGGGGTGTACTCACTTTTGTGAGATACTGTAGGTAGCTGGATCTTTGGTCCGGGTTTAATCTTTGTGTGAATTATGGACTGAGCTGTTATTGAAACATTCTGCTGCCTTGACTATAGAATTTTGCATATTTTATTTAGAGACTGGATTACTGTAGTGAGAACCCAAGTGCAGCTTTTATTTAATCCAAAAGCGTCCAAACAATAAACAAAGACTTGACTTGATTTGACTCGGCATGGCATGAACAGACTTGGCATAAACAAAAATAAGGACTCACCAACAGCAGTTAAAGGGATAATACTCAACAAGAGACAATAGGCTTGTTCGACTTCATGCGCCGCCGCAAAGATCGGCTACCGCCTGACAAAAGCAATGCATTCTGGTTAGAACATTTGTCAGACTTTGATCGGCGCTGCAGCCGCCTTACGATCACATGTGCCATCAAAGTACCGCGAGAGCAAAACGAGACCAGCCGTCTAGGTCAGGCGCCGCAGTTGCTTAAAATCGGCTGCGAAAGCCTTGATGACGACACACTTTATTCTCATTGGTTAAATTCTTTGATGACAAGCACGACGTCTGTTGCATGTTTATTCTAACAATTCAATTCCAATAATTCTCACAAATCTGTGTTTTTATAACAGTACAGCTTTTTTACTGTAGTCACATGTTATATTGGGTCACGTTTATCAAAAAACACTGATACAAGCAAATATCCCCCCACTTAATTGGTATTTAAATAATATATGATTTTGTCGAACTTTATTCATGAACAGATGTTGCTGTATTAAGCAGTATATAAAAAGTGTTTAGACTGTTGCTTATGAAAATGTTTCTGAAACGTCTGTGTATTTGACAAGTATTGTATTTTATTCACTTCCTCTGTGATAGTACATGCAATAACAGCGCGAGCGTCGCTACCGGGAGCAGAAAGTGTTTGACTTGACGTCTTTTAATTCCGCTCCGACTGCAAGCAGCTGCTCTCACCAGTCGGTGGCAGGCTAGTGTAGTTCATCTCGAACAAGCCTAATGGCAACATGAGGGCTATAAATACCAAATAATAAGGGTCACATGACATAAACCAACCAATGAGGAACAAGACACATGACTAGGACAACCAGTCACAAAGCAGAACAAAAACCACAAGACCAGATAGAACCAATAGATGCGTTCGACTTGAAGCACGGCTACAGACGGCGGTCAGCAAGAGTAGCCGCTTGCAGTCGTCACGCCGGACACTTGCTGCTCCCGTTGGTGACGCTCACACGGTGCTTGCATACTCTACCACAGATGAAGGAAATAAAATGCAGTATTTGTCAAATACACAGATGTTTCAGAAACATTTTCATGAGCAACAGAGACACTTTTTATATACTGCTTAATACAGCGCCCTCTGTTCAAGAATAAAGTTCAACATAATTATATACTATTTAAATGCTAATAAAGTGGGAGTACATATGCTTTTATCAGTGTTTTTGGTAACACTTTAGAATAGGGAACACTTATTCACTATTAACTATGACTTTTCACTCAATAAATTCCTAATTTGCTACTTATTAATAGTTAGTAAGGTAGTTGTTAAGTTTATGTATTGGGTAGGATTAGGGATGTAGAATAAGATCATGTAGAATAAGGCATTAATATGTGCTTAATTACTACTAATAAATGGCTAATATTCTAGTAATATGCATGCTAATAAGCAACTAATTAAGAGACCCTAAAATAAAGTGTTACCATGTTTTTTTATAAACGGGACTCAATATAACGTTGCGACTAAAGTAAAAAAAATAAAATAAAAAATTACTGTAAAAAAAAAAAAACACAGATTTGTGAGCATTATTGGAATTGAATAGGTTAGAATAAACCTGAAACACAAGTGATCATTGTCATGCGGTGAATCTGGCCAATCGTGAAACAGCTGTGTCGTCATCAGCCTCCTGCAGTCGCTCTGGAGAAACTGCACCAGAGTCAGCCGGCTGCTCTCAAAACGCTCTCGCGGCACTTTGATGCTACACGTGACAGTCACGTGGTGTCGGCGCCGTCTCAAGTCGGACAAAATTTCTAACCGGCATGCACTGCTTCAAGTCAGAATTTGATCGATCTGCGCAGCGCTGCGTTAAGTCGAACGCACCTATTCATTCTACACCGGTGAGACTGATTCAAACCTTGTATATTGTGTTTTGGACTAAAAGACAATTCACACTCCTATTGACTCATTTGCACGCTACTTTACTCAGTTTATGGATTCTGTAAGATTGTGAACTTGTATAATACACTTGGGTGTTTGGAACAAATATTGTGTTTGTGTCTTTTTTTCTTAATCTTTAATTAGTTTAATTTTAATTTGTCTCCACTGCACACTACAAGAACTGTTACAATCTTTGGAAATGTCTAAACATATTTCATTACTTAATTTATTGTATGGTTACTCATTGAATTTATTACAATAATAATTTTAAAAATGACATATTATACTATCCTACTTTTATACTACACTTAGAATTACTTTAAGTGTAATTTAAATGTGATTAATAATTTAGTGTGATTGATAAATTAAACCTATTTTCCTTTGATTACAGTGTTGCTATTGAATCATCATCTGCTAAACAATGAAAACAAGATTCTTGTACCTTAACTAAATTTATGTAAAATCAGAATGAGATTTAACTGTGATTTGCAATCAGTTTAACTGGTAAGATCCTCAGAGGGGACGTTTTGCAGTGATTATATAAGAATGGAAAGACAGTCTCAGTGAAGGTTGTTGTGAATGAACACAGACAGATGTTAGTTAGAGGATCAGAGAAGGACACCTTTCCTCCGTCACAGTCCAGCTGAACTCTCACACGCTGCAGCTTCTCTTTAACTGTGAAGAGAGTGAAGGGTTGCTTTCGGGATTTTGAGTAGTATTTGCTGTTCATGTACACCACACGCCAGACATCAGTGTTAAAGAAAACTCACTTTCCTTTGGTTTGATGCTGTGGTTATTCCAAGACTCCAGTATGTATTGTCTCCAACCTCCACATCCCAGCAGTGTGCTCCTGAGTTAAAGCCCTCAGAACCCAGAACACATGCATACCTGTCAAACCTCTCTGGATTATCAGGAAGATTTTGATGTACATTACTGAATGACACTGGTCAGATCAGTAAATAAGCCAATGAGCTGCTGTGTTTGGATCTAGAGTCAATGGAGCTGTAAAGAGAATAAAATCAGATTAGACGATGAAATGTGATGGTATGTAAACCTAATAATAGAAATGTAAAATTATCTTTTGTTTTTTTATGCCAAAAATCATTAGGATATTAAATAAAGATCATGTTCCATGAAAATATTTTGTAAATTTCTTACCGTAAATATATCAAAACTTCATTTTTGATTAGTAATATGCATTGCTAAGAACTTAATTTGGACAACTTTAAAGGCAATTTTCTCAATGTTTAGATTTTTTTTGCACCCTCAGATTCCAGATTTTCAAATAGTTGTATCTCAGCCGAATATTGTCCGATCATAACAAACCATACATCAATGGAAAGATTGTTTATTCAGATTTCAGATGACGTATAAATCTCAATTTTGAAAAATTGACACTTAAGACTAGTTTTGTGGTCCAGAGTCACATATTTCAAAGATTTATATGTACTCTAATTATATAAAACTATACTGTCAGCACACCATAGTTATGCAAATGAAGTAAATCAACGCCTTTGTCTCAATTCATACGGATGGAAACCTATCGAAAAATATAGGGGGCAGATGTGGGCGTGGCCTAATGGACTTAGAGAGAGTCGGACTTGTAACTAGTGATGGGAAGTTCGGATCATTTTACTGACTCGGTCCTTTGAGTCTCATTCAGCAAAATGAACGAATCTTTTTTTCGAGTCATTTCATCTGACAAGTCTTCGGGTTTGAGTCGTTCGTTCATCACGTGACAGCCTCATAAGATAAACCTATGCAGTCCGAGCCGGAAAGAGAATTGATTAGTTCATCTCTTGAGTCTTTCGAGTTGGTCGAAATGAGTTAATTTACAACCTTCCATACAAATGGCTGCCACTTCTTATATTATTTCATAACTTTTATAAAATTGCATTTTTGAGGGGAAAAAAAAAAAGGGTAGGCTAAGGCCAAGTCACATTTTATTATTACATTCATGAATAGCCTAATGTAAAATGCTTGTAAATAAAGCTAAATATTTACTTACATTATAAATACAGATAAACATTTCTAAAAGCCTTTTTAGTTGTTCTCACTTGATGATAAATCCTTTAAATTGTAAGGTATTCAGGACAGAGCAACATAAATATCAGAAAATATACGCAGCTATATAATTAAAAGGACAAAGTTTTACATATGCCATTATAGCCTAATTTGTGTTTTATTTTTTAATTATATACAATTATATAATAAAATGCAAATTATAATCGGGCCTGTTTTAGGCTTTTCCATTTTTTTATATTTTAGATGGTGTCACGGTGATGAGAAAAATGACTCGCCATGTCCTCATTGTACATGCCTTTAGAGAGAAATGCATCTTTACAGATTACATAATGAAAGGGTTTTTACGTTCGATTTGAATTATCTCGTTTTAAAATGGTAATTTAAAGCTTTCTATAGATATATTTATCATATCTGTGAGTCAGTTTCTCTGAGTTTTGGTTCATCATTGTGAAGCGCTCGTGTTCAAGACCGGCAGAAAGCGCATCCTCTGTTTTCCTATTTAGGCTATTTTATAAAGGTACAACGTTTTGTTGATATTGTGAATGCACACAAATAAAAATAGACCCTTTAAAGTTCCGAATGATGTATTACTCTTACCATAATGAGCAAAAATTACGGTGTAGGCCTCTTTTAAGTTGTTTCTACTGTAAGAAAAAAATGCAAGTGATCGTGCTGGCGCCTCCATGTCCTGCAGAGCGCGCTTCAGCTTCAACTCTCCACACAAACTGTTGGATATGCGTCTAACAACGCACATTTATATAGATTAAACATTTAAACTAACATTGGGATATGCTTGAACTGTTTTATATAAAGATTTTATTTTAGGCAAGTCCTGATGATTTGATACGGCTAAATTAATCAAACACAAGCTATGATTAACTCACTGCTGTCGCTGCTTGGTCCTTGCTTAAAAAAAAATTTAACAAACAAAAAAATGCTGCATTAATTTTTCTAAATTAACTTTATAAAAAAACAAAAAAAAACAATCACTTTTCCATTACATACAAAACTGAACTATTTTAATAACAGTAGCTAGTCTGTTTTGGGAGAAGGGGAAGACGGGCTCGGGTAATTCTGATAAGTGCGGAAGAAATCCTGCAGGCGCCCCTGATTGCATTAATATAACTAGAATTTTTACAAGAGTTTGTTACCATTTTAAAGCACGACATGAAATACGGTGTGTCTGGTAAATCGTGAATTAGAGGTCATGAGACCTCGTGCAGCCAGCAGCGCCAGAGAAACTGCGATGACCATAATAAGTGTCTGCTAGAATCGCTCTTGCTGTTGCCTATGACACACACTGCTTCAAGTCAGACGCTAATCGATCTCCAATGCCCCCCTTTGCCCCCGTAGCGCCGGGCCTAAACTAGCATAACAAAAAATGTTTCTGAAGACTATCACCTATTGCACCTTTAAGTTGGTGTTGAAGTGAAGTACAGCACATTAATATTCAGTTTATTAGTCAAGGCTGTGATATTAATGTTGTCCACTAGATGGAGCCACAGGATAAGGAATCTTTTAAGCCTAATATTTTTCATAGGTTTCGCTTCCCTATGAATTGAAACAAACGCGTTGATCTACTTCATTTGCATAACTATGGTGTGCTGAGAGTATAGTTTTATATAATTACAGTACTTTTCAACTTTTATAGACCTCAATAAGACATAAAACATCTAGACAGGATTCAATACAATCCCAAATCAGAAAAAGTTTTTTTTTTTTTAAAGGCAATAACAATTTGTAAAATGCAATAAAATCAAGATCTTGTAATAAAATCTTAATTCTATTTAATCTTTATTTGATTGGCAAAAGATTTTCAATGTTTTCACTGACCAAATAAACTGTAATCTGTCAATTTAAGCACATTGGGACAGAGGCACATGTAACACTGTGTCACATCAACTTTCTTTTAATTACAATGTTTAATTGTTTGTGAATGGAGGATACTACTGTATTGACCCGAATATAAGACAATGTTTTTTTCTTGGAAATACATCTGAAAAAACGCGGTCGTCTTATATTCAGGGTCTAGACTTTGACATGTCAGTAATACACCCACAACAATAGGTGGCGCCAAAAACGCATAAAACGAGTGTGCATGAAATATGTAATGTAATGTGTGTTGTAAAGATCGCGAGTGAAAACAAAAGAAAAAGCTTACAGCAGCATGAGTCGTGACTGTCATGTTAGCCTGATGGGACCAAACTTCCTCTGTAAGTGATTTTAAAACATAAGACAGTACCCAGATTTGAAGACTACAATAAGATTTCACTTCTACTGTTAATACAAGTTTGGTAGGCTACTATGAGATGGATGGCCTAAATCTTATTCATTGTAATTCAGATGGGCTACCTGTTATTTTTATGGTATATCAAAAAGTGTATATTTTTAAATGTCATTGTTGGTACATTTTACCAGTATTTACCATACTTTCAAAACAAAAATTAAAACAGGAAAAATATGCAATATGAAAATAATTTAAGAAAAAATGTGTTTTACAGAGAGAGAAAGAGAGAGAGAGAGAGAGAGAGAGAGAGAGAGAGAGAGAGAGAGAGAGAGAGAGAGAGAGAAAACAAGATTTGGTTTTCAAAAAGCCTTTTTCCAAAAGACATCTGGAACAAGGGGTGTCGTCTTATAATCAGGGTCGTCTTATATTCGGGTCAGTACGGTAATTGTTAAAGTTTTGCAAGCAAAATTTTTGCCCAATCTCGCTTTATACAAGACTTCAGTTGCTCATCAGTCTGTGGTTATCATTGCCTGATTGTCCTTTTCATGATGGGCCATACATTTCTCACAATGCCATATGCCTCCATGTCAGTGATACCTTCACACATGCCAGACATCCATGCCGTTTCCTCTGATAAACCACCATACAATGACAAATGTTTGCTTTTGCCTCTGTCGCTGGTGAAAGTCTGGATGGTCCCTTTGGTCTTTGGGACTGAGAACTTGACATCCATTTTTCCCAGTGGACTCATCTGAGCACAGCACACATTTCCACTGTCTCTTTGACTATCTGAGATTAGCTCCAAACCTGATACCCTCATCTAGTACCGATTGATCCTGCTTCAAAACGGTTTAATTTGGATATTCTATAACCCTGTCATTTTTATTTTGGATCTGTCCCAATGTTTTTTGGAGTGTGTTGCAGCCATAAAAATTAAAATTTGTTTATATTTACGAAATATTTTTAAGTTGGTCTGTGAAAACTTTGAAAATCTTTTCTTTGTACTCTTGTCGATTAAATAAAAGTTCAAGTGAATTAACAAATCGCATTCTTGATTTCATTGCAAAACGCTTACAAAACGTCCATACTTTTTTTTTCCCCCCCTGATTTGGTGTTGTATATTGCTGTCCATTTAAAATGAAGATACAATTTTATTTGCCTTTTTTTTTTTTTTTTTTTAGATAATATGCAGGTATTATAATATTTCTATAAAGACACACTTATTTACTGTTTAATCCATTTAAATAAAAAGGCCAACTACCCCCATTTAACAATTAGAAATATAGGGAGGGAAACTTAAGGAAGAACGCACAAATATAGGGAAACAAAGAGGACCATCACATCAAGATGTACTTTTGATTGAAGAGAATTGAAGAGAGCGCTTACAGAGGTAAAACAAACATGATTTTTATTAGAATGTTAGAATATTTAATAACAATTAAAACAAAAATTGTCTATTTCGTATTTAAGTCATCAAAATAATTGGATCATAATATGAAAATGTACTTTGATTTTTATTCTAGTATTTTTTATGGTTTTTTTTTTTTTTTATCTAGTTTTCTCACAATCCAAAACTTATGATTCAGTGAGTTATGAGTGGTAAGTGGCAGTGGCAATTTTTCATTCTTAGCTTTATTCCATGAGCAAGCAGAGTATGAACAAGTGATGACATTTGAAAACAGCAAAATACTGAGTCAACATAAATTAAAATGGGAAAAAAGATACAAGAAAATAAATAGATAAACTAAACGGACAGAGTGGTTGTTAAAAAAACTGATAAATATGTGATATGTATTATAAATATTACTAGTGTTTGTAAAATTCAGTGAATTCAACCATTGTGCTTATCATAAGGAAGCCAAAAATCATATCTTTATCAAAAATCTTAGAATAACTCTTATGTTCCACCGAAGAAAGTAAATCATACAGGTTTGGAACGACATGAAGATGAGTAAATGATTACTCAGTGATTACTTGGTTATGAAGCTCTTAATTTTGGTGAACTATCCCTTTAAAGGAACACTCCACTTTTTTTGGAAATAGGCTCATTCTCCAACTCCCCCGGAGTTAATAAGTTGAGTTTTACCGTTTTTGAATCCATTCAGCCGATCTCCGGGTCTGGCGATAGCACTTTTAGCATAGCTTAGCATAGATCATTGAATCCTATTAGACCAGTAGCATCGCGTTCAAAAACGATCAAAGAGTTTCGATATTTGTCCTATTTAAAACTTGACTCTTCTGTAGTTAGTGATATTACGCAGTGCCTGAAAGTAGTCCCCAGCTATATTATAACTAGTTACCTAGCTGGGGACTACTTTCAGGTGCTGCGTAATATCACTGCGCCTGCCGCGGCCATGTTACGGCAGCAAAGTTCCTTGATTATTACGCCGGAATGAGAGTATAGTTCCTAATCATATCAGCCTAGAAAATCGCAACTTTTCATTTTCCGCCGATCTTAGTACACGATATAACTACAGAAGAGTCAAGTTTTAAATAGGACAAATATCGAAACTCTTTGATCGTTTTTGAATGCGATGCTACTGGTCTAATAGGATTCAATGATCTATGCTAAGCTATGCTAAAAGTGCAATCGCCAGACTCGGAGATCGGCTGAATGGATTCAAGAACGGTAAAACTCAACTTATTAACTCTGGGGGAGTTGGAGAATGAGCCTATTTCCAAAAAAAGTGGAGTGTTCCTTTAAGTAAAATAGAAATACATCCCTTTAAAGCTGCAGTCCTTAATTTTTGCCTCTTTGTCGCTGTTTGAAAACCTGTAATTGCAGCTGGGTGCGGAATTATCTTGCTTGCATGGGCTGTGCTCCGGCACGGCTTCAGCGCGGATGAATCTAATGTTTTGAGGTGAATGTGTGGCTGTCAGTCACCGCGCCGGTGTGGATGTTTACTAGCCTAGGTCTTGGAATATATGACCCAAATAAGAATTTTCACCGGATATTGCCATCTGAACAAAGTAACAATCTGCCACGTTTGTTCTGCCCAACTGAGGAAAAAAGCATTACCATAAATTGCTCTATCAAAGGTGATTAAAGCTAAAGATCGGTTAGCCCATATCGTATTAAACCGTGCAAATGATTATTATTGTTATACTTTATTCTCAAATTATTAATGGTAACAACATCAGCATTGCGTGATTATGAGTGTAGTGTGTATTAGCGTGTAGATTTCAATTTCTGTACAGTTTAATCTCTAATTGTCATACCATTCGAATTTAATATTAAGAAAATCTTATAACCCAAAAAGCAAACTATGCTCCCTTCGAACTGGTTTTCTTTAAAATACAAATCTTGTGTAATCCCAGGCTATCTGTAATCAGAAGCACATTTAAATCTGGAATATAATTTAATTTCGTTCACATGTGTTTCATAAACACACAATCCTTTCTGGATTACAATCTGCCATCAAAATGATACATTTAATTATTCTAGCTGCTGTGAGAAAAGGCTATAAATGATCCGTCACCTGCAGGATCCTCACATGAGATGTGCCCATTTTCGACCCCCTGCCAAATTATTACCCCTTTCGTTGAAATCGCTATATGATTGCCTAATCCTAACCCCACCCCTAATGCAAGGATATACTATTTTTGTACAAATCCAAGCGTAAATACGCATAGAAGATGTATCCTTGCATTGCGGCTGACACAGAACTGCGTACGCTATGTGCGTCCAGCTTATGCTCTCCAAAATGGCGATACGGTTACTTTACAGTGCCAAATTGTTGAATAAAGTTGTTATTTTTGTTTTCTTTCCGTACAAAAAGTATTCTCGTAGCTTCATAACGTTATGGTTGAACCACTGATGGCAGATGGAGTATTCTGACGATGTCTTTCATACTTTTCTGGACCTTGACAGTGAAAATTGTTTGGCAGTCAATGGGACAGTCACAAGCCTCCCGGGTTTCATCTAAAATATCTTAAATTGTGTTCCGAAGACGAACGATGCTTTTACGGGTTTGGAACGACATGGGGGTAAGTGATTAATGACAAAATTTTCATTTTGGGGTGGAGTAACCCTTTAATGGGTAAATTAATTTATCAGAGACAGATATACAACCAACACAAACACACACACTTGTTAGGATTTTATTTGTGCCCGTAACTTGAATAAATCTATAATGTGTGGTAGCTTCTTCTACGGAGCGTCTCTCACAGGCTTTTGGCTGTGAGAGACAATTGTGAGATTTTCTTTGGGCTCTTTTTAGTACTTGGTTCCTCTCCTAAATAGCTTAGGCTGATATAGAAGTTAGTAAGTGTATGGTGGTGCTAATTAGTCTATGCTCTTTTATTTACTCAGATTAATTTTATAGAATGCTACGTAAACAATTTCTTTTGAAATTTTCACTTTCAGTGTTGTAAAAGTGTATTGTGTTGTGAATTTGTCTCTTCATCAATTCAAGATTAAGTTTACTGAATGCTACTTGAACAAATTTACTTGAACTTTTTCTTTTTCCAATTTAATTGTGTAAAATAAAGTCATTTCTGAGAAAGTGGTCCTTCTGTGGCATTATTGAACATTTTGGTTTGCTCCCCATAGTGATAGAAAGTATTATTTTGGTTAATTTGTGCCTGCCTGTGACACATTCACTTTTGAGTGTAATTAACACATCTCAAAATCCAATTAACAACTGGGTTCTGTTGCATCATCAATGTTTTTTGTCAATTTGTCATCAACTTCTTTGTATGACAACATGGTACATTAGTCTTATAATTGTCACTGCAGTTGAACTTTAAATGCACTGAAATGCATAATTTTTGCTCTGGATGTAATACGCTAGATTACTAAAAGCACTTTAAAGGTGCAATAGGTGATTGTCTTCAGAAACATTTTTTGTTATGCTGGTTGAAAATGTCTTCACATCCCGAAAGCGATCAATAAGTTAAGTGGTCTAAATGTATTTATCTGTATTTCTATATTCTGTGGAAGGTGTAGGACCAAGAAATGTTCATCCAATCAAAACGCTCGGTCTGAGCACTTTAATTGGCTTTCCTATCTGCCTGTCAATGTATGTATTAGCATACCTCTGTGCACCCCATTCGCACAGACAAGATACGTCATCAGCACATTCACGCATGCTGTGCAGACAGAGCGAGAATGACAACAACAACCAGATCTTCCTTCCTGGTATTGTAGTACTTTTACTAACTGAACTATAAAATTTTCTCACCGGTGAATGCCAGATGGTGTAGCCCAGCAGTTCCCAATTCCAGTCCCCATATGTGGCATGTCTTACTTAACACACCAGAATCATATAACCAGTTCGTTAGAAGAGAGCTACATGCATGAACTGTGTTCCAAATGACATGCTCCCTACACAGTGTTCATTGCTCTCTACTCCCTGAGCAGGGAAATCCTTTGAAGTTTACTTCACTTCGGAACATTCATTCACGGATTTGCGCTGTGCAGCATCTTCACACACAGACTAAACTTCCTAGAGAAGTGTGAAGTGTGACATAATATCCCTGCAAAAAAACAATAGAACCCTGCCCAAAACACAATAGAAAATGTAATGGATTTAATGGTTATAATGGGAATTGTATTGGTTTTAATGGAAACTATAATGGTGTCTGCTGGTGTGTGATGGATTCTATTGGTGGGATGTTAAATCCTATTGGAAAAATGCCCAAAACACACTACAAAAAGGAATTTTGTAATGGTTTTACTGGAAAAAGATAATGGTTCATAATGGTATTTTAATGTAAACCATTGGAATTTCTGTGATGGTTTCTATTGAGCTTACTATAGTTTTTTTTTTTTTTTTTTTAGCAGGATACCTCTGTAAATAAATACTATTTAAATTTATGTCTCGCACACTTTGATGCTCTTTGTATGGAACATATGCGCTCGCTTTGAACTGGAATCATGCTGGAATATCTGGTGATGTCCACTTCGCTGGGCACTTACGGTCGAGAACAAATGACGTACGTGATAAGAGATACATATGAAATGTGCAGAGTAGACGGTGGGGGCAAGGACTGTAATTGGGAACCGCTGATGTAGCCTATTGTAGTACTGTTGTCTCTGGTATTCTGGTCTGTGCGCGTATATGCGTTCAGGGGGCGTGTCTTTGGACGGCGATTGCAGGGAGGGGTGGGACGTTTGGTTTCAGTGCTATCAGGCTAAAGTTAACATTTTCCAAAATCTCCTACTGCACCTTTAATTTACTTACATACAGTCAGGCCCATATATATTTGGACACTGACACAATTTTCATAATTTTGGCTCTGTATGCCACTGGAATAGATTTAAAATGAAACAATCAAGATGAAATTGAAGTGCAGACTTTAATTTAGGAATTACAACCATTTTTATACACTGTCCCCCCATTTTCAGGGGCTCAAATATAATTGGACAAATAAATATAATCATAAATAATGTTAATTTTTAATATTTTGTTGAGAATCCTTTGCAGGCAATGACTGCCTTAAGTCTGGAACTCATAGACATCACCAGAGACTGGGTTTCCTCCTTTGTGATGCTTTTCCAGACCTTTACTGCAGCTGACTTCAGTTGTTGTTTGTTTGTGGCTCTTTCTACCTTTTAGTTTTGTCTTCAGCAAGTGAAATGCAGCTCAATCGGGTTGAAATCAGGAGATTGACCATTGCAGAACATTCCACTTTTTTACCTTCAAAAACTCCTGTGTTGCTTTTGCTGTATGTTTTGGGTCATCGCCCCAGTGAAATGATAGTATACTTAAGTACAATTCATTGGCATGTACTTTAAATGGATTTCCCCTGCTCAGGGAGTAGGGAGCAATGAACACTGTGTAGGGACCATGTCAATCGTATCACAGTTCATGCATGGAGCTCTCTTCTAACGAGCTGATGATCTGAAAAAAACATTGAGTTACTGGGTCTAGTGCAGAGTTTAACTCAGGTAATTAAACAAATCTAAGCTAGATGTTCAGGTTTACTGGAACATTACAGGCAGGTGTTTTGGAGCAGTGGTTTAGCTGAACTCTGCAGAAAGGTAAGCTTTCCAGGAGCAGGATTGGCTGCCTCTGATGAACACTCATACTTGGCATCAGATTTATAAAGAATGTGTGTTAAATTATGGGTTTGACAACAACACTGTTAATACTAAAATATACATTGTTATATTGTATACACTGTTCATTGACTCTATGCTTGCTATTTGCTGTTCATTTGCATTTAGTGCTGTGACTGGTGTGGTTTCTCATTTCACTGTCTACTGTCAGGTACAGTAGTAGTAGGGGGAAAAAGACCAGTTAACTGACGTAATTTTCCTTCTATTTCTATAAAAATAAATTTGCATGACATTATTGTGGCTAATGCATAAAAAAGTAAAAGTCTTTTGCTTATGATCGGCATGAATTCATGAGTATGTTTTATTTTTTAAATCATAAATTCTTCTTGAATTTATGTAAAAGCAGAATCAGGTTTAACAATTTTTTCAATTTTCTGTTGTTACAAAACAGTTAAACTGGTAAGATCCTGAGAGGGGAAGTTGTGCAGCGATTATATAAAAATGGAAAGACAGCTTCTTTAAAGGTTGTTCTGAATGAACACAGACAGATGTTAGTTAAAGGATCAGAGAAGGACACCTTTCCTCCGTCACAGTCCAGCTGAACTCTCACACGCTGCAGCTTCTCTTTAACTGTGAAGCGAGTCAGAGGTTTCTCTGGGGATTGTGAGTTGTATTTGCTGTTCATGTACCGCACACGCCAGACATTAGTGTTAAAGAAAACCTCTTCCTTCCTTTGGTTTGATGCTGTGGTTATTCCAAGACTCCAGTATGTATTGTTTCTAACCTCCACATCCCAGCAGTGTGCTCCTGAGTTAAAACCCTCAGAACCCAGAACACATGGATAATAGGCAAACCTTTCCAGATTATCAGGAAGATTTTGACGTAAATCACTGTACGACACACTGGTCAGATCAGCAGAGAGTGTGAGCCAAGGAGCTGCTGTGTTTGGGTCTAAAGTCAACGGAGCTGTGAAGAGAATAAAATCAGATTAGACGATAAAATATGATGGTATTAGAAATGTAAACCTAAATACATAAACATACACCATGAGAAGACTGTTTTATAGCCATTATGAGTTTCCTGTAGGATTTGATGTGATTATAATACATTTCTTATGTATTTTTTATCAAATGTTAATCTGTCTGTTTTTGTTTATATCTGATGTATTTAATCTTTTGTACTGAAGTCAGATCTGCTGCAGACTCACTGTGTTTGAGGGTCTCCTGCATCTTCTTCCAGACTCTGAACCGCAGGTTACTCAAGTAATGTGGGACATGAATCAAAGCTCCAGAACTCATCTGTGGATCCGGCTGTGAGATCTGGACTCTGGAAGAACATTCAGGATCAGAACTGCAGAGGATTTGAGTTCAGATCCACTGAGAGAAGAAACACCAGCAGCTCAACTTACCTTTCCATCGTGATGCTAAACTCCTGGAAAATAGAGAGTTTGAAAGACATTTAATATCTTATCAAACACTCATAACAGTTAACTGTCTCATTGTTAATGAGCGTCTCTATACAAATGAAGCTGAATTCAGTTGTCACCTTCAGAAAGCAGGCGTCGCTGGCTTTCATCATCTCCTCCGTGTCTTTGATTGTGTGTGAAAGAGCTGAGATGTGTCTGTTCATCTCCTCCAGCTTCTCCTTCATCATCTGCTGCTTCTGCTCCTCTTCCTCTCTCAGTGCAGTGATTGTAGCTTCTTCTTCATCTCTGAGAAACTGATGAAGCTTCTCAAACTCCTCTTTAATCTGACGCTCTGTGTGCTCAGCTTGAGACTGAAATCACATCACATTCACTTCAGTCAGCTCTGCTTTAACACTCACTCCACTAATGACCATCATAACTCTTTACTCCATATCCTCACCTTGATGTGTTGATCTGTTTTATCACACTCTGCTTTCATTTCCTCTGCATTTTCAAGCTCATTTTGTAAAGATGTCAGTGCTTTATTGAGTTCTTCCTAGAAGTTAAGATGAAAATCTGTAAAATTTATGTAGCTAAGAGGTTTAAAGATAGTATTTTTGGATGTTTTGCAGGTATTGCTAAATCTATTTATGTTAAATAAGCCATTCTCAGAAAAAAGATCCAAGTGCTTCTATTTGAAAGGGACAAACAGAAAGTGAGGGACAAAGACAAATTCTGCAGTTTCTCAGAAATTCTATAAAACAATTCAGAAATTGGTCTTACCTTGTAAGATGAAAGCACTTCTGTGATGGGTCTGAATGTGTGATTGACATGTTTCTCTGAGTCTCTGCACACTAAACACACCGGCTGTTTGTCCTCCAGACAGAAGAGTTTGAGTTGCTCACTGTGTAAAATGCAGATCTCCTCAGATCCTGATGAACGCCTCTCATTTCTCTCCTTTATCAGTGAATCACACAGGTTTTTTAACGCTAGATTACGTGGAGGATCTGCTCTTGAGGATCTTCTTCTGCAGACGGGACACTCCTGAGTTGTCTTGATTCTCCAGAACTGTTGAAGACACTCTTTACAAAAACTGTGACTACAGGACAGAAGAACAGGATCCTTGAAGATTTCACAGCACACGGGACAAGAAAGCTCTTCCACAGATTTTGAATCCATTTCCGCTTCTTGTAATATATAAGCAACCTACAATTTACTTTCACTTTCTGAACTTTGGTTGGAAATGTAAATAACCATTACAATCAGAATCTATTTTGTTGAACACATTTCTCTAAAATCCAAATTTTTCTCCACAACACTGACTCTTTTTAGCTTTCAGTTTGTTATGTAAGGGAGAAATAATAAGACTAGTCACTTCCTGGTGTGTTTTGCAAGACAGTGGAGTTTCTGATGACCTGTTACATGTGTTGTCTCATGTGGTACTTTTGTCATTTCCTGTTTCCTGTGTCTTTTGTAGTCAGTTTGTAGTCCATTTGTTCATTGGTTCCGCCCTGATTAATCTCTCTGGCTGTGTCTTGTTATCTTGTTAAAATTGTGTATATACAGCACTTGGGTTTCTCTTGTGCTTTGCCAGTTGTTGAATGTAGTGCTCATTTTTCTCTTTCTTGGTTTTTGTTTGTAGTTTGTTTCTGGATACTGTTATTAAACTTTCTGCATTTAGATCCACAACTCCACCTGCCTTCCCTGACCCAAAGGTTACATGACCTTTTGGAACTTCTGAACACAGATTGAATGTATAGTTTTATTTTAACTTTATTCATGCGTTCATCTCCTGGACCTAATGAACTGGAAAAAAACAAACAAACAATCAATTAAGAACCTATGTGTAAAAAATATGTTAGCCATTATAAGGGAATTGCGTTTCGATTCACACCTATTATTGTTTTCTTTTCTTTTTCTCTCGCTCCATTTTAATTTCTCTCTCGCTCTGTTTTTCACGTGTTCATCAAACAACAGTGGTAAGTGGTAAGTTAAGTTGGTATCATTCATCAATCACGGTGAGTAATGGCTTCTTCTCCTGCTATTGTTGTTTGCACTGTCTGCCACATGTATAGTTTATCTGTCTCTGTCAGCAGCGAGGGATTCACATGTGATAAATGCAGGGAAATAGTTAGGCTGACAGAGAAGGTTTTAGAACTAGAGACACACATCCAAACTTTAGTTGAGGATAGTAAGAATGTGAGGGCTGTAGATACTGCTTTGGATGCGACTAGCTCAGCAAGTCCTGTACATTGTTCGGTTTCGGTTGAGCCCGTGCAGCAGGGCAACTGGGTGACTGTGAGGTGGCCTAGTCGCGGGTCATAACACCGCTCTTCCGTTCCGATCAGAACATCAAACAGGTTCTCCCCACTCAGTGAAGCACCCACTGAGAAACCTGATGAAAGTGCTCTAGTTATTGGCGATTCTATTGTACGGGAACATGAAAATAGAGACACCAGCCACCATAGTCCATTGTTTACCAGGAGCCAGAGCGCCTGACATCTTGGCAAATTTAAAAGTGCTGGCTAATGCTAAACGTAAATTCAGTAAAATTGTTATCCACGTCAGTGCTAATGATGTTTGACTTCGCCAGTCGGAGATCACTAAAAATAATGTTAAAGAGGTGTGTGAACTTGCAAGTACGATGTCAGACACTGTAATATGCTCTGGTCCCCTCCCTGCTTACCGGGGTGATGAGATTCATAGCAGACTGTCGTCACTTAATGGCTGGATGTCTAAGTGGTGCCCGCAAAATAACATAGGCTTTATAGACAATTGGAAAAAATTTTGGGGCAGACCTGACCTGTTGAAAAGAGATGGTGTTCATCCCTTCTGGAGTGGTGCCGCTATTCTCTCTAGAAATATGGCACATAGTCTTAGAGTTTGTACTTGACTAACTGGAGCCCAGGTCAGGAAGCAGACAGACTGGCTAAACCGATCGTCTGCTAGCCGCCTCACGTCACAGAAGTCAGCTAATTCTCAGCACATAGAGACTCTTTCACCTAGATGTCACAAATCCATTTACACACATCCGTTAAAGGATTGTTAGGTTGCATTAATTAGATCACCCGGAACCGGGAACAATCCCCATAACACAGAATGTACTCGTTACATTGTAAGAAGAATGGCATCTATGCTAATATTTGTCTGTTTCTTTCTTATTCTGTTTCTCAGTCTGTATCCAATGAGATGGTGGATCAGCACCAAGATATGATGTCTGCAGCCCTGATCGTCAGCGGGGAGCCCCTGAGACATAAATTTAAATGATAATAAACAAACAAATATATATTATAAAAATACACCGAGAAAAAATAAATGCATTAAACTATACATTACAATTATAGCAAATGAATAAATCATATAAATGAAAAACTTCAAATAATGAATAAAACACAAATATAACAAATACATTAAATTATAAATTAAAATGCTCCATCGGGACAAGACCACGGGAATCAGATAAGCCCTTTACACAATCTGACATGGCTGTGGTTGGAATTGAACTGCGGGTTTCGTCTGGTCAGAGGAGAACTGGCCCCCGACTGAGCCTGGTTTCTCCCAAGGTTTTTTTCTCCATTCTGTCTCAGAGGGAGTTTTGGTTCCTTGCCGCTGTCGCCTCTGGCTTGCTCAGTTGGGGACACTTAATTTCTAGCATTTATCGTCGATTTGGTTGCACAGATAATATTTAAACTAAACCGAGCTAGACAATGACATCTCTGAATTCAATAATGAAATGCCTTTAACTGAAAATTGAGTGTTTAATCTTATCACTATACATACTGACATTATATCCTCCAATTAGATACTGTTAAGTGCTTTGACACAATCTGTATTGTTAAAAGTGCTATATAAATAAAGATGACTTGACTTGACTTGACAACAACAACTGAAACATGGTATTATCATTGTACTTTTTGACACTCTTTGTAGGGGTGTCACGATACCAAAAATCTAGTATGCTTCAGTTTTTCTATGCTATTCTATTCTATCAGTTTAAAATGCTTCAATTTGTTGTTATATTATATTATATATTATAAACCTAATAATAATTGACCTCAAAAAGGGATTTTTTTCATATTATATTATAAAAGAATTGAACTGTTCTGCATGAATTAATTTTTTAAATGATTTTTTGTAGAATTTCTTGGTAAAACAGCTCTGTGGAAAAAAAAATGTTTTGACTTGAATCAGTAAACTTTAAACTTTATCTCTGTATTTTATCAAGGAGGACAATTCTAGTACAGACAATGATGGGAAATGTATTTACAAAAATGTATTAAACAAAATTTTTTAAAATATTTAAAAAGCAACAATAGTATATTTACGTATAATTCCACAGGCCCAGGAGAAGGCCTGTGCGGCCCACATGACTCAAAATGATTAAAGGGGCAATGGCATGAGAAATCAAACTTGCCTTGATCTTTTGACATATAAGAGGTCTTTGTCCTTTGGTATTTTCTAGAGTCTGTCCACCAGAGGGAGTTTGTCTGAGGTAACCAACTCCTGGAAGTCTAGAGCAAAGTTTGACTCAAAACTGTTTAAACAATTATAATAATCTAACCTATGTTTAAATTTACTTAAAGATTACAGGCAGGTTGGAGCAGGGTTTTAGCTGAACTCTGCAGAAACTTAGCTTTCCAGGAGCAGGATTGGCTACCCCTGATGAATACTCATATTTATTGTAGCACTGAATTTATATTTGTTAAATCATGGGTTAGACAACAACACTGTTAATACTCAAATATACTTTATTACACAATGTTCACAGCTTATATCAAGCAACTCTACAGAGAGTTTGATGAGCACAGTTTCATTCCTGTGTTGATATTTTCTCACAACCAATTAACTAATGTAATTTTAGGTCACACTATATTATATGGTCCAATTCTCACTATTAACTAACTATTAGCTACAACTTTTGCCTCAATAAACTCCTAATTTGCTGCTTGTTAATAGTTAGTAATAGGGATGTGCCCAAATCCGAATACGGTATTCGGAAAGGTAATGTGTATTACGGCAACTGTAAAGGGAATAAATACGATATATACGAGATAAATATATTTCAGTGCTTTCAGAGAGCCGTTATTAATATGCAGGACATTGAAATCACTTATGAATGCACGTTTGCTTTTTACTTTCACGATCACACGCAGCCTAATCTACTACAGAGCGGCACTACTTACAACACATTTCACAAGATTAGATGTTTGTCAGTGGTGCTCAGGATCTGTAAATCATTCGCCATCGTCCTATCGGCCATCTCTCCTTACCTCTCTGTTTATGTGGTAAGTGAAATTTTATGTACTGTAATGTAACAGGCTACTGCTAGCAAGCGGCTAACCATGTCCCCCCATGTTTTCTGTGCCTTTCCGAATATGGATTCGCTAAGGTAGTTGTTAAATTCAGGAATGAGTTATGATTAAGGATCTAAAATATGGTCATGCAGAATAAGACATTAACATGTGCTTTATAAGTACTAATAAACAGCCATGCTTGTAATATGCATGCTAATAAACAACTAAATAGCGAGAATTGGTTCTTAAAATAAAGTGTTACCGTAATTATTCTTTAATTTCTATATAATCTATATCTTCGTGTAGAATTAATTTAAATGTGACTGATGAATGAGACCCATTTCCCACTGATTACAGTGTTGTTGTTTTAAAAACAAACAACAACAAAAAAAAACCAGATTTAGATTCAGAATTAACAGATTTAACTGTGATTTTCTGTTGTTACAATCAGTTTAACTGGTAAGATCCTCAGAGGCAAAGTTGTGCAGCGATTATATAAGAATGGAAAGACAGTCTCAGTGAAGGTTGTTGTGAATGAACACAGACAGATGTTAGTTAGAGGATCAGAGAAGGACACCTTTCCTCCGTCACAGTCCAGCTGAACTCTCACACGCTGCAGCTTCTCTTTAGCTGTAACGTGAGTCGAGGGTTGATCTGGGGATTGTGAGTAGTATTCGCTGTTTATGTACCGAAAGTACCAGACATCAGTGTTAAAGAAAACTTCTCCCTTCCTTTGGTTTGATGCTGTTGTTATTCCAAGACTCCAGTATGTATTGTCTTTAACCTCCACATCCCAGCAGTGTGCTCCTGAGTTAAAGCCCTCAGAACCCAGAACACATGGATAAAAGTCAAACCTCTCTGGATTATCAGGAAGATTTTGACGCAAATCACTGTACGACACACTGGTCAGATCAGCAGAGAGTGTGAGCCAATGACCTTCTGTGTTTGGATCCAGAGTCAATGGGGCTGTGAAGAGAATAAAATCAGATTAGAGGATAAAATATGAGGGGATTAGAAATGTAAATTTAAATACATAAACATACACCATGAGGAAAAGACTGTTTTGTAGGGGTGTCCCCGAATCTTCGAGGATTCGATGCTTCGATTCGAGGAGCCTGATTCGACTCCCAATCTCAGTCGAATATTCGCGGGGTGTTATGATCATACCATTTTGGCTATATGGGGTGCTCAGTGTCTGATTTCACATCGAACTACCGGTTTGCTCCCAATAAATTAATATACAGACTATTATGATAATGCTGTAAATAAGAATCTTAAAAGAAAGAAGCTTTAAATAAATATTTTAACGTGCGTAAATAAATCCAATTTCCCCTATAGATTAAAGTTTCCTTTTCTAATCCGTCACCGACAGAGGAGCATCTTGGCGGCAGGGATTTAAATCTTTAACAAGACTCAAACTGACACAGGCAGAGTGGAAGACTTCGTTTTTTTTCTCGATCAGGTAGGGTATATAAGTATGTTATTTATCTCGTATAAGATGCCTTTGGTTGAGTTACGCTACAGTAAAGCGCTGTGTAGTACGGTGATTATCTCTTCAGCGCGCGGTGCGAGCAGGACAACAATGCAGAATATTAATAACTATGACTGGGACTGTCATATACTGTACATAGCATTATAATGAGAACACTGTTATAATGAAACGCTGTGATTTTTTTTTGTTGTTGTTTAGTTGTGTTTCTGCATGTTATTGCGTGAAGAATGTGTCCACAAAAGGAGTTCATTCAGAGCCGCACAGACGCGTTCATGTGCATTCGGGGTGTTTTGTGCAGATAGCCTATAATGGTAATATCAATGTTATGTTATATAAATAACGAAGCGTATTCTAAGTTAAATCACATTGATTAAAAACATGCTATCATCTGCTTCATTCTACTGGTCATCTTCAGCGCGCACAGCTCAAAACAGAAATGCAGAACGTTATAACTACGATCATATATATATATATATATATATATATATATATATATATATAACGTTATAATGAGAGCACTATTGTAAAAAAAAAAAAGAAAAAAAAGGTGAATTCTTAAGGGTTTCGCTGACGTTTAATGTTAACTATCTTTTAATAAAAACATAAAACATTATTTACCCCGTTTGTATCTGCGAGGTGTCCGTTATTTTCCCTGTGTATTTATGACTGTCGAATGTCTGACTTGACTCTTAGTAATGTATTTTGCTCCGCCCCCAAATATATGATTCGACTATCAGTCTGTTACGTGCAGGTGTCCTTCAAGGAGCACGAGGAAACGAAGGACATGAAACTGAAATACTTTTAATGAATAACCAACGTTCAGGAATAACAGAAAAGACGATATAGTACTTTACTAGACACAACATAACTTTAAGACTCGACAAACTCAAAGGGAGAACACAGGGCTTTTAAAGGAACAGGAACAAAAAGGAGCAAACAACATAATCAAACTCAGGTGGAGACAATCAAACGATAATGAACTAATGAGGACAGGAACTAAACCAAATAAGGAAAGTGAGGACTAGGACAGACAGACATGTAACAGTATCCCACTGTTACATGTAACAGTATCATGTAACAGTGGGCGCCCTGGATGCTGGAGCAGGATGGGGACCAAGACACAGAGGAGGCATCCAGGGCGGATCAGGGAGCTCCGGCGGCCATGGCGGGCCAGGGGACTCCGGCGGCCTCGGCGGGTCAGGGGACTCCGAGGGCCATGGCGGATCAGGGGACTCCGGCGGCCTCGGCGGATCAGGGGACTCCGGCGGCCTCGGCGGAGTAGCCATAGTGGCCCTGGCTAACGCCCGGAACAGGGCCACTATGGCCAACAGAAGGAAGGGTATATAGCCCCCCCCCCAAAAATTTTTGGAGGAAGTTAGGGGCTTTGTGTCTTGGTACGGATTCTTGGGGGCGCTCGGGCAGCGCGGACTCTTGGGGGCGCCTTCGTGGCGCAGACACTGGGGTGCACGCTTGCAGCGCGGGCTCTGGGCAGTGCTCTTGCAGCGCGGATTCCAGGGGGCGCTCTTGCAGCGTGGATTGTAGGGGGCGCTCTTGCAGCGCAGATTCTAGGGGGCGCTCTTGCAGCGTGGATTCTAGGGGGCGCCTTCGTGGCGCAGACACTGGGGTGCATGCTTGCAGCACGGGCTCTGGGCAGTGCTCTTGCAGCGCGGATTCCAGGGGGCGTTCTTGCAGCGCGGATTCTAGGGGGCGCTCTTGCAGCGCGGAGACAGGGAGGCGCCTTCTTGGCGCAGGCACTGGGGTGCGCTCTTGCAGCGCGGAGACAGGGAGGCGCCTTCTTGGCGCAGGCACTGGAGGACTCTCTGGAAGCATTATCACTAGGGGGCGCTCGGGAGGCACTGAGCTGGACGGAACCAGCGGAGGCGAAAGTGGGCTGGACGGGACCAGCGGAGACGAAGGTGGGCTGGACGGGACCAGCGGAGATGAAGGTGGGCTGGACGGGACCAGCGGAGATGAAGGTGGGCTGGACGGGACCAGCGGAGACGAAGGTGGGCTGGACGGAACCAGCAGGCTTGCCGTATTCTCTGTCGGCGGGTTGGCCGCTCTCTCTCTCGGCGGCGGGTACGCCGCTCTCTTTCTCGGCGGGTTGGCCACTCTCTCTCTCGGCGAGTACGCCGCTCTCTCTCGCGGCGGGTTGGCCACTCTCTCTCGCGGCGTGGTGGCCGTTCTCTCTCGCGGCGGCTGGGTACCAGAATGGAGGAAGATGGAGGTGTTGAGGAGGACTGGGGGGTATTCGGGATTGGGCAGGCGGTTCGAGCGATTGGTGCGGTATGTGGGGGTTCCGGGCATTTGTTGAGCTGGCGCGATGCGGCGTGCTTCTGCATGGGTTGGACGACTCGACTGATGAACTTC
The DNA here is from genome assembly GCA_036784905.1 of Acrossocheilus fasciatus. NCBI lineage: Eukaryota > Metazoa > Chordata > Actinopteri > Cypriniformes > Cyprinidae > Acrossocheilus > Acrossocheilus fasciatus. The sequence goes on from CM071951.1 coordinate 28,785,814, forward strand.
TCTAAATTCGTGGATCTCGAAGTTAGAGTTATTTAGAAATAGAACTAAGTTAACGAGTTCTTTCAAGGGAAAATCTGAGGAAGGAAGATCACATCGAATCGTGTCGTTATCCAACCCCTGCAGAAAACAAGCCCCTAGAATGGCGTCGCGCCAGTTCAGCTGGTAAGCTAGCTCGCAGAATTCCTCCACATACCGCTCCAATCTCCGGCCGGCCTGCCGCAAACTCCACAGCCTGGTTTCCGCCGTCCGCATGTTCGGTGTAGGTCGAGTCTTCTGTTACGTGCAGGTGTCCTTCAAGGAGCACGAGGAAACGAAGGAGATGAAACTGAAATACTTTTAATGAATAACCAACGTTCAGAAATAACAGAAAAGACGATATAGTACTTTACTAGACACAACATAACTTTACATAACTTTAAGACTCAACAAACTCAAAGGGAGAACACAGGGCTTTTAAAGGAACAGGAACAAAAAGGAGCAAACAACATAATCAAACTCAGGTGGAGACAATCTAACGATAATGAACTAATGAGGACAGGAACTAAACCAAATAAGGAAAGTGAGGACTAGGACAGACAGACATGTAACACAGTCTACTATCGGCATGATTCGAAAATTTCCGATTTGACTGTGAAAATCCTTAGTCGGGGACACCCCTACTGTTTTGTAATCATTTTGAGTTTGACATGTCTGTATGATCTGATGATCTTATAAAATACAGTTCAAATTCACTTCAAATTCATAGTTATTATTAAATATTCCTAATAGTCAATCCATTAAAAAAAAAAAAAAAAAAAAAACGAATTAATAGTACTTTTTTTTTAAATTAATCCCACGCAATTAATCCTACCTAACATTAAAGTTTTTAAATATACTTTTATATTGCAATAATTTCACATTCAATCTTCAAATTAATGTAGAAACAACATTTACATTTAGTCATTTAGCAGATGCTTTTATCCAAAATGACTTACAAATGATGACAATAGAAGCAATCAAAACCAATAAAACAGCAATAATATGCAAGTGCTATAACAAGTCTCGGTTAGCCAAACACAGTACACGTAGTGTATAAGTATATATATATATATATATATATATATACACACACACACACACAGTGGGGAAAATAATTATTTGATCCCCTGTTGATTTTGTAAGTTTGCCCACTTAAAAAAAAAGAAGAAGAAGGGTTTATCATTTTTATGGTAGGTTTATTTTAACTGACAGAATATCAAACAAAAAAATCCAGAAAAAAGCAGCATACAAGCAAGCATGACTTAATACTTGTTGCAGAAACCCTTGTTGGCAAGCACAGAGGTAAGATGTTTCTTGTAGCTGGTCACCAGGTTTGCACACATCTCAGGAGGGATTTTGGTCCACTCCTCTTTACAGATTTTGTCATTAAGGTTTCTTAGCTGTCTCTGGGAAACTCGAAGTTTCAGCTCCCTCCACAGATTTTCTATGGGATTAAGGTCTGGAGCCTGGCTAGGCCACTCCAGGACCTTAATGTGCTTCTTCTTGAGCCACTACTTTGTTGCCTTGGCGGTACTTAATAAATTATTTTTGTTTTTAAACAATATAGAACCACAATGCAAAAAAAAGATAGAAAAATCCAATCTTTAATTGAAGTACATTTATTCAGTGGAAAAAAATTCCACATTAAGAATTGATGTATATATATATATATATATATTTTTTTTTTACATGAAATCATGTGTGCCACAATTATTGGCACCCCTGATGTTAATACTTCATACAACCCCCTTTTGCCAACAAGACGGCACTTAATCTCCTCCTATAACATTCCACAAGATTGGAGAATACAGAGAGAGGGATTTTTGACCATTCCTCTTTGCACAATCTTTTTAGATCATCCTGAGTCCTGGGTCCTCTCTTGTGCACTCTCCTCTTCAGTTCACCCCACTGGTTTTCAATTGGGTTGAGGTCTGGGGACTGAGATGGCCATGGGAGGAGCTTGATTTTGTGTCTGCTGAACCATTTTTATCTAGATTTTGCCACATGTTTTAGGTCATTATCCTGCTGAAAGACCCAATGACGATCCATCTTCAGCTTTCTGGCAGAGGCCATCTGGTTTTGATTTCAAATGTCCTCGTATTTCAAAGAGTTCATGAAGCCATGCACCCTAACAAGGTTCCCAGGGCATCTGGAAGAGAAACAGGCCCACAGCATCACAGATCCTCCACCATATTTCACAGTGGGCATGAGGTGCTTTTCCGCATACTCATCTTTTGTTTTACGCCAGACCCACTTAGAGTGTTTTGTGGCCAAAAACTTAGTCTCATCTGACCAAAGCACACGGTTGAAGTCCCAGTACCGCTTAGCAAACTCCAGATGTTTACATTTGTGATTGTAGGTGAGAAAAGGCTTTTTCCCTGCATGCCTCCCAAACAGCTTGTTGGCATGTAGATAGCGTCTGATGGTTGTTATGGAGACTTTGTGACCCCAAGATGCCTCTCTTTAATGCAGTTCTCTAACAGTGAGCTTTGGAGATTTTTTTTTACTTCTCTTACCATCCTCCTCACTGTGCATGGTGGCAAGATAAACTTGGGTCCTCGTCCAGCCTTGTTTGTCACTGTTCCAGTTGTTTTAAACTTCTTAATGATTCCTCTGACTGTAGATATGGGCAAGTGTAGGCGAGTGGCTATTTTCTTGTAGCCACTGCCTGACTTATGAAGGTCGACATGCATCTGCCTTACTTGAATGGGGTGTTCTCTTGTCTTTCCCATGTTGAAGAGTGGATAAGAGAAATAGGCCTCCGTCACGTCATATTTACCACAGGGAAACAGGAAGTCATGAATTACTAATTAAAAGTTTCTAGATACTCTGATCAACTTTAAAAACTACAGTAAAAATGACAAAAATGCTTCAATTACATTTATTTTATAGGAATTGTTAGGAATTGTAGAACAGGTGATTTTATAAAAAACAATTATTATTTTTAGTCATGGATTTTTTTTTTTTCTAATTCACTTAAAGGTTAGATTTTTCAAAAAAATTTCAGTTTAAGATTATGCTGTTGCAATAAAAATTGAATTTATTTTACAGCTTTTAACACCAGTGGTGCCAATAATTGTGGAGGGCGCTATCTATCTATCTATCTATCTATCTATCTATCTATCTATCTATCTATCTATCTATCTATATATATATATATATTAGAATATAGAATATGAATAGAGAGTGTTAGAGTTAGAGGGTCAAATAAAGATGGAAAAGATGTGTTTTTAGCCGATTCTTGAAGAGTTGGGCAGGCCATTCCACCAGGAGGGAACATTTAATTTAAAAGTCTGTGAAAGTGATTCTGTACCTCTTTGGGATGGCACAATAAAGCGACGTTCACTTGCAGAACGCAAGCTTATAGAGGGCACATAAGTCTGAAGTAATGAATTTAGGTAAAGGGGTGCAGGGGTGAAATATTCAGAAATTGAATAAAGTTATCAAACACTAAATTCTAAATTAAATATAGATGAATCCTTAAAGTTACAAAAGTTATTGATTTCCTCTTTTTTTATTTTGTTCTTTGATTAACAGACTGGTTATTAGGTGATTTGGCGGCTATTACTTTAAGAGCTGCCGCTACTGAATGTGAAGCGGATCTGACACGCATCGTATTTTCTCTCAACTCTTTACTTTTTCTGACTCAACTCAGGTCTTAAAGTCTCTACTTATGGACTGTGAAGCACTGGAGGCCCTGGACCATGGAGCAGTGGAAGACAGTAGAACAATGGAGGTCCTGGGCCATGGATCAGATGCAGACTTTTTGGATAAATGGAGGACCTGGGCCATGTATCAGATCCAGAGGAGCAGGGAGCCATGGCGGAGCCGGCAGAGCAGAAATCCATGGCGGAGCAAGCAGCGTAGGGAGCCATGGCGGAGCAGCGACATGGACAGACCACTTGACTGTGATAGAACAGGCAGAGAGATCTCATGGGCAGAGGTGGATCCCCCACACTGGCAATCAGTCTTTTCAGTCCTTCCCCAAGCTCTGCATCCTCAGGAGCTTGGGTACTATAGCCCCCCTGAAACGTTTTTATTTCAAGTAACTTTTTTTAAACCATGTTATATTGTATTATAGTAAATAAGCTTATATGTTGTGGACGGTAGTCGGTATTACCGGTATTACCTGGTGTTAAGCCACAAAACCGCTTTCCCACCGCGACACCACCCTCACCGTCATTTAGATTTTTTTTTTCATAGTAATAAAAATTATTTAGTTCAGTTAGAGAACAAGTACAAGTAAAAACTGCAGGCCCTGGAGTAGCAGACGTGACGTGAGCAGGCCCTGGATTGGCAGATGTGACGTGAGCAGATCCTGGATTGGACGTGACGTGAGCAGGTTCTGGATTGGCAGGAAAATTCGTTTTTACTAACATATGGCCATAACAGCTCATCTGACCGCAGTTCACTCTTGTTCTGCTGAAGCTCCTCGTCACCGATACAGTCTCCGTGCTCGTTTGACTCGCACCTGGCACTGAGGCAAAGTGTAGTGCGCATCTGAAAAGTCTCCTGTTTGATGTGGTCATAAAGACATTCTGGGTCTAAATAATAATGCTGTGTTCAATACATCGATACGACGATGTATTGTCACAGAGACAGCTGTCCCTATATCGATTGACCGCGCTTAACTTGAATACAAGAACACCGTTTAAAATGGAGTAGAAAAGTGCAAAGTTTCTAAAAAATAATGAATAGAGCATAATATATAGGCTACAACATGGTTTAATCTGGCCGCAGAGGAACACAACTGGGTTGCCTGATATAAAGAGACGTAATCCCTGAAACAGAGCTTCCCACTTGCCCAATACGGAAATATCTGCTAAGTGTATTACTTGTTTTGGTCAACCTGCCAACCATGTGTACGTGCGCTCTCTCCAATGTGGATAAACGCGCTTGCTTTCTGAAAGCACCGGTTAGCTTGCAGTTTAGCGATTTCCACTTCAATATTCTATTCTCAGAAAAGTGTAATTCATCAAGAGTTCATTTACGAGAGAGAGAGAGAGAGAGAGAAAGAGAGAGGCTGTGTATGCATGTATGAATTACCAGCGTTTTGCCGCATTTCACTATTAACAGTGAAGCTGTGACTTTAATTCCTTTAGAAACAATGATGTTACCAGCTCCTTGTTGAGAAAGGTAATTTAGATCTTGAGCGATTAAGCTATTTTATTCATAAAATTACGGGGCAGCGCTAAAAGGTTTGTGTTACTGAATGTCTGTGTGCTGAACGTGAGTTAGATACAGTGAAGACAGCGCATTAGTTTATAACTCTTCTAATTTTTATTTTTATTTTTTAAATGTAGAGAGTGCGTTAATTATATAATAACCTACCAGCAATGTTAAGATGATTTTTTAATATATTAATATGAGTACATTACAATATACATTTATTAGAACGAGTACATTATTATTTATGGGCTCAAGTCAAGTCAAGTCATCTTTATTTATATAGCGCTTTTAACAATACAGACTGTGTCGAAACACTTAACAGTATCAAATTGGAGGATAGAGTGTCAGTAATGTATAATGATAAGATTACACACTCAATTTTCAGTTAATGGCATTTCATTATTGAATTCAGAGATGTCATTGTCTAGCTCAGTTTAGTTTCAATAGTATCTTTGCAATCAAATCAATGATAATCGCTAGAAATTAAGTGTCCCCAAATGAGCAAGCCAGGGGCGACAGCGGCAGGGAACCAACACTCCCTCTGAGACAGAATGTAGAAAAAAACCTTGGGAGAAACCAGACTCGAGTACACCGTGTGTTGTGGGAAGTGTTCCCGGTTCCGGTTGATCTAATTAATGCAGCCAAAACAATCCTTTAACGGATTTGAATAATAGAAGTGTATTAGTGTGTTATGTGTACGCCAGGATAAAGAGATGTGTCTTTAATCTAGATTTAAACTGACAGAGTGTGTCTGCCTCCCGAACAGTGTTAGGTAGATTGTTCCAGAGTTTGGGTGCTAAATAGGAAAAGGATCTGCCGCCTGCAGTCGATTTTGATATTCTAGGTATTATCAAAAGGCCAGAGTTTTGAGAACGCAGCGGATGTGGAGGACTATAATGTAATAAGAACTCGCTCAAGTACTGAGGAGCTAAACCATTAAGGGCTTTATAAGTAATTAACAAGATTTTAAAATCTATCCGATGTTTGATAGGGAGACGGGTTAATGTGGTCATACTTCCTGATTCTAGTAAGGACTCTAGCTGCTGCATTTTGGACCAATTGTAGTTTGTTGGCCAAGCGTGCAGAACAACCACCCAATAAAGCATTACAATAGTCTAACCTTGAGGTCATAAACGCATGAATTACTATTTCTGCATTTGATGTTGAGAGCATAGGTCACAATTTAGATATGTTTTTGAGATGCTAGAAACATGGCTTTCAAATGAAAGATTGCTATCAAACAGCACACCTAGGTACATGTGGTGTTTTTAGGTCCGATAATTAACACCTATGTTTTTTAAGAATTTAGCAGTAAGAAATTGCTCGTCATCCAGTTTTTTATATTTACTATGCATTCCGTTAGTTTCTATATTTGGTGTGTTTCACCGGGCCGCGAAAGAAATATAGAGCTGAGTATCATCAGCATAACAGTGAAAGCTAACACCATGTCTCCTGATAATATCCCTATATAAGGGTAACATGTAAAGCGTGAAAAGTAACGGCCCTATTACTGAGCCTTGAGGTACTCCATACTGCACTTGTGATCGATATGATACCTCTTCATTCACTGCTACTAATTGATGGCGGTCAGATAAATACGATTTGAACCATGCTAACGCACTTCCACTAATGCCAATAAAGTTTTCTAGTTTATTCAAAAGAATGTTGTGGTCGATAGTGTCGAACGCAGCGCTAAGATCCAGTAGAACTAATAAAGAGATACAACCACGATCAGATGACAGAAGCAGGTCATTTGTAACTCTAATGAGAGCAGTCTCAGTACTATGATATGATCTAAATCCTGACTGGAATTCCTCACAGATACCATTTTTCTCTAAGAAGGAATATAATTGTGAGGATACTACCTTTTCTAGTATCTTTGACAGAAAAGGGAGATTCGAGATCGGTCTGTAATTAACTAGATCTTTGGGGTCAAGTTGTGTTTTTTTAATGAGAGGCTTAATAACAGCCAATTTGAAGGTTTTGGAGACATCAAAAGTCAAGTAATCAGAATATTGTACATGGTGGGGAGTGCCCAATGTAAACATGAAACATATGCCATTATCTATATTGTACTGTGGTGCAGTCATGGAGGCCCTTCATAATGCAGACGTCAACTGCCGGCTCTGCCAATAGTTAGCAATGGCCTTATAGTATGCAGTGTTTAATAAACAGCTGTTTTATTCAATTCTGCTGAGGTGAAATTCAGTGCAGTCCTGTATTGTGATATGTATCGTGACTTTGCTGGTGATACACAGACCTACTAAATAAATGCAATTCTTTTCAAGAAAAAAAGAGACCGAAGCAGCAGTTGTGAGTGAGGAGGCCAACCCTAGACCCCGCCCCTGCATTAACTGTGTTAAATATTTTTAACGCGTTAATTTTAAAAATTTTGACAGCACTAATTCCTATCAAATGTTAATCTGTCTGTCTTTGTTTATATCTGAACTATTTCATCTTTTGTTCTGGTGTTTGGAGACTCACTGTGTTTGAGGGTCTCCTGCATCTTCTTCCAGACTCTGAACCGTAGGTTACTCAAGTAATGTGGGACATGAATCAAAGCTCCAGAACTCATCTGTGGATCCGGCTGTGAGATCTGGACTCTGGAAGAACATTCAGGATCAGAACTGCAGAGGATTTGAGTTCAGATCCACTGAGAGAAGAAACACCAGCAGCTCAACTTACCTTTCCACCGTGATGCTAAATTCCTGGAAAATAGAGTTTAAAAAAATAATTTTTATATCTTATCAAATACTCATAACCTTTAATTTTCTCTCTATTCAAATTAAAAGTTTGATCATTGATCAGGTAATTGACATGTTGTCACAAACAATGAAGCTGAATTCAGTTGTCACCTTCAGAAAGCAGGCGTCGTTGGCTTTCATCATCTCCTCCGTGTCTTTGATTGTGTGTGAAAGAGCTGAGATGTGTCTGTTCATCTCCTCCAGCTTCTCCTTCATCATCTGCTGCTTCTGCTCCTCTTCCTCTCTCAGTGCAGTGATTGTAGCTTCTTCTTCATCTCTGAGAAACTGATGAAGCTTCTCAAACTCCTCTTTAATCTGACGCTCTGTGTGCTCAGCTTGAGACTGAAATCACATCACATTCACTTCAGTCAGCTCTGCTTTAACACTCACTCCACTAATGACCATCATAACTCTTTACTCCATATCCTCACCTTGATGTGCTGAACTGTTTTATCACACTCTGCTTTCATTTCTTCTGCATGTTTGAGCTTGTTTTGTAAAGATGTCAGAGCTGTAGTCAGTTCCTTCTACAAGTTAAGATGGAAATCTGTTAAACTTATGTAGCTAAGAGCTTTAGTATGTTTGTATTGTTAATTGTATTAATATGTTGTATGGTCATTCTAAGGAAACAGTTCCATTTGTGCAAACTTTTGCAGGACAGATATATTTTTAAAATATTTAACTTGTAAAGGATGAATATTCAATTGTATACGCAACTGATCTATTGCATGCACAAATATTAATATCAAAGCACTGTGCTTACTGCTTAGCAAATGAAAAGAAAGAAATTGGTCTTACCTTGTAAGATGAAACCACTTCTCTGATGGGTCTGAATGTGTGATTGACATGTTTCTCTGAGTCTCTGCACACTAAACACACCGGCTGTTTGTCCTCCAGACAGAAGAGTTTGAGTTTCTCACTGTGTAAACTGCAGATCTCCTCAGATCCTGATGAACGCCTCTCATTTCTCTCCTTTATCAGTGAATCACACAGGTTTTTTAACACTAGATTACACAAAGGATCTTGTTTTGAGGATCTTCGTCTGCAGACGGGACACTCCTGAGTTGTCTTGGTCCTCCAGAACTGTTGAAGACACTCTTTACAAATACTGTGACTACAGGACAGAATAATAGGATCCTTGAAGATTTCACAGCACACGGGACAAGAAAGCTCTTCCACAGATTTTGAGTCCATTTCCTCTTCTTCTGCAACGACCTACAATCTACTTTCAGTTTCTGAACTTTGCTTTGAAAAGTAAATAATCATTAGCCTACAATCAAAATCAAAATCCTAATTTATAGTGTCCTCCTCTGATCTCCACAACACTCCTTTTAAGCGTTCTGTATGATATGTAAAGGAAAAATCATAAGTCTAGTCATTTCCTGGTAGGGTAAAAGGTTGTAAGAGGGTGGAGTTTCTTATGACCAATAATATGTTTGTAAACATTCGGGATGTCCAAGCATCATGGTTGCAGAAAGAGATAAGAGGTGCGTTCGCGCCGCACAGACCTATCGGCGAGAGCAGCCGCTTGCAGTCCAGGGCGGAACTGCTGCGTTCAGCCCCGAAAAAACGGTGCAAAACGGAAACGGTGATGCGTTGAACACCCTGTTCTGATGACGCAACTGTTGCAACTATGGCAGCTGAGATCATTCTTTGTGTTCTTTTTGAAGAATTTTCAGAGCCTGATGAAATCGGTATAAATACGTGTCTAATACTGCAAAATACGCTCGATGTTACAGTCACTGCCATTGCTGTCCAGAATAAAAGAGAGCATCCCAATCGAGTGAAGGATTTGTGGAAACTGTGCTTCCTAATTATTGTGATCCAACATTTGCATCACATTTCAGGATGAAAAGACAAACATTTCAGATGGATAATCAGATGGATAATCCACTTCTTACCTCCAAGACTGTGTTATGATCTATATGACCTTATTATTTTTTATTGTGAGTATTAGGCTTATCATTATTGCTGATCACTGTTGTGCTATGATATTGTAATATGTACCATTATATAATCAGAGGAGCATAGAAACGTTTATGAAAGTGTCACCCACAATACAATAGCAAATATGTCTAGCACACCTTCCTGGAAAGGATATGGACCAGAAGACATTGCAATTACTACATGATATTTAGACAGACTTAAAGAAGTTCCAGATCTATACTTGTGCTCTTATCATTTCAGTTATTTTGCCTTTAATGTAAATAAACGTGCAAACAATATACTTGCTCTTGTGAATTTATTTTGATGTTAATTACATTTACTTACAAATTCATAATTATCATGTAACATATGCTATGTTACTATAAAACTCTTACGACAAACATGTCTTCTAATATCTTTAATTGTTGTGTATACTGAGCTGCAGCAGACACATACAGACCGCGTGGTTTATATACAAGTTGCTGCTGATTGGGCTGACATTTTTGACACACCCACCAAACAAGAGAAAACGTATCTCAAACCCTGTTGCACACCGTTTCCAAGAAACATGTCTTTCAACCCGGAAACCGTAGCAAAACGTTGGGCACCGGTGTGAGCCTGAACTGTATGGAATTAGATGTGTGCCAAATAAAATGAATGTAATTTTTAAAGAAACGTATGAAAATATCAATTGAAACTGAATAAAATGTCTTTGAAACTAAAAAAATAAATAAATTACAGGCACAATCTTTGACCTCGTTTTTAATATACTGCATGTTTTGCAACTGTTTTCTCATCTTCGTTGATCTGTACTTACAAATGCACTTCCAGAGTTTTCATTTACGCTTCTAAAGTTTTCGTTTACGATTCTGAAGATTTCATTTATGCTTCTGAAGTTTTCGTTCACCATTCTGGCACAAAGCTATCGTGGGGGCGGGGCTAACAGCGGTGTGTTCTCATTGGCTACTGAGTTTGTGATTGACAGCTTCTTGACCTGGAAGTGAAGGCGTCAGTATAGTTGCGCCTGTGTGGATGTGAGCGTCTGTTAGCAGCTTCCTATTTCATTTTAATGATATAAAATGATATATAAAGATTTTTTATTATTATTTTATCAGTATTTTTCTGCTGCTACACTACATTGATGAGATGATTTCTTAGGAATAGCACAGATGAATGATATAATCATGATCATCAATCATTGTCGTTATCAGGATACTCTGTAAGTTGCCTTGATTTAGTCCAATCACAGGACCTGGTTATCTACACACAGTTACTGTCTTCAATTAGATCATATTTGCTTCGATTAGTTCATATTTTCCCCCAGCACATAGAGTGTACAGTACTAAATTTACTGTATCTGATAATAACCAATGCTATTTTACAAGCACGCTGTCAATCACTGCACGGTCAACTTTAGCAATGTAACGTTAAGCCTTTTTACCATGGTTTTCTGTTAATGAAAAAAATATTCACTTCAGATGAACATTTCGGGGGGGAAAACAAACAAACTTTGACAAATAATGCCTAAATATATATCCAAATGCAAAACCTAATACATGCAAATAATTATGACTGAAAACAGTTTCCAGCAACTAGGGTATACAGTCATGATTATATAGGCCTATACAGAGCCATCTAATGGTTACACAGCGGTGTTACACATGATTAATGGTATGTAACTTTGAGGTATTTTAGTACCAAGTTAATACTAATATATATTAAATAATTATATTGTGTATTTATGTCCTTTCTCTGTTTCCAGGGAGCGGAGCAACTTTTCCATAAACTTCTGATGCTGACCCAGAGGATGTAGTGATAGTACCAGAGAGCCCTCATCAGACAAGAATCTTATTGTGTTCAGACACATCACCTTTGAATGACTGGGATCTTGATCTTCAGACACCTGATATTATGCAAATATATTTACTTCTTTGGAGCTCTAGATAAAACAAACACTGTTCACAAGTACACAAGAGGTTGCAGTTTATTCTTATTAGTCTATGCTGATCTTGGATTGGCATACCAACAGCATATGATTGTTAAGGGGATAGTTCAAAAATAAAAATATATATATTTTTAATTTTACTCACCCTCATGCTGTCTCAAATGCATATTACTGTACTTTCTTTCTACTGGACATGTAAACACAAGTTAAGGTTTTTAGGCAAATAATTAATCTCTGTGAGTCCTAAAGATGCTTAAAAAACCACACACAGCAACCGTGACAGTAATCCATCTGACCTTAGTGGTTAAATCAGTATCTTTTGAAGTGAAACAACAGATAAGAAAAACACTAATAATATAAACTTTTGACTATTAACAATCGCTTCCACTCAACTGTCAAATGTGCGTGGGTTTCAGTCAGTGTTGGGCACGTTACTTTAAAAAAGTAATTAGTTATAGTTACTAGTTACTTCTCACAAATAGTAACTGAGTTAGTAACTGAGTTACATCATTATAAAAGTAACTAATTACCAGGGAAAGTAACTATTGCGTTACTTTAAAAAAAATGTTCAAATGTCAAATAACTTTGGATGCCCCCAATATTAAATATGTTAAATTAATTAAATGACACTAAAAAGAATAAATTATTATTATTATAAAACATTGTGCATTAATCTACACTATTTATCTACTGACACTTAGTATCAGTCAGTCAAGCATTATAATATAATATTATGATAATTTAATAATATATGATGATAGAACTTTAGTAATTAGAATAACCAAGTATGAATGCATATTTGTCATCAATATAAAACGCACCAAGGATCAATGAGCTGCTGGGTTCATGAATATTAATCACGTTGTCTGCGTTCGCTCGAATTGATTTGCTGAAATCAAAACATTGATGATAATAGGTGAGCGCCAGCCAATGAGATTGTCGTTTGCGCATTAGCCCCGCCCACTACCAGAGAAACCGGCAGTTCTTAAAAGCTGAAGAATTCCAAAGGAACTCCGTTATTTTGACAGGAAAATACAACACAGAATATCGTTTACATGTAGCGCGTCAATTATGCATGTTATGAAAGACTCTCTTGCTCTGTATCTTTCTTTGCGTGTATGTGAGAGAAAGTGACGGCGAGTCGTGCGCTTCACACTAGAGTTTATGGTACATCAAATACAGCTACACACATCCATTCAGATGAACTGAAAAAATAAATTCTAATAATATATTATAGTAATGCCACATTTTTTTGTCAGTAACGGTAACGGCGTTGTAACGGGGGAAACAGTAATTCGTTTGATTACTCGTAACTGAAACAAATAACGCCGTTTATTTATAACGCCGTTATTCCCATCACTGGTTACAGTTCACTTATGTTATTGTGGATTCTAAGAGATGGATTATTTTCTTAAAAATCTTTGTGTCAAGAAAGAAAGTTATATACATCTGGAATAGCATGAAGGTGAGTAAACGAAAGAATTTTCTTTTTTTTGGCGTAGACTATCCCTGTAAAGACTGATATTGCACTCCAGTACATTACATACTCATTCACTGTTTTGTAACTTATACTGTAACAGGAACTGTTGAAAGGATCATTGCAGTGTTTAAAACATATGAATTTTAAACATTATGTATGTTATGTTCTTGTGCATTTTGTGAGGTAATGTAAATTATAATAATACTGTATATTATGTATACTATGCAGTTAGTGTTTTGTGGATTCTGGTCTTTCCTGTAACAACATAATTGCATCCAAGACTTTCACTTTGATACTTGTGCATATGCTATAGTGACAATAAAGAATGTCAATTTATTTGAATTAATTCATATTTTCATTTACATTCATTCAACTGGTTTAGAAAAGTCACACTTGAAAGAGTTGATGATTGTTAAAAATGTATTTCCAATTTTAAATGTTAGATGATGATGTTAACTAAATAAAATAACTAAACAAAATGATAAGCATGATAAAAACAATAGGCAGCAAGAACATTCTTTGTGTGGAATATGTAATAAAATAAGCTTGATTGCCTGGTTGGAGTGAGACTTTCTTGACGTCTGAATATCACAGGATAGTATTGTATTTCAAATGTAACAGCTCAACCTAATTAGACCCTATAATGCAAAAAAATCAAGAGCAATAAACACATATAATAAGAGAACACTAGAAATTATACAATATTTCCAGTATTACAGTACTTTAATAATTAAACCTCAATATGACCTTCTTTTTCTCGCGCGTTTTCTCGTGCTCCTAAAAGCTTATGTTGACAGAGTAGTAGCAACAGATAAATACAGATTGAATTAAAAAATAAAACTTTATATCATTAAAATGAAATAGGAAGCCGCTAACAGACGCTTCCAGGTCAAGAAGCTGTCAATCAAAAACTCAGTAGCCAATGAGAACACACCGCTGTTAGCCCCGCCCCCACAAGAGATTTGTGCCAGAATGGCAAACGAAAACTTCAGAAGCGTAAATGAAATCTTCAGAATCGTAAACAAAATCTTTAGAAGCGTAAATGAAAACTCTGGAAGTGCATTTGTAAGTACAGATCAACGAAACGAAAGATGAGAAAACAGTTGCAAAACCAGCAGTGTATTAAAAACGAGGTCAAAGATTTTGCCTGTAATTTATTTATTTTTTAGTTTCAAAGACATTTTATTCAGTTTCAATTGATATTTTCATAAGTTTCTTGAAAAATTACATTCATTTTATTTGGCACAAATCTAATTCCATAGAACTTGCCCCTGATGTCGGACTCTTTCTGCTCCCGATAGTGATGATGCTTTCGCGGTGTTTGCATACTCTTATCAGAGATGAAGTGAATAACATGCAATATTTGTCACATGCACAGACGTTTCAGAAATCTTTTCATGAGCAACGGACACTTTTTATATACTGCTTAATACAGGGCCAGCTGTTCAAGAATAAAGTTCAACATAAACATATATTTAGCTATACTATTTAAATACCAATAACGTGGGGGTATATATTAAATTATATATTATTATATTAAATGTGACTCAATATAGCATTGCGACTATACAGTAAAAAAGCTTTTACTGTTCAAAAAACAGATTTGTGAGCAGTATTTTTTAAATTATTATTATGCAAAAATTATACAAAGGTTTGTACTAGCATACAACTCATAACAAGTAAATAAATAAATAAATAAATAAACATTCATAAGAATATGTAAAGTGAAACAATTCATGCCAGGGGTAAAATTACAACAATTTAAAGTAATAAAAAGCTTCATGGGTCTTTCTTGCTTTTTTGTTCTTAATTTTATCTAATGAAATACCATATTGTTTAATCTCGTTTATAAAATGTTCAAAGTTTGGCTTAGCTTTAGTCCATTTTTTCACATGAATGTGATATTTTCCAAGTAAAATAAGATTTGTGAGCAGTATTGGATTTGAAGATGTTAGACACACTTGTCATGTGGTGAATTTGGCCAATCCTGAAACAGCTGTGTGGTCATCAGCGCTCCAGCAGTCGCTCTGGAGAAACTGCACGAGCTGAGTGTGCAGGCTGCTCGAAATGCTATAGCGGTACTTTGATGCCACATGTGACAGTGACGTGGCGTCGGCGCCGGCGCCGGCTCAAGTCGGACAAATTTTCTAACCCTTTTATTTATTTATTTTATGCTTTCTTTCTTCCTCTGGCTAATTTTTATTTTACTTGTAATCTTGCATACTGATGGCATTTATATGCAAAGTTGTATTTCTCTTGTTGTTATATATGTTCATATACAATAAAAAAAAAAAAAATTCTAACCGGCATGCACTGCTTCAAGTCAGTCGCCGATCGGTCTGCATGAAGTCGAACCGAAACAGGGATGACGGTTTTTCTGGGCGGTCTATGAAGCCATGGAATAAAAGAATTTAAAAAAAAGGTAAATTTGATTTTATATTTCAAAATTTGAACTTTATTCTAGCAATTCCGAGATTATATCTCACAATTCTAATAAGAAAAAACAACAAGTCATCTCTCTTTTCTCCTCGGCTCTTCTGTTTTTTTCCCCCTCAGAATTGACAAATTCACTATTTTTGAGTTAAATTGAGTTATAAAGTCCAAATTAGGAGATATAAACTTAAAAAGTCAGAATTGTGAGATAAAATAAATAAATGTTATGTAAAAAGGTTAATAGTAATAGGTTTAAATAATATTTCATGCTGTAACTGTAGGGCTAATACAATACATCCCCTATGAACAGCATATGTGAATATTATGTAGACCTATTGTTTAAGTAAAATTTATGCTTTAAAAGTAACATAATCATAGCAGTTTCCATCCATAGTATGTCTGTTTAAACGTCTGTGTTTAGCTTCAAATGGCGTCTTTGACGACAGTATTCTATAAAAATGATTTGCATTCCGATTTTGACATAAAAAGGCACAAAAAATTATTTTAAACTTATTCCAAGGATTTTACCTGTTTACCTCCAGTTTTTACCTGGGCTGCGTTCAGCCCCAACAAAACGTTGCAATTAAAACGTTTTTTAAATGGAAACAGTGGTGCGTTGAACACCCTGTCCTGATGACGCAAGAGTTGCAACTATGGCAGCTGAGAAGGCCATTCCACAGCTGTGTCCCAATGTGGAGTGTGCGGACTCCAGAGGTCGCATTTGAAGTGTGATTGCGTCACAGCGCCACGACGTAAGCTGTCCCAATTCAGGATGCATCCTCCAAAGACCGCATTCCAAGGTCGATTGCGTTATGACGAAAGGCCATTTAACAGGAAAATTAAGTGTACATCTGATGGACACTTCGCACCCTACCATATCTCAGAGTCACTTGCAGGCAGATGATGATGGAATTTATATTCAAAGAACCTGGAGGATATGAATGAATGAATGAATGAATGAATGAATGAAGCATTTATATAACGCTTTATTGTGTATTGCTATACACCCAAAGCGCTTTACAATCATATAGGGGGTCTCTCCTCAACCACCACCAGTGTGCAGCATCCACCTGGATGATGCGACGGCAGCCACAGGACAACGGCGCCAGTGCGCTCACCACACACCAGCTACAGGTAGAGAGGAGAGAGAGAGATAGAGCCAATCAAGAGGATGGGGGATTATTAGGAGGCCATGATTGACAATGGGCAACCGGTCTTTGGCTGCAGGGTGATATGAGAGTTCTGTGGGGGAATTCACATTGAAATGTAAGTACTGTGTTTTCATTTACTCAAATACCTAGCGAAACAAGTGTTAAAAGCCAGGTTTTTTTTTTTTTTGAAACTCAAAGCCCACAAACAATTAGACAACCAGTATATAAGGCAATAGTATTTTTTGTTTATACATTTACATTTTGTATTTTTGTTTTGCATATTCACATGTGTAAATAAAAGAGAAATAATTATGTACATTGTAATTTTTTTTACTGCAGCTTATAATTTTTTCACAAAACATTCTTCTGTTTTTTTTTTGTTTTTTTTTTGTCCTGTAAATAAATAGTTTTATACATTAAAACAAATTGTTCTAAATAACCTAGCCTAGGTTTAACATCAGAAAAACGACATAAATTTTGAGCCCAGCCCTGCCTCCATGTGTTCTGGGGTCTTCGGGAGCTGAATCTCTTGGTGAATGGTCAGCACGATCGGAGGACAATGCGTTGGACAGTGGAACAAGGCATGTCAAACACTCTGGAGACCACACTGGCCAGACAGAAGAGAAACACCAGGGTCTTGGATTGTGGCACTTCTCAGAAGATCCAGCAGCACTGTCAGAGCCTCCCTGCTCAGCCCAAAACCATTAAAAACCTGTCCAGCACTGACACATTCAGCTTTATCCTGCAGTACAGGAGTCTGCTCTGATTTAGGGAAAGAAGGAAAAGAGAAATTGTTTAGAGCTATGACAAAGTAATTGGTAGAAGACATATTGAGACTTTATTAAACTACTTTTAGTAACTTATTGGGAAAAATCTACTAGACATATTTAAAACCTTAGTTAAAGAGATGACTAATTTTCATTTTTCAGAAATAAAAATTCCAAACCTGGAACAACTTGAGGGAGAGTGTAACGGACCCAACGAGACGTGAGACGTGCGGATCCATTTGCAGGCTTTTATTAGACAGAGACGTGGTCATAACACAGGCATGGTCAAACAACGACAAACAGGTATGGCATGGGCAAGACACAGAGTAATCCTAGGACAAGCGTGGGTCGACGATTGGCGAACAATATCCAACAGGGTAAGGCAGAGAGATAATCCAGGTACAAGAGCAATAGTCCAGGTGAGGCATAAACAGAGTCCGAATGGTGAGACAAGGGTAAATACTGGAAACACAGACTAGAAAACAAGAGACCAATTCTGTATCACAACTAACACTAGAGGAGTGATAAACGCAGGACAATACTGGAACTGAACAAGAAACACGGTAAGGCAGCTAGCGCTTGAAGAGAGCTATACGCAGAACAATACTCGGTGAACTGTGAAGGGAAGTCCATGGTTTATGTAAGGTTTGTGATAGTTCTCAGGTGTGAGCGTGTGATTAGTGCAATCAGCTGTGTGTGTCGTCAGTGCAATGGATGATGGGAATTGTAGTCTGGTGAAGTGCAACAGTAGTGTAGTGCAAGAGTCCATGTGGTGAGTGAGTGAACGGAAGTTCATAGACCGGATTCGTGACAGTGAGTAAATGATTACAGAATTTTCATTTTGGGGTGAAGGAAAGGAAAGGACGTGACGTGTGGCCAAGTATGGTGACCCATACACGGAATTTGTGCTCTGCATTTAACCCATTCAAGTGCACACACACACAGCAGTGAGAAGTGAACACACACGCACAGAGCAGTGCATGGGCAGCCAGGGAGCAGTTGGGGGTTCGGTGCCTTGCTCAAGGGTCTCACCTCAATCATGAAGGTGGAGAGAACGCTGGTTATTCACTCCCCCCACCGACAATCCCTGCCGGACCTGAGACTTGAACCCATGACCTTTGGTCCAACTATCTATCCATTAGGCCACGACTGCTCCCTATCCCTTTAAAAAAGTATTATCTTGCATACTCCAATATACATAAGGTATTGAGAGTAAAAGTAATGGTATTCAGTATTGTTCTGAAAAAGAATTCATCAGGATGGTTTTGCATTAATATTACAGCTGCACTACTGTGTACGTTCCAATTTACTTGTTAAATTTAAAGTTGCCTTCATATACTGTTGGGTAGTTTAATCTACAACAATCTATCATGTAAAAGACCACATTTTTGTAGTGTTGCTGTCCTGTGAGAAAAAAAACAAACAAAAAAAAACCTAGTACATCACATTTGTATGAGAATACTTAACAAATGTACTTCCTTACAGTCCACCACTGATTATTTTGAAAATGAAACTAACAACATTTATTGTCAGAATATTAACATTGAGCTGTGCAACGCTCTTATTTTTATTATTTTATTCACATTTTTTTTTTTATGCTTAATTGCCTAGAAATCAGGGTTGCAAACCTATATAAATATGTTCATCATGGTCAAGACAATAAACTATATAAAATCGCACCTTTGTAAGATATCGGTCAGCATTTGAACTGCTATGTGTGTGCGTGTTTTTCATATGTATCATTACATTATTCAAGTAAGTTCCAACTCAATACCTACATTTAAAGTTGTAACCCGGATGCAGCAAACCATGGATGAAGCATTCCCACCTTCTCCTCCATTATGACGTCAAACATAAAACAAAAATGAGCAATTCTGGCTCCACCTATCCTGTCAGGATGGCAGCAACAGGTTTCAGATTTCCTATGCAACAGGAGTGCCGCGGTCTAAAACGGAGACAGTGATGGAGCTCGCCCACTCCCATCCTATGGCCGGCCACCTAGGGGCCCACAACACCATACAAAGGATCCGTGATCACTTCCACTGGCCCGGTCTAGATGCGGATGTGAAGTGCTTCTGCCGCGCCTGTCCCACTTGCCAGCGGACCTCGCTCAGCACCCCTCCCCCCAGCCCGCTGATTCCGTTGCCCATCATCGAGGTAACTTTCGAGCGAATAGGCATGGATCTCATGGGGCCGCTGCCGAAGTCCGCCCGGGGCCATGAACACATCCTGGTCATAGTGGACTATGCCACTCGCTACCCCGAAGCCATCCCCCTCTGGAAAGCAACATCGAAGGCCATCGCCCAGGAGCTCTTCCTGTTGAGTAGTCGAGTTGGCATCCCCTCGGTGATATTGACCGACCAAGGCACTCCGTTTATGTCCCGGACCATGGCAGATCTCTGTCGCCTCCTGCAGGTTAAACAGCTCCGCACCTCAGTCTACCACCCGCAGACTGATGGACTGGTCGAGCGATTCAATCAAACCTTGAAGCGGATGCTCCGTCGGGTGGCCGCGGAGGACAAGCGAGATTGGGACTGAATGCTACCGTACATTCTCTTTGGGATTTGTGAGGTGCCCCAAGCGTCCACAGGCTTCACCCCATTCGAGCTCCTGTTCGGACGTCAGCCCCGCGGACTACTCGACGTCGCCAAGGAAGCATGGGAGCAACAGCCAAGTTTCTGGCCAAGTGGAAAGGGCCATATACGGTGACGGAAAGAGTGGGGCCCGTCACTTACCGGATACGCCAGCCCGGGAAAAGAAAAGAAGAACAGTTATATCATGTGAATCTCCTCAAACGGTGGGTCGGGACGAGGACCCAGTTGGCCGCCCTTGCCACCTCTGCTCCCATGGTTGTAGACGTCAACCCCCACCTATCGGCTGCCCAGAAGAATGAGTTACAACACCTGGTCGGTCAATTCTCCGACGTGTTCTCTCCACTCCCCGGGCGGACCCATGTTCTTCAGCATGACATCCGCACTCCACCCGGCACCATCGTCCGGCAGCGGCCCTACCGAGTGCCGGAGGCTCGGCGACACGCCATCGAAGAAGAGGTGCAGGAGATGCTGAAGTTAGGGGTAATAGAGCCCTCGCGCAGCCCCTGATCCAGCCCCATCGTCATGGTCCCGAAACCGGATGGCACCCTCCGCTTTTGTAATGACATCCGCCGCCTAAATGAGGTCTCCGAATTCGATGGTTATCCCATGCTGCGGGTGGACGAACTCCTGGATCGGCTGGGGAGGGCCCGGTATATCTCCACGTTGGATCTCACGAAGGGCTATTGGCAAGTGCCCCTGTCGGACGAAGCGAAGCCCAAGACCGCCTTCTCCACCCCCAGTGGGCACTGGCAGTATCGGGTCCTCCCCTTCGGCCTGCATGGGGCCCCAGCCACCTTCCAAAGGTTGATGGATATCCTGCTGAGGCCCCATCAACCCTAAGCCGCGGCCTACCTGGATGACGTCGTTATCCATTCGGAGACCTGGGAAGACCACCTGGAGCGGCTGCGGAGGGTGCTCGTGGAGCTGCGCAGGGCGGGACTAACCGCCAATCCCCGGAAATGCCACCTCGCCCTCGATGAAGCAAAGTACCTGGGCTTCCAGGTGGGCCGGGGTCTTATCAAACCCCAGGAGAAGAAGGTGGCAGCGATTCTCTCGGCCCCACGGCCCACCTCCAAAACCCAGGTGCGTGCCTTTTTGGGATTGGCGGGATACTATCGGTGTTTTATCCCTAACTTCTCCTCCTTAGCAGAACCCCTGACAGACCTGACCAGGAAGGGGCAGCTGGAGAAGGTCTCCTGGGGACACACCGAAGACAAGGCGTTCAAGAAGGTGAAGGAGGCTCTCACCGCGGAGCCGGTGCTGCGAGCCCCGGACTTTAACTGCCCCTTCGTGCTGCAAACGAACGCCTCCGACACCGGGTTGGGAGCCGTCCTCTCCCAGGTGCAGGACGGTGAGGAACACCCGGTTATTTACATCAGCCGAAAGCTGACCCCACGGAACAACGGTACGCCGCCGTGGAGAAGGAAGCGTTGGCCGTCAAGTGGTCAGTCCTGGAGGAAGTTCAAGCTGTTTACCGATCATGCCCCCCTGCAGTGGATGGCACGGGCCAAAGATACTAACGCGAGGGTCACCCGCTGGTTCCTGGTGCTCCAGGACTTCCACTTCGTCGTGCAACATTGGGCGGGGACGGCCAACGGCCAACGCAAACGCCGACGGCCTCTCCCGGATCTGGCCAGCTTTCGCAGGTCTGTCAGGTTTTTCTCCCCACCCACCCCCAGTTTCCCCTTTCGCCCGCAGGAACAGGACGACGCTTAGGGGGGGGGAGTGTGACGCGTGATCCTCCTCCTGGAAACGGAGGAGGATCACCTGCACGCCATTAACGCGGGCTGGCCGGCCGCACCTGAAACCAATTCAGAGACGCGGATATAAGCCGGTCAGAGACTGAGATGGGGGAGACATCACTCCAGTACTCGAATCGCTAACTTCCCTTCGGGGCATTTATTGACCTCCCTTGTCGTGTGATTCTTCCACCCGTTACAGATAATACAACACAAAACAATATGTAAAAAAAATCTGTTGCTACTTCTAATTTTTTTGCTTTTTGCATCCTTAAAAATTTTAAAAATATAACTCCACATATATATATATATATATATATATATATATATATATATATATATATATATGTGTGTAGTGTGTAGGACTCACGTCACCTAAGACGTTGTGATTTTGGGTCACACATCACTCAAGGTGCGGTTATGAGTATATCAGATGACCAATTCCCACCTCAGTCAAAGACTGGTAATTTAGCAATGCGGGCGTGTTTCCCACAAGCTGTTCAATAATTTGAATTGCACACGTTGGAGTGAGCTGGTCAACTGATTTATCTGAAAGATTGGTGGTTTAGCTAGCTAGTAGAGCCTTGGATCATCAACACAAAGAAGACACAATTGTAATAAGATAAATGAAATTTATTAACAATAGATATGCAAGAGTAAATACAACTAGTGATGATACCAATAAGTGAATATGCACTGCTAATAGAGAATAATAGACAACTAAATATGAAGGAAGATACTAAATATGAAATCGCAGAAACAAATAAATGGAATGAACACAGAATGGCTGAATGCAATGCTGTTGAGCTGAATGTAGCAATGGAATAGATTTCTATGGAAATGTTGCTTATGGGAGCCACTTAATGGCTCTGGTGGAATTAATGATAAATAACTGCTTATTTATCTCTGAACAAATAATATAGCTATTATTCGTAATGCTGACCACAAGTAAATGTTATCTAAACAGGTTAGAGAAACATAGGCTGCAGGTATAAACTAAGCCAAGGTCTTTAGGAAAGAGGTTTGGTAAGTTTATAATTACGTTCCACAGGCGGGTGATCAGTCCGGGGGTAGAGACGTCTTCCACTGGTGATGCAGACTGCGTGCAGTGGGGAGGGCACAGAGTTGCGTTCCGGTAGCTGTCAATGCGCTGACCTGGAGGATGCTGAACTGCTGTTGTGCCACAAAGGGTCCTTAGAGCATGGACTGGGCAGCTGGGTCAGATGGGTCTTCACGGGGGCCTTTGCAGCCTGGCTGCGTCGTTGAGGAGCCGTGGGTTTCAGGCAGTGTCTGCCACTGCGGAGGTCCTGTGCGGACTGGGTTGTGCTGCTTTCGGAGCGGCAAGAGTCAGACGGGGTCCGTCACTGCTGGGTCCTTTGCAGCTGAAGGGTAGCCAAATCCGATAAGGAAGGTTTGCTCAGGGGCTGAGTTAAACCTTAGCTGTCTTGAAATCTCTTTCCTCGTCAGGCCAGAGACTCAGTACGTCGTATCTGCTACTGTCTCTCTGGATGTATCAGAGACTCAGAACTTTGGTGTTTCTGTTAGTGTCTCTCTAGATGAAAGACTCAGAAATGGGGAGTGTTCCTGTTGCTGCCTTCCTGGTAACAGGACTCAGACTCAGAACAAGGAGTGTCTTTTGGGAAGGTACCTTTATCTCTTTTTGATGAGGAGGAGATTGGAATCTGGCGCCTCTCTGTTCCAGGAATGTGATTGGCCGCTTGTGTCCAAGGTGGCCATGATGTTGCCCGCCCTAGTGTGGAACTCATTTGCATACAGTGGAGTACAAAGTTAAACAGTGTCTTTAACATTTCACCCATGCAATATTTCTTTACCAAACCTCTTTCAAACTATTGTCAGCATCACGAGGAGCAAAAAGAGTCCAAACATGATAGGAAACTGTTGAACTATCAATTATTCATACCATAATATGTTAATAGGCCTGCTTCCGTGAACTGTTGTGTTAACAGTCAATGGCCATCAACATAAACTGTACTTCACCTGAGGATGAAGTGATTCCTTGCAGTTTGCATCCATTTAAGGTCTCCAAACATGGGTATGAATGGATATGGATAGATCTGTGTGGCCTTTCTTTGTTTCAGCCACTGCTGTTGCATCCAGAGATCTGGAGGAATTTTTATGGTAGTCATTTCCTAAACCTTAGGATTGGGTGTGATGGTGTGGGTCAACCCGTAGTCCAATGAGAAGTCCTCACTTAGGTGGTCGTTGATGCAGAAGGTCTCCCGTCATGTCCTGTTGGAGGTGTCTGGCAGTTGTCTTGGCATCTTATCTGATGGTTATGAACATCTTTTTATGTTCCTCCACCACGATCCAATCACAGTGGGGCACATCTCCCTCCACGGCGGCAGTTAGAGAGGGGCCCTGCCATAAACTGGTCCTTGGAATGCCAGTTTGACTGTTGTTCACTACATATATATATATATATATATATATATATACACACACACACACACACACACACACACACATATACAGAGAGAGAGGAAGAGAGTAGCTTGAACAACAGTTTGAGTAGATTTTTATTGATGAATGAGACCCTTTTCCTTTGATTACAGTGTTATTGAACCATAAAATGTAAAATGCAAAACAATGGAAACAACAAATTCTTGTACCTTAATTTATCTAAAATCAGAATGAGATTTAACTGTGATTTTCTGTTGTTACAATCAGTTTAACTGGTAAGATCCTCAGAGGGGAAGTTGTGCAGTGATTATATAAGAATGGAAAGACAGTCTCAGTGAAGGTTGTTGTGAATGAACACAGACAGATGTTAGTTAGAGGATCAGAGAAGGACACCTTTCCTCCGTCACAGTCCAGCTGAACTCTCACACGCTGCAGCTTCTCTTTAACTGTGAAGAGAGTCAAGGGTTGCTTTGGGGATTTTGAGTCGTATTTGCTGTTCATGTACCGCACACGCCAGACATCAGTGTTAAAGAATACCCCTCCCTTCCTTTGGTTTGATGCTGTGGTTATTCCAAGACTCCAGTATGTATTGTCTCCAACCTCCACATCCCAGCAGTGTGCTCCTGAGTTAAAGCCCTCAGAACCCAGAACACATGGATAATAGTCAAACCTCTCTGGATTACCAGGAAGATTTTGATATACACTACTGTACGACACACTGGTCAGATCAGCAGAGAGTGTGAGGCAAGGATGTGCTGTGTTTGGATCTAGAGTCAACGGAGCTGCAAAGAGAATAAAATCAGATTAGACGATAAAATATGATTGTATTAGAAAAGTAAACCAAATATATAAACCTACACCATGAGGAATAGACTGTGTTTTGTAGTCATCATGACCTTGCTGTTTGATTTAAGGATCTTATGAAATACAGTTCAAATTCACTTAAACTCCACAGAACTTCAAGTCATTATTGGAAGTATTTCTATCTCATATATTAATCTGTCTTGGTTTATATCTGAAGTATCAGATCTGCTGCAGACTCACTGTGTTTGAGAGTCTCCTGCATCTTCTTCCAGACTCTGAACCGCAGGTTACTCAAGTAATGTGGGACATGAATCAAAGCTCCAGAACTCATCTGTGGATCCGGCTGTGAGATCTGGACTCTGGAAGAACATTCAGGATCAGAACTGCAGTGGATTTGAGTTCAGATCCACTGAGAGAAGAAACACCAGCAGCTCAACTTACCTTTCCATCGTGATGCTAAAGTCCTGGAAAATAGAGAGTTTGAACAACATTTAATATCTTATCAAACACTCACAACAGTTAATTGTCTCATGGTTAATGAGCGTCTCTATACAAATGAAGCTGAATTCAGTTGTCACCTTCAGAAAGCAGGCGTCGCTGGCTTTCATCATCTCCTCCGTGTCTTTGATTGTGTGTGAAAGAGCTGAGATGTGTCTGTTCATCTCCTCCAGCTTCTCCTTCATCATCTGCTGCTTCTGCTCCTCTTCCTCTCTCAGTGCAGTGATTGTAGCTTCTTCTTCATCTCTGAGAAACTGATGAAGCTTCTCAAACTCCTCTTTAATCTGACGCTCTGTGTGCTCAGCTTGAGACTGAAATCACATCACATTCACTTCAGTCAGCTCTGCTTTAATGCCCCTATTATGCCTTTTCCAATATTACCTTCATGCAGTGTGTCATGTAGATGTATGTGAACATAGACTATATCTGCAAAGTTGTGAAGCTGACAGTGCAGGATAAATAAAGTTATTGTCTATCAAAAAAAAAAAAAGAGTCGACTCGCCTAAACGAGTCTTCAGGAATTCTAATCTTATTCTGTTACGGCTGTACGTCACGAAGTAACACATTTGCATAATGTCCGCCCACATTCTACATCAAGAATAACTTGCTATCACATCTTATAATTACCACAAACTTGTTAACACTAGACACTCACCACTGACTGAGAAACATCCTGCTCCAGTCGTGCTTGCGGATCAGTCTCTTCAACCGTTTCATCATCAGACTCCGGCTCGAATTGGTAAAGTACAATCGAGACCGTCTTTTCTATGTATTGACAAGTCTCCAGGGCTGTTAGTTCGTTATGGTAATGGGCGTTTCGTCACCACCACCGCACTCCCGACAACTTTCTCAAACTTACTTTTAACATGTTCAGTGAAGGATTTACTCTGTATACAAATTTTAATCCACGCTACATGAACCTTTTCAAACTGGAATAAATACAAAACTAGAGACAAACTAAAACTGAAATGAGACATTAGTAATAAATAGTATAGTGAATAAATGAAATAATCATAACTAAAGGACATTTCAAGCACATATTTATGTACATTTAAGGTGCGTTAAGGTGCATTAAAAGTAAATAAATCCTTGATTAATATGAATATTTTAATTAAAAAGTATCTCCACGTACTATTCACTAAAATTGTAGTGCCTTTAATCTGTTATTAACAGTAGAGTGAGCGAGTTTTTGGATATGGTAAGATTAAAATTATTTTAGTGAAAAAAGTATCATTTCAGCTATAATTTTGTTAGGGTGGGTGCACAAAATGTTATTTTATCCTTGCTTCTAGGAAATCCTCAATCTATATGCTTTCTAACAGCTTATGTGGCCGCAAAAATTCCTTCATTCATTCATGCTGTGTTTTATGTCGTAGAATAAAACGTGAAAGTATCTTGAACCTGTGTGAACCACGGACCTTATTTAAGGGATTTAACCAAAATCCCATTCAAAAACCCCATTGACTCTGGGACGTTGGGACCGGAGGTGCTAAGATGCACTCGCTTCCGGTTTTAGCCTACAAAGTGACATAGTTCCACCGCTCTATGGGCGTTTTGTTTCCGACACGTGCTGCACGCGGTAAACCAATCACAAAGGACTGCGCCATCTGACCAATCACAGCAGTGAGTGCTCACGGAAAGGAGGGGTTTAGAGACTGATTCTTTGAACTGCTTCGCACGAGTCGTTTACGAATCATTTAGAAATTATGTAAAATTAAATATATTTTTTGAGAAAACTAAAGTGTTTTTTGACCTTGCATGCATGTAAACCTGTTTTAGGAGACTCATAAAACAATATCAGCAACCTTAAAGATGGCATAATAGGGGCACTTTAACACTCACTCCACTAATGACCATCATAACTCTTTATATCCTCACCTTGATGTGTTGATCTGTTTTATCACACTTAGCTTTCATTTCTTCTGCATGTTTGAGCTTGTTTTGTAAAGATGTCAGAGCTGTATTCAGTTCCTCCTACAAGTTAAGATGGTAATCTGTTAAACTTATAAGACGTTTAGTATGTTTGGATATTTTTAGGTATTGTTAATATGTTGTATGATCATATGGTCAAACAGTCCCATTTGTGCCTTAAATTTGCATGTCATACATATTTCTAAATTATTTAACTTGGAAAAGATGCACATTCTATTGTATACACAACTGGGTTATTATACAGAAAAATATTGGCAAAAGACTGTGCTTAGCATATGAAATAAAAATACATGTCTCTTACCTTTTGAGATGAAACCACTTCTGTGATGGGTCTGAATGTGTGATTGACATGTTTCTCTGAGTCTCTGCACACTAAACACACCGGCTGTTTGTCCTCCAGACAGAAGAGTTTGAGTTTCTCACTGTGTAAACTGCAGATCTCCTCAGATCCTGATGAACGCCTCTCATTTCTCTCCTTTATCAGTGAATCACACAAGTTTTTTAACGCTAGATTACGTGGAGGATCTGCTCTTGAGGATCTTCTTCTGCAGACGGGACACTCCTGAGTTTTCTTGGTCCTCCAGAACCGTTGAAGACACTCTTTACAAATACTGTGACTACAGGACAGAAGAACAGGATCCTTGAAGATTTCACAGCACACGGGACAAGAAAGCTCTTCCACAGATTTTGAGTCCATTTCCTCTTCTTCTGCAACGACTTACAATTTACTTTCACTTTCTGAATATTTGTTTGAAAAGTAAATAATTACAATCAAAATCAAACCTGTTCTGTTCAATACACTTCTCAAAAATCCTCATTTATAGTGTCCTCTTCTGATCTCCACAACACTGACTCTTTTTAGCTTTCAGTATGATGTGTAAAGGTGAAATAGTAAGACTAGTCACTTCCTGGTAGGTTAAAGGTCGTGAGAGGGTGGAGTTTCTGATGAGCTTTTGGACGTTCTGAATACAGCCTGAAAATATAGTTTATTTTAACTTTATTTGTGCTTTCATCTCTTAGACTCAATAAACTAAAAAAAGAATCAAACTAATGAATCTACATATAAAATAAAAATATGTTAGTCATTATAAGTTAATTTTATGTTTTTTTTTTTCATTTTTAAAATGATCATTTCTTTAGAGTGAGACTCTATTCCCGTCAGCGTACCCTGTCAGAGGCAGTGCAATAATTAAACAACAAACCGCAAATACTACAAAGAAATATTCAGGGGAACTGTTTCCACAACTTAAATGCATGGTTGCAAGTTACGTGATGGAGTTGCACGAGCCCAACACAGACCAGTGAGACCGGCCTGCTGTGACTGAGGACGAGCCTGAGAGAGGACGAGTGCATACACTGCCCTGGAGCCTAAACCCCATGAAGAGTCTGACCAGGTGCATGAGCCCGCAACACTCATCGCTGAGGGAGCGCTTGTGGAGATCAAGGGCTGGAAGGAAAGCTCTGGCCACAACCCCACTGCTGTGGATGAGATATTTATGGCCTCTGGTACATATTTAGAAGAACTTACGGACATTTTTGAGGATTTAATACATGTTTTGGGGGCAATTTTCCCCAGTTCCCCTGAATCTCCAGTGTTCCTCGAGTCTCCTGCGTCCCAGGCCCGGCTCCAGAATCAAATCACTGAGGGTGCTTCTTAAATTAGTCAGGGTACTTTAACCTTAATCAGGGGCATAATGCACACATTATTTTTCAGGGGGCAAGAGTTGGGGGGGGGGGGGGGGGTCGTCATGTGACACACAGCAGCCTTAATATTTAATGTGAATTTAACATTGAAAGTTAATGTGAATAAAAACATTGTAAGTTAGGCTACTTATCATAACACTTTCATTGTACAGAAAGAGAGCAAAGAACATTTTCACTGACAGTCTAGAGTTCAAGCACTCTCAAAAACTCCCTTTAAAATCACTGAAGCTGTTTACACTGTGAAATGAATATCTTACAGATTCGTACACACATCTGCACTTTATTGTTTCTTACGAGAGAATTCGCCAGAAAGGTATTCAGTCAGCGAGCGAGTGAAGAAAACACCGTATGGACTGTATTTTGTGCAGGGGCGGTTCTAGACCACAGTAACTGGGGGGAAAGACAGGGGCCACTTGTGCTTTTAGGGGGCACAATTTTAAAATTCATCCTAACCTACGTTAAGTATTATTCATTCAGTCAGTCATTTTTCACCATGTCATGTATAATTGCAGTCTCTAGAAGTAATCTATAACAATTTAAACTAAAATGAATATTTTATCATGTTTCATTTATTTTGACAAATAATTTTGTATGTCAGGGGCATCATTTTTGAGGGGGCACGAGTGAAGGGGGAGGGGGGCTCTCTCATGCTTGTCATATGACACACAGCAGCCACAATACCACTGTATAACTGATATAGGCTTATGTATTATTATTTTTATTTTTTATTCGAAATATTCCCAAAATATATCATGATATATCTCGATTCTCAAATATGTGTAAGTAAAAGCATTTTGCACCTTTATAGATTATATATCTATAATGGGTGATAGTCAAAGTAGCCTAATAGTGTAATCTATTAACTTTGCATAAATATCCGTCTTTTTACTTAAGTACCGGATGTCATACCATAAAATGAGTGTCATACCATAAACATATAATACGACTGACTTTGTATTTTATGTGGATTTAATAAAAACATTGTAAGTTACTAATTAGCCCATAACACTTTCATGGTACAAAAAGAGCAAAAAACGTTTACATTATCAAAGAACATTTTCACTTCAGGCCAGCGAGTTCAAGCACTCTCAAAAAATCCCATAATAATCTCTAAAGCTGTTTACACTGTGAAATTAATATCTTACTTACATTCGTACATCTTAACTTTGTTATTTCTGAGAAAATTCAGTCAGAGAGCGCGCGCTATGACGAAATAGCGGCGCAACGGCGAAGACTCATCTGAACGCTTCTGATTGGTCCTTGCATTCATAAGCTCAACAGAATCTTATGTGATTGGTTATTGTAATGATTGGTATCACCGTTATATGTGAAACTGCATTACCCATAAAACTGACGGTCACAGGAAGTGACATGTTCAAGAAAAATAAAGGGAGTCCACTGGAATGCGTGACACAAACCGCATGGTGTCTCCGACTTGTGATTAATATTATACTATTTCACGATAGAGTGAACAGAAAATAATACATGGTGTCAGAAAACTAAAAGAACTCACAGGTCGAGATGGACTCCGCTGGCGTGCCGATTCCCAGGATGGACTGAGATTCCCTGGATTTGCCTGACTCATGGAGGAGATTCCGACAACACGCTGAGTTGATGTTCAAGGGCCCACTCCACGAAAAATCGGAAGAGGAACACTGCAGTTATCTCCTGCTGTGGGTAGGGGAGAAAGGGCGAGACATTTATAACACCTGGACATTGACTGAAGAAAATGCAAAACTTCTAAGCACATACTACGACAGATTCGAAGCATACGTGATGCCAAAAAAAACCCACATTTTCGCACGGTACAAATTCCACGAAAAAGTGCAAGCGGACGGTGAGAGTTTTGACAATTACGTAACAGAACTGAAATTGTTAGTTAAAGACTGCGGGTACACTAATGGAGACGAGATGGTAAGGGACAGAATAGTTTTTGCGATAAACTCCGCAAAAGTGAAAGAAAAACTGCTTAACTATGGATCAGATCTAATCCTAGAAAGAACCATAGACATAGCGCAATCTCATGAAGTAGCACAAGATCAACTAAAATCTATGGCCGGACCGCACAGTGCAGCTCAGACGCCACAAGTCGCGTATGCTGTGTTTAAACGATACAACCGGCCAAGTCGTGTGAAAACAGCCTTCAAAGCTGAGCGAGACAGCACGAAATCTATGACATGCAAACGATGCGCGCAGGTGCACCAAGAGACGGAGAAATGCCCAGTGATGGGTAGACAATGTAAGAAATGCGGGAAGCCAAACCATTTTGCTAAGGCTTGCAAGTCGCAACAGCCTTGGAAACAAAGAACGGTGCACGCTGTAAGTAATGACATTGAGCCCGACTGTGAAACAATACAGGAATTCTTCATTGACACAATAAATGAAGAACACAGCAAAGTGATAAACGAGCAAACCTTTGCCGAAGTTGAAGTAGGTTTGAATCTACACAAAATAAGATTTAAATTGGACACTGGGGCACAAGTAAACCTAATCCCCGAAAACGTAATTAGAGATGTCACAAGCCTCAGTCAGCTAAAACAGCAAGACAAAAACTATCAGGATACGGAGGCGAAACCTTGTCTGTAAAAGGAACCTGCCAACTCCAGTGCAAGCATAACCAGACCAAAACCATACAGGAATTTTACGTAGTTGAAACCCACGTGCCACCAATACTAGGACTTAAAGCGTGCCTAGAAATGAACTTGATAAAACTGGTTCTCTCCGTACAAACAAGTACCAGACAGAACAACGACCTGCTTAGCAAATTAGCTGATGTGTTTGAGGGAATAGGGGAATTCCCAGGTGAGTGTAAAATACACCTTGACCCAGCTGCCATTCCAGTAATATACCCTCCATGAAAAATTCCATTCACCTTGAGCGGACCCTTGAAGGAGGAATTAAATAGAATGGAGCATCAAGGAATAATTGAGAAGGTAACTGAACCGACAGACTAAGTCAATGCCTTAGTCGTAGTGGAAAAACCCCGCACTGGAGAACTCCATGTATGCCTCGATCCACGTGACCTGAACAATGAATGAATGAATGAAGCATTTATATAGCGCTTTTTTGTGTATTGCTATACACCCAAAGTGCTTTACAATCATGTGGAGGTGGTCTCTCCTCAACCACCACCAGTGTGCAGCATCCACTTGGATGATGCGACGGCAGCCACAGGACAACGGCGCCAGTGCGCTCACCACACACCAGCTACAGGTGGAGAGGAGAGAGTGTCATAGAGCCAATCAAGTGGATGGGGATTCTTGGGAAGCCATGATTGACAAGGGCCAATGGAGGGAATTTGGCCAGGACACCGGGGTTACACCCCTACTCTTTAAGCTGAGTGTCATGGGATTTTTAATGACCACAGAGAGTCAGGACCTCGGTTTAACATCTCATCCGAAAGACGGTGCTCTTTTGACAGTATAGTGTCCCCGTCACTATACTGGGGCGTTAGGACCCACACAGACCACAGGGTGAGCACCCCCTGCTGGCTTCACTAACACCTCTACCAACAGCTACCTAGTTTTCCCAGGAGGTCTCCCATCTAGGTACTGACCAGGCTCAGCCCTGCTTAGCTTCCATGGGCAAACGGTCTTGGGCTGCAGGGTGATATGGCTGTGGCGTAATATGGCTGTGAACAAGGCAATAAAATGGCCGCATTATCCACCACCAACTTTGGATGACGTAATCTCCAGACTCTCAGGTGCAAAGTACTTTAGTGTATTAGACACCAGATCAGGGCACTGGACCATCAAGTTGGCGAAGGTGTCATCTAAGCTTACAATGTTTAACACAATTTTCTGATGATATCGGTTCCTTCGTCTACCATTTGGAATAGTCTCTGAACAGGACGAGTTCCAGAGGAAAATAGATGAGACATATGAGGGGCTGTCCTAACCCTAACCCTAACCAGATTGACACACGACGGCATCAAACTGGACCAAAAGAAAATTAAAGCCATTAAAGAAATGGAACCACCACAAAACAAATCAGAGCTAGAAACCATACTGGGTTTATCAATTATCTGTCCCGATTTGCCCCGAGACTGGCAGAGGTAAACGCACCGATGCGCCAGATGTTGAAACAAGGCAACAAGTTTATGTGGGACGAAACACACAATGCTGCCTTCCAACAGATCAAGGACTTGATCACAAGAGAGCCGGGACCTGTACTGGCATACTATAACCCAAAGGAAGCACTGCAACTGCAGGTGGATGCTTCTAAAAACGGCTTGGGTGCGGTTCTTTTGCAAAAAGGAAAACCGATCGCTTATGCATCCAAATTGCTCACGGAAACAGAGCAGAACTACGTACAAATAGAAAAAGAACTTTACGCCTGTTTGGATGTAAACGATTTCACCAGTACCTATATGGGAGAGAATTCATAGTAGAATCGGACCACAAACCTTTGGAGTCCATACTGAAGAAACCGCTCTCTGCCGCCCCACCACGTCTACAGCGCATGAGTCTACAGCTGCAGAAATACGACTTCACATTGATTCACAAACCAGGAAAAGAAATACCTGTTGCCGACACTCTGTCTAGGAAATCCGTTGCTTACCATGACGCATCGTTAAATGAAGGAATGGAGGCACAAGTGCACGCCGTAGTCAGCAACTTACCTGTGTCAGACAGCAAACTTGCGGAGCTGCATTAGGCAACGAAACAGGACCCCCAGGTCGCAGCCTTAAGACTGGTAATCCATGCAGGATGGCCAGAGACGCAGCGAAGCTGCCCACCGCTGGTGATAGTGACATGGCTAAACTTTTAACTAGGCAGTCTTTCCCTATAAAAACATATCCATTCTCCGTACCGCTTATCCGCTGATGGATCGCGGGATATAGAATATACAGGTGCTGGTCATATAATTAGAATATCATCAAAAAGTTGATTTATTTCACTAATTCCATTCAAAAAGTGAAACTTGTATATTATATTTATTCATTACACACAGACTGATATATTTGAAATGTTTATTTCTTTTAATTTTGATGATTATAACTGACAACTAAGGAAAATCCCAAATTCAGTATCTCAGAAAATTTGAATATTACTTAAGACCAATACAAAGAAAGGGTTTTTAGAAATCTTGGCCAACTGAAAAGTATGAACATGAAAAGTATGAGCATGTACAGCACGCAAAAACTTAGTTGGGGCTCCTTTTGCCTGAATTACTGCAGCAATGCGGCGTGGCATGGAGTCGATCAGTCTGTGGCACTGCTCAGGTGTTATGAGAGCCCAGGTTGCTCTGATAGTGGCCTTCAGCTCTTCTGCATTGTTGGGTCTGGCATAATTGCATCTTCCTCTTCACAATACGCCATAGATTTTCTATGGCGTTAAGGTCAGGCAAGTTTGCTGGTCAATTAAGAACAGGGATACCATGGTCCTTAAACCAGATACTGGTTGCTTTGGCACTGAGTGCAGGAGCCAAGTCCTGTTGGAAAATGAAATCTGCATCTCCATAAAGTTGGTCAGCAGCAGGAAGCATGAAGTGCTCTAAAACTTCCTGGTATATGGCTGCGTTGACCTTGGACCTCACAGTGGACCAACACCAGCAGATGACATGGCACCCCAAACCATCACTGACTGTGGAAACTTTACACTGGACCTCAAGCAACGTGGATTGTGTGCCCTCTCTTCCTCCAGACTCTGGGACCCTGATTTCCAAAGGAAATGCAAAATTTACTTTCATCAGAGAACATAACTTTGGACCACTCAGCAGCAGTCCAGTCCTTTTTGTCTTTAGCCCAGGCGAGACACTTCTGACGCTGTCTGTTGTTCAAGAGTGGCTTGGCACAAGGAATGCGACAGCTGAAACCCATGTCTTGCATACGTCTGTGCATAGTGGTTCTTGAAGCACTGACTCCAGCTGCAGTCCACTCTTTGTGAATCTCCCCACATTTTTGAATGGGTTTTGTTTCACAATCCTCTCCAGGGTGCGGTTATCCCTATTGCTTGTACACTTTTTTCTACCACATATTTTCCTTCCCTTCGCTTCTCTATTAATGTGCTTGAACACAGAGCTCTGTGAACAGTCAGCCTCTTTTGCAATGACCTTTTGTGTCTTGCCCTCCTTTTGCAACGTGTCAATGGTCGTCTTTTGGACAACTGTCAAGTCAGCAGTCTTCCCCATGATTGTGTAGCCTACAGAACTTGACTGAGAGACCATTTAAAGGCCTTTGCAGGTGTTTTGAGTTAATTAGCCGATTAGAGTGTGGCACCAGGTGTCTTTAATATTGAACCTTTTCACAATATTCTAATTTTCTGAGATACTGAATTTGGGATTTTCCTTAGTTGTCAGTTATAATCACCAAAATTAAAAGAAATAAACATTTGAAATATATCAGTCTGTGTATAATGAATGAATATAATATACAAGTTTCACTTTTTGAATGGAATTAGTGAAATAAATCAACTTTTTGATGATATTCTAATTATATGACCAGCACCTGTATACATATGTTGATACAATTGTTCAACATTCAAAACAATGCAGGGGTATAACAATATATCTTGTCACAATATATTGTAATACTAAAATGCAAATATATTGTGGATAGCGACAACTGTGTACCAAAAATGAAAGCGTTTTGAATTTTATATTTTATTTAGGTCAAGTAAGATTTATTGTCATTCTGCTATATATGTTGAGACATAGCCTACAGTGGAAAGAAATGTTGTAGGCTACCTCTGCAGTAAAAGTTAAAATAAGTGTAAAACTACACATAGACAACCTACTGAAAGCAGTAGGCAGGGGTGTCATGCATTCAATATTTTTGAGGGGGCACGAGTGAAGCGGGGGGTTGTGGGGGGAATCTTGTCTGACACAGCAGCCATGGACTATAGATTGGGCTTATGTTTAATTAAAATATATATATTGTTTATTTTATTCGAAATACTTCCAAACGTGTTACCTATATCATGGAATATCAAATAGGTGTAAGTAAATGCATTTTGCACTTTTATAGATTATAGTTCATCTATAGGCCTAATGGGCGATGGGCAAAGTAGGCTAATAGTGTAATAGCCTATATTATTATGCATAAAAACCTGTATTTTTACTTAAGTACCAGATATGGGTTTCATGCCATAAAATATTTTTAATAGGCTACAACTGACTTATATTTAAGTCAAGAGGTGTTAGTGAGGCCAGCAGGGGGTGCTCACCCTGTGGTCTGTGTGGGTCCCAATGCCCCAGTATAGTGATGGGGACACTATACTGTAAAAAGCACCGTCTTTCGGATGAGAAGGTCCTGACTCTCTGTGGTCACTAAAAATCCCATGGCACTTCTCGTAAAAGAGTAGGGGTGTATCCGCGGTGTCCTGGTCAAATTCCCTCCACTGGCCCTTGTCAATCATGGCCTCCTAATAATCCCCATGCACTTGATTGGCTCTATGACTCTCTCTCCTCTCCACCTGTAGCTGGTGTGTGGTGAGCGCACTGGCGTCGTTGTCCTGTGGATGCTGCACACTGGTGCTGGTTGAGGAGAGACCCCCCCACATGATTGTAAAGCGCTTTGTGTGTACGGCAATACACAATAAAAACGCTATATAAATGCATCATTCATTCATTCATTCATTATATTTAATGTGAATTTAATTAAAAAAATAAATAAATAAAAATAAAGTTAGGCTACGAATTATAAAACTTTATAGCCTATAACACATTGTAAAGAAGCAAAGAACATTTACATTATCAAAGAACATTTTCATTGTCTAGCCAGAGTTCAAGCACCCTCAAAAACTCCCATTATAATCACTGAAGCGGTTTACTCTGTGAAATGAATATCTTACATTCGTACATCTGCACTTAATTGTTTCTGATTGTTTCACTTCATTTCGGAGAATGCGCCAGTCAGCTAGCGAGTAAAGAAAACACCGGCTTTTCAGCGATGACTCATCTGAACGCTTCTGATTGGTTATTGCATTCATAAGCTCAACAGAATCGAGTGTGATTGATTATTATGCGCAGCGCTGTCAAAACGCCTTTGTCTCTGGCTCAGCGTCAGCCAGCGAACGCAATTTGAATTTATCAGCTAGTGACGCACTGAACGTTCAAATCATGCTGGTGTGATTGTATCAATTATTCGGCTAATTTTTATTTATTTATTTATTTGTCTTTTTGTCTTCTGGAAGCTGCATTCAAAATCCACTTGGCTAAAAATTCTGAGGGGGCACGTGCCCCCTTAGTTTTAATAGGCATGACGCCTCTGGCAGTAGGCTAATCTAATTATACAAACAGGCTACTATAATCAAACTAGTTTAAGTTCAGGTGAGCTTTATTATGATTCAGCTATATAAATATACCAAAATATAATCTAAACATTAATATCCCCTATGAAAATTAACCATTATTTTGGTTTTATTAAAGAAATACCATGGCATTTGTAGTAAAGCTGCCGTTATAGAAATGGTAACCTGCAAAAAACATGTTTAGCACACTTTTACTATAGTAAAACCAACTTAAATTTTTGTAAGGGATATCATAGTTTATTATCATATTTATGTTTCTAGATAACGTAGTTTATATACAGGTCTTGTGCAACATTTAAAACTAAAAGTGGCCTGTAAGGAGATATTTCATATTTCAACCAATATTTTACTGTAAATACTTGCGGATTTTAGTATGACAATAGCCTCCAACTAAAAATATGTAGCTATATATATATATATATATATATATATATATATATATATATATATATATATATAAGCAACATTTTAGCAACATTCCAAGCAACATTTTAACTCATGAAGTTAAAGGTGCAATAGGTGATTGTCTTCAGAAACATTTTTTGTTATGCTGGTTGAAAGTCTCTTCACATCCCGATAGCAATCATTAAGTTAAGTGGTCTAAATGTATTTATCTCTATTTATATATTCTGTGGAAGGTGTAGGACCAAGAAATGTTCGTCCAATCAAAACGCTTGGTCTCAGTGTTTTAATTGGCTTTCCTACCTGCCTGTCAACGTATATATTAGCATATCTCTGCACACCTGGTTCGCGCAGACAGCATACGAGCGTTCACGCACGTTGTGCAGACAGAGCGAGAATGGCAGACAAACACCAACAACCAGATCTTCCTTCCTGGTATTGTAGTACTTTTACTAACTGCACTATAAAGTTTTCTCACCGGTGAATGACACATGGTGTATTGTAGTACTGTTGTCTCTGGTATTCTGGTCTGTGAGTGTATATGCGTTCAGGGGGCGTGGCTTTGGACGGCGATTGCAGGGAGGGTGGGACGTTCACTTTCAGTGCTATCAGGCTAAAGTTAGCATTTTCCAAGATCTCCTACTGCACCTTGAAGAATAAAAGGCTACTGTCAGAAATTATATTAGTGACTCTTCAAAATACAAACGTTCGTCATCTGTCACTCCAAGAAGAGTTCTGTCCAGAGTGTGTCTTCACCCGTGTCTTCATCTAACGCGCAGAAAAAGAAAGCAGGCTAAATTCTATGATGAAGCTTGATGTTTTGATGCCATTTTTTGGGGGCTGGGGGCATCTACATGTTTACCTGGCTGACCTCAGATCATTAACATGTGAACAGAGCGCTCAGTGTGAGGCAGAGAATATAATCAGAGAATATTTGTTTTCAATTTGAATTGGTTTATTTAAAAGTAGACATTTCAAGCTTTCTATACATATATGTATCATGTATGTGAGGCATATATTCACTGAGATTCAGTTTGTTTTATTCATGTGCCTGTGAAGAAAGTTCCCAGAGACCGAGATGGCAGAGAGTGCACCCTGTTTGTTCTTTATTTTACAAAAGCATTGTTTTGCTGTTATTATGACTATACACAAATAAAACTAGACCCTTTGCAGTTTCAAATGATGCCATACTCGTATCTGTATTTTTTAGTTCTTTTCGTGGCCTTCGACCCCAAAGATTATTTTCTAATCATTACATTGTTAAAATCATTCTGAAATACTGGTAAACCACTGTTTATTAAAATGCTGAATATAGTATTATATCAGTGTGAACTTGATCCTTCTCCCCAATTCACAGGACAAGAGTTACACCAGAAGAGAAATATTCATCATTTTGCTTAGCTAAAAAATACTTAATTATTTTAGACACAAATGATTGCACAGTGTTACAACATTTAAAAAGTTTTAGATATTGTACTAAATAATGTGATTTGTTTTTAAATGTTTATTAATAATTATTGACCTCTTGGGTGATATTACTATATCTGATACTAAATTAAATTGTCTAAGCTTTCATTTTTGGTACACAATATTGTCGCTATCCTTAATACATTTGCATTTTAGTATTACTATATCATGTTGCTCTGCTGTATTCCCTGAAAAGGTAAAGAGGTGTTCCGGGTCTCGGGAGACTAGTGTAAATTGACCGACAGCGCCATCTGCTGTTTTTGGAAAAGGAAGTTACTCTCAGTTGCATTTGTGAGAAAATCAAGCCAAAGTTTCCTCATAAAAAGGCAAATGAGTCTCACAGTTGTAACACACAATACATATATTTGTCCATACCTCTGCCTTTTCTCTCAAATAGAGTTTTGTATTTGCAAATCACTTTGCGTTTGTTTGAAAGTCAAGTTTTTCTTTGCAAAAAAATAATGGCAAAAATTTGCTCCATAACACTGGCATTTTAGCGATGACTCATCCAAATGCCTCTGATTGGTTATTGCATTCATAAGCTCAACAGAATTGTGTGTGATTGGTTATAATGTGCAGTGCTGTAAAAACACATCTGTCTCTGGCTCAGCCAGCGAACGCAGATTTTAATTTAGTAGATAGTGATGTGACGCACTGAACGTTGTAATCACGCCGGTGTGATTGTATCAAATATAGAAAATATTATT
The DNA here is from genome assembly GCA_036784905.1 of Acrossocheilus fasciatus. Classification (NCBI taxonomy): domain Eukaryota; kingdom Metazoa; phylum Chordata; class Actinopteri; order Cypriniformes; family Cyprinidae; genus Acrossocheilus; species Acrossocheilus fasciatus. Next base: position 28,825,967 of record CM071951.1, read on the forward strand.
CAGCTATTTTTTGTCTTTTGGAAGCTGCATTCAAAATTCACTTAGCTCAAAAATCTGAGGAGGCACGTGCCCCTCACTTAAATGGGCATAACGCCTCTGGCTATATAAAGGTTTTAGTGCTGTTCATTGATATTGCTCAAAGAGTGCTACCTTTTATAATCATTATAAAGCTGTCACTCATCTTAGTTCAATGCGATCTCACAAACTTACTTTATAATCATTGAAGTTCTCTACGCTGCACAATGAATCTCTTATTTACACTGAGCCTACTACACTTTGTTATAATGAGATGATTCACAACACAACACACAACACAACACAAAACTCAATGAGTGGATTCTTACATGCCTCTGATTGACTGTTGCGTACAAGAAATCAACAGATATGTCTGTGATTGGCTATGGATGCTGCAAAACACGTTGAAATAGAAACCGATCTCCAGAGTGCAAACCATAATGCACTGGATAGTTTGCCAAATCTGATATGAAATGCCATTATTACAGCTTTAACTGAGGGTGCTATTGATTTAGTTTGAGGGTGATTAGCACCGCTGAAGAATCGGGCCTGGCTCCGGTTCTCCTGTGTTCCCTCTTGGCCTCCCTCTCCTCTCCTGAAATCATCCAGTTCCTTAACCCCGCCTCTGCTGGCTCCTTTCAGTCCTTTAGCTCATCCTCAGTCTTCATCCTGTAGTGTTTGGTCCGCCTCGGGTCTTCTAGTCACCAGCTCTGCCTCGGCGTGTCTCTGTCTCCAGCCTTCGAGTCCCAGACTTCACCTCAGCCCTCAGCCCTCTGCCCATCTCCCCAGTACCTTCATCCCACTGGCTCCACCTGTCTCCCTCGTCCCTCCGGCTCCATCTTTGTCCTCAGTCACATCAGGCGTCAGCTCCGCCTTATAGCCCTCCAGGCCTACACTGCAAAAAATTATTTTCTTGCTTAGTATTTTTGTCTTGTTTTCTAGTATATTCTTGAATCAAGATGCATTTACTTGACAGGTAAAATGACTTAAGATATTGTGGTGACTTCTGCAGATGCTGTGAGGAATCGTTCTCAAAGTCTTGGGTTTTGATGCAATCTCCAGAATCTTTTTCTGCACCTTCTTTAATACAGTTTTTCTCTAGGCATGTTCAATATAGTCGTTTTACCTTTTTTGGCTGTGTCTCCAGCCTGCCACCCAGAAGCAGACAGGAGGCCTTAATTTTAATAAGGCCTCCATCATATATTTTGTCTAATGTTAAAACAGGACACGCAGCTTCACATACGTCTGCCTCATTCTCATACAGACTTCTATACACGCAGGCAAATACACATGATTATAATACTAGAATAATTTGATACATAAATGGCTATATTCACATTGATTATACTTGAATAATTCACATCTTTATCAATAAAAATCTTCTCCAATATTAAGTCTCATTTTCTTAAAAAATAAATAAATAATTTTTTTTTTTTGCCTAAAACAAGCAAAAATATCTGCCAATAGGGTAAGAAAAATAATCTTAATTCAAAGGCTAAGCAAGATTATTTTTCTTACTCCATTGGCAGATATTTTTGCTTGATGTTATTGACAGAAATTCAGTAACATCAAAAGGATGTATTTTGATTATTTATCAAGGCACACGTAATCCAAGCTGGTGGTTATGCTTTGACCTTGGTCTGTCCCAGATTTAAGACCATCTCTGATTTGATCATTCTAGTGCAGCCGAACACAGTGATGGGTAATGTATGGAAATATAGCATCCAGATGACCTACTACTGTGTGCATCTGATGGACATTACTATCCCATGAGGCCACAAGAGAGAACATGTGAATGGTGCGGAAGTGTTGTACGTCACAAGAAAATGCAAACACACTCATACACATAAAAACCTTGGCTACTGTTTCAAAGGTCCTTTAACATTTTGTTTAATTTTTTATTTTATTTTAGATTTACATGGTAACTAGTTTTTCAGGGCGGGTGGTTGGGTAATCCACCAAAAACGTTACAATCTATTCATTTGTCAACATAATACAACTGGAGAGTTTAGCATTTGAAGTAGTATATCTGTGTAAATGTCAGCCTTTTGTGAAAATGACTTTTGCAGATCAGCTGAAAACAGAGAACGACAGAATGAACAGAGAAAGACTAACAACCTCTGATTCACAAAATGCACTTTGAAATGCAGAGATGGTGTGGAGTTAGTGTCCTTTTAGTGTCCAGTGACAGTGGTGTGAATTTCTTTCTTTCTTTAAGCTGTGTGGAAGACTGAATTGTTACAGTAATCAAGAATAATTCCAGTAAAAGCATTAATAATGTCTGTTTTCACCACAATTCATAATTCAAAAGTATATAATTAAGTCTATACATTGCAGTAGTTGTCAAAATGCAATCAAAAAGTCCACTCTTTTGTTTTCCGCATGAAAATGCAGGGCAATCACTCGCAGCCAAAGTTCACTTGCGATATTGCTTGGTTCATTATAAAAATATATATTATATCAGGATTTTAACCAGGCTCCTATGCGTGTAATGGTAATGTAAGAATCTGTTCTATTAGTAACGGAGAGTAACATGTTCATTCATGATATTCACAGTTAATACAGCAGATAAAGCTCTGTCACATAATAGTGTGCCCAATGTTTGCCAATCAAGAGCTGAAAGAGCAGAAACAAAGCCGTTCACATGCTGCCTAGAATGTGTCTAATGGCCTCAAATAATTATTTAGTTTTTATAACGTCCCCATTTTCATTGTGGGGAATCAACACTAATATAATCTATACAGCAAACCTAGAAAAATATGTGCACTGCTGGGGGTGTTAACTTTCTTCTCCATATCTTCCTTCACTTTACTCTTTTCCCACATTTAGTGCAGTGTTTTCCCACCCTTTGCTCGGTTTCTCTACATAATCCATTCACAATTTGGAGAAAAGTTTTGTTTGTCCAAACGTCCACGTATACTGTTTCAGGAATGACAAACACGAATGTTAAATTTACGTGAGTGAATCTGTTCAATCTTGCGGCGAGTCATTGCTATGATTGACAGCGACAGAATGAATCATCTGACGAGCCGATGTCAAAACAGAGCTGTGCATTCAGTGATTCAGACTAACAAAACTACAGCAGCAACAAGTCTGAGTCGGATAAAACTTAAACGATGTAGTTATTAAATTAAATCTAAACATTTCAAAATATTGAATGCATTGTTTAATTGTTATACCAACTTATTTCATTTGTATTTGACTAAAGGTATAGTTCAGCATTATAGGCTGTTGTCTGGCCTTATTTATTTCTTTAAGTGATAAGTGACTTTGTGACTTCCTGCACTTGCTTATATACTAAATTTGTTATAATATTTATTTTATAGTAAATCAAAAGATGTGAAAAATAAACTAGGGAGTTAAAATGGCAGTTGCAGCCAATGAGTGATCCTCTGCTGCCATCTCCTGGTTATAACATAATTTCATTTTCATCTTAAAAAGTCTTTATTTTTCGCTGAGACACTTTTTTGGCACATTTCTTCATGTCGTCTTCATGAATGAAAAGTGAATCTTTAATAATGTGGATTTTACTGCACAGAGCTGAACAGGAATGGCTCAAACCAAAAGACACCTTTTCAGAACCTGAGGCTAAGGAGGGTTGTAACAGGTAAGCTAGCATGCGGTATTAGAAATAGCATATAAATTACTTACTACACACAGTGTTGATTCATATAGGCCTATTTGCTTTTCAGAGGCTGTGTGAAAATGCTCCTTTCAGCCAAGTTGACCTCGCAGCCAGACTGCAGAGGTGAAGCTGATCTAACTGACAGAGCAAAGACAGAGCCTGCGTCCCAATGTGCACACTATCCATCCTCAATTCTGTGATATTAGTCCTTTTCAGTACTATTTAGGGCAGATAGGGTGGATAGTATGCACACTGGGACGCAGGGAGAGTCAATGTAGAGCAGCAGCAGAAAGCAGCACTGAGTAGTGACAAACTTGCTATTTCTTGGATTGAAGCAAACTCTTTTCTGCAGAATTAAGCCCATTACAATCAATAGAGTTGTAGCCGGTGAGCTTTCATACTTTTCTTTTGATTGAAATTTGATTTTTTTTGTTGTTGTTGTTGCTTATTGCACATTATATCATTGGTTTGTTTAATGGGTTAAATGTAATTATCAAATCATAATCAAATCAAAATTTAAAAAACAGTGTATTTACTTTGTAAATGGTAAATGTTTGAATATCTGTTGTCTGTTTACATGGTCTGCTTTATGGTAATTTAAAGGGTTTAAATCCTGTGTGTATTGGTTGTATCTACTTGTGCTTGCTCTTAAAGTGGTGTTTGTATTTGTGTTTAAAGGTTTTTCATCTGACTAGATGATTGACTGAATGAACACTGCAATGAACTTTAAAATAAAAAAGGGAAAAGAAGTGCAAAAGTGTGGTCAATGAGTGAAATCTAGTTGAATTCTTCTTGTAGTGGTTTGTCTTTTTCAACTGAGAGAGTTCTGCACATTAAGAGCCTCGCAAAACAGTGATGATCCACTTAATAGATCACTTGTAGTCCCTTTCAGAGCTAAATTAGCTGTATTAAACTGAATTGAATGTTTTTTATTTTGTATTTAATAAATCCATTGATGTGAAATCCCTTTGTCTACTGTGCATTTTTGACAATACAGACATTAGTTATGTGGTGACTGCATCCATTTCAGATGTATAATAACTGTTTTTCCCAAAGACTTAAGTTATAGTAGCCGAAAAATATTTATAGTGAAACAGACTTATTGTTGTAGATCAGGGCTCTTCGGCTCGGCTCCTGGAGGGCCGGTGTCCTGCAGAGTTTAGTTCCAGCCAAGCACACCTGACCAAGCTCATCAAAGTATTCAGTACTATTTAAAAATGATGAACAGGTGTGTTGGATAAGGGTTGGAATTAAACTATGCAGATAACTGGCCCTCCAGGCCTGGAGTTAACTAGCGCTGTTGTAGATTAGTGTGGGCCGAGTGAGGGCCGCCCGTGAAGGGCCAGAGCCAAGGGGCCAATGTTTCGCCAGCGAGTCTCAGAGGCACTGCGCAGGCTTGTTTGCAGGGACAGAAGTCCTGCTGTGAAATTACTGTGAAAGTAGTGCAGTTATTAATGTGTAGGATTGTGGGATATGAAGGATACATCCGTGCTGCCTTAAAAAAAAAATCGATGAGATGAAGGTGTCTCAGTAGACAGGAGGATGTAACACGATCGCTGGACTCGGACATGCCTCGTAACAACATGCCTTGTGTTTTGTAACACACAGAGAGAGCCTTCGCCGGAGGTTCTGTAGCCAACGCTGCTCCTGAGGTCTAGTGCAGCGGTCAGCTCCTGTAACTAAACAATTATAATAATCTACCCTAAACATTCAGGTTCACTGGAACATTACAGAAAGCAAGCAGGACTGACTAACCCTGATGAATACTCTTAGCACTGAATGTATAAACAATATGTATTAAATCATGGGTTTGACAACTACACTGTATGCACTGTTCATACCTTATATCAAGCTGACACAGGGCTGTATTGTTGAGAAAATCATACAGATTACTCTTGATATAATAAGTGTATCATCATATGTAGCAAGTGCAAATGTCATAAGTTTTCTAATCAGCTAGCCAAGTGTAAGTCGCTCCCATTGACTCTATGTTTGCTGTTTTCAGTGCAGTGACTGTGATTTCTCATTTCACTGTCTGCTGTCAGACACATTAGTGGAAAAACAAAAGAAAAACAACAGTTTATGTTCCTGTGTTGACAATTTCTCACAACCAGTTAAATAATTAATGTAATTTTCCTTTCATTTCTATAAAAATAAATTTACACTAGATCATTGTTGACAATGAATATAAAATAATTTTAAAAAAAAAAAGTAAAATGGAAATTCCAAGCAGTCAAGTGATGTATTTTGCTTATAGTTGACATGAATCCATGTGTACGTTTCATTTATTTAAAAAAAAAAAAACATTTTCATAACAGTGGTGATGTACGCAGGACTTTAGCAGTAATTAAACCCCATCCCTCCACCATCAACTGCAAGATCATATTCATATTTGAGTGTAAAACCAATCAAAATCAATCAAATCCAAAAACCAATCAAAATCCAGTCAACAACAGATGAATAGAACCAGGTCCTGCCCTACATGTTTTCTTTTTCGATAAAAACAATAAGAAATCCATAATAAATGTGAAACATGTTTTAGAGAGAAGCTTGAACAACAGTTTGAGTAAATTTTTTATCAATGAATGAGATCCTTTCCTTTGATTACAGTGTTATTATTGAACCATAAAATGCAAAACAATGGAAACAACCAATTTTTTTTTACCTTAACTGATCTAAAAGCAGAATGAGATTTAACTGTGGTTTTCTGTTGTTACAATCAGTTTAACTGGTAAGATCCTCAGAGGGGAAGCTGTGCAGTGATTATATAAGAATGGAAAGACAGTCTCAGTGAAGGTTGTTGTGAATGAACACAGACAGATGTTAGTTAGAGGATCAGAGAAGGACACCTTTCCTCCGTCACAGTCCAGCTGAACTCTCACACGCTGCAGCTTCTCTTTAACTGTGAAGAGAGTGAAGGGTTGCTTTGGGGATTTTGAGTAGTATTCACTGTTCATGTACCGCACACGCCAGACATCAGTGTTAAAGAAAACCTCTCCCTTCCTTTGGTTTGATGCTGTGGTTATTCCAAGACTCCAGTATGTATTGTCTCCAACCTCCACATCCCAGCAGTGTGCTCCTGAGTTAAAGCCCTCAGAACCCAGAACACATGGATAATAGGCAAACCTCTCTGGATTACCAGGAAGATTTTGATATACACTACTGTACGACACACTGGTCAGATCAGCAGAGAGTGTGAGGCAAGGATGTGCTGCGTTTGGATCCAGAATCAACGGAGCTGCAAAGAGAATAAAATCAGATTAGACGATTAAATATGATTGTATTAGAAAAGTAAACCAAATATATAAACATACATCATGAGGAATAGACTGTGTTTTAGTCATTATTAGTTTGCTGTATGATCTGATGATCTTATGAAATACAGTTCAAATTCACTTCAACTCCACAGAACTTCAAGTCATTATTGGAAGTATTTCTATCTCGTATGTTAATCTGTGTTTGTTTATATCTGAACTATTTCATCTTTTGTACTGAAGTCAGATCTGCTGCAGACTCACTGTGTTTGAGGGTCTCCTGCATCTTCTTCCAGACTCTGAACCGCAGGTTACTCAAGTAATGTGGGACATGAATCAAAGCTCCAGAACTCATCTGTGGATCCGGCTGTGAGATCTGGACTCTGGAAGAACATTCAGGATCAGAACTGCAGAGGATTTGAGTTCAGATCCACTGAGAGAAGAAACACCAGCAGCTCAACTTACCTTTCCATCGTGATGCTAAAGTCCTGGAAAATAGAGAGTTTGAACAACATTTAATATCTTATCAAACACTCACAACAGCTAATTGTCTCATTGTTAATGAGCGTCTCTATACAAATGAAGCTGAATTCAGTTGTCACCTTCAGAAAGCAGGCGTCGCTGGCTTTCATCATCTCCTCCGTGTCTTTGATTGTGTGTGAAAGAGCTGAGATGTGTCTGTTCATCTCCTCCAGCTTCTCCTTCATCATCTGCTGCTTCTGCTCCTCTTCCTCTCTCAGTGCAGTGATTGTAGCTTCTTCTTCATCTCTGAGAAACTGATGAAGCTTCTCAAACTCCTCTTTAATCTGACGCTCTGTGTGCTCAGCTTGAGACTGAAATCACATCACATTCACTTCAGTCAGCTCTGCTTTAACACTCACTCCACTAATGACCATCATAACTCTTTACTCCATATCCTCACCTTGATGTGTTGATCTGTTTTATCACACTCTGCTTTCATTTCTTCTGCATGTTTGAGCTTGTTTTGTAAAGATGTCAGAGCTGTATTCAGTTCCTCCTACAAGTTAAGATGGAAATCTGTTAAACTTATAAGAGGTTTAGTATGTTTGTATTGTTAATTGTATATGTGATTCTTAGACTATGGGCACTTTTATGTTCTTTGGTCATATTTTTAAAAATACATATAATTTTGGACAAATTCCTCTTTCTTTGTCAAACTAACAATAAAACAACCTTAAAAACTTTTTACTCCTTATAGGTGTCAAAATCACTGTTTTCTCCTCGTCGCACACCCAGACTTTTAAACTTCAACAATGAAAATACAGTTTAAAAATATGACTTACCTGGTAACTATTAATGTACCTGAATTAAGCACTAGTAAAATAATTAAAATACATTATAGTATTTAATGTGAAACCACTATCAATAATATAGCTGTTGCACAGTATTGGTGTCATTTCCAGCACAACACTGTACTGTCTCTTTAAGAAGTTTGTGTGAGAGATTGTTTCCGTGGTTTCTATGGAGATGTTCAGTGACATCAGAGCACATGATGGACATGGAGGGAATTTAAATTTTCATCAACAACAAATGGAAGAAAAATCAAAGTAAATATTGCTTGATCAGTTAATATATTTAATATACGTCATTACCAAACATGCTGTACCTTCAAGGGTGTTTTTAAAAAGCTAAAAATTTTAAGTTAAATGAGCATTTTGCATACATAAATTGCATACATAAAAAGTATTCATTCAAAGCTAATCAGTAAAGCTATCTTCCATTTTTTTCACAAAAAAACTACAGAAATGTAATTTGCACCACAGTCTCTCACACACTGCCTCTGTGCTGGAAATGACATTTATGGTTACAAAGAACTATTGATATGTTTAATGACTTTGTGAATTGAGTTTAATGAGTTTAAGACCTTTTCTAATAAATATCTCTGCTGTTTCTCTACATTCACGTTAATTCATTGTCATTTCCATCACCACACATTTTAAAAAAATATTTATCACACATTAAAAATGTATCCACAATTTATGAGATAATGCTCTACTTAATATAAAAATTCAAATTATTTATTTTCTAATAAGCTTGTTACGGGGCTGACGAGATGTGAGACGTGCGGATCCATATGCAAGCTTTATTGAAACAGAGACGTGGTCAAACAGGCAGGGTCGAACAATGGCAGACAGGTATATAAAGGCAATGCAAAGAGTTATCTAAAACAGGCATGGGTCAGGCGACAGCGAACAGCATCCAAAGGAGCGAGACAGGAGAGGTAATCCAAAACCTCAGCGATAGTCCAGGCAGGGGAAAACACAATCCGACAAAGGCGATGCAAGACTAGGGAAACTAACGGGGCTCTGTAGGGCAGCGATAATGCATACAATACTCGGCCACGAGGGAGAGAAAGTCCATGGCTTAAATAGAGTGTGTGATTGGTGAGATGGCTGATAGGAAACACAGTTCATTGTGATGTGTGGTGTGAAAGTCAATATGATGAGTGAGTGACCTCTGGTGGTGAATGAACGGGAGTGCACAGACCAGATTCGTGACAAAGCTCTTACCCAAACCAATATTAAATTTCAGAGTGTGACAGGTGTACAGTTCAGCATTTGGTCCTTAGGACAGTTCATTTATCTCATTGACAAATGTATAATTATTGTATATTGTGGAAAAACTGGTAAAACTAGTTAGAAAAATGATCTTAGACAATTCTTGAGTGGCATGAGTTATTCTGTATTTAAATAACAGCTGTATATTGAGATGTGGTGGAAATGACATTTGTTCATTGCAGGTCGGAAAAATATAAAATATAAAATTTCTCTTGTAATCTAAGTTTTTCCTCTTACAGACCTTAAAACTAGACAAATTATTTAAACTTATGAGACTGCTACATGACTTTTAAACAAGTTTTTTTATTCAACTTCACAAGGCTAAAAGTGCTCCTAGTTGAAGAAACGCCATATGGTCAAACAGTCCCATTTGTGCCTGAAATTTGCAGGTCATATATATTTGAAAATTAAATGATTTAACTTGTAAAGGATGAACATTCAATTGTGTACACAACTGGATGATTAAACACAAAAATATTACTGTGCTAAGCATATGAAATGAAAGACATTTGTCATACCTTTTGAGGTGAAACCACTTCTGTGATGGGTCTGAATGTGTGATTGACATGTTTCTCTGAGTCTCTGCACACGACACACACCGGCTGTTTGTCCTCCAGACAGAAGAGTTTGAGTTGCTCACTGTGTAAACTGCAGATCTCCTCAGATCCTGATGAACGCCTCTCATTTCTCTCCTTTATCAGTGAATCACACAAGTTTTTTAACGCTAGATTACGTGGAGGATCTGCTCTTGAGGATCTTCTTCTGCAGACGGGACACTCCTGAGTTTTCTTGGTCTTCCAGAACTGTTGAAGACACTCTTTACAAAAACTGTGACTACAGGACAGAAGAACAGGATCCTTGAAGATTTCACAGCACACGGGACAAGAAAGCTCTTCCACAGATTTTGAGTCCATTTCCTCTTCTTCTGCAACGATCTACAATTTACTTTCACTTTCTGAATATTTGTTTGAAAAGTAAATAACAATTACAATCAAAATCAAACCTATTCTGTTCAACACACTTCTCCAAAATCCTCATTTATAGTGTCCTCCTCTGATCTCCACAACACTGACTCTCTTTAGCTTTCAGTATGATGTGTAAAGGAGAAATAATAAGACTAGTCACTTCCTGGTGAAGGCTAAAGATAAAGAAGGGTGGAGTTTCTGATGTTTTTTTGAGCTTCTGAAGAGAGACTGAATGTACAGTTTAACTTTATTTGTGCTTTCATCTACCGGACTCAATAAACTGATAAGAGAATCAAATACCATCCTGAAAAAAAAAGAGAAACCTTTAAATAATTTGTAATGGTTTTACTGGTTTTATGTGAAACATGCTAGTCATTATAACAGAATCAAATCCTGTGTAATAATAATTTAATAAAATATTAATTAATTTAGAGTGACAATGTGAATGTTTTTTTTTTTTTTTTAAGAAGGAAAGGCCCTGTCAGTAGCAGCAAAATAATTAGACAAAAACAACAAATATCTATTTTATTTTTCTAATATTCTACCAGAAACACTTTCTATGAAACACTAGCGGAAGGGAATCACAGCATTTATAAATCAATCCATATAAATCTGGCATTTTTAACATTGGCTCTTGTGTGCAGAACTGATTCAAATGCAGCACTGGCTTTTAAAAACAACAACAAAAGGGTATTGTCTGTGTATTTTAAGAACCTTTTTGTTAATGTAATCAGAAATGTCTTAATCATAATAAAAAATAAATAAATAAATAAAAAGATTGACAAATTTGTTGTTTGATGCGGCAGTTCTTATTCGTTTTTACGGCAGAATGCAGCAGTTTATTTTGACTTTTAATTTTGGCAGCGGCGTGGCGTACCGTGGAAATATGTGCAATTTTGATCAGGCAGTATTTTAGACAGTTGCAGAGGTCCTCACAGGAACAACGCATGTGACGCATTCTGCGCGCGGGAGCTGCTGTGAAGTACTGTACGTAAGTTTTATTTGTGTGCCTTTATACCAGATGTGAAGTATTTAGTTTCACCTCGTTTATCTTAATTAGTCTGCCTGACTTAGTTTTATAATGATATATCTGTGCAGAGGAGGGCATTCAGTGAGCTTAATGTGAGGAGCTGTCAGCTAATGTATCATCACTGAAGTTAAACCAGAGCGGCTGTTTTATTATATTTATCAGTTTTAAAGAACCGACAGTACTAAATATTCATTTCCAAAGAAGCACATACGCTGCTCTACTGCTTTAGTTTGTTAACAGTTGATTTTAATATCGTTTTATGACTGAATATGTTAAAGAGGCTAATTGAAAAGCAAACATTGGCTGTGATTAGCATAAATAGTCAGTATAACGTTAGTCATCATATTCTCAAAGCCTAGAGAAGCTACAAGACGTTTTGGACATTATGGTCATAAAACCTTTTAAATGTGTACTTCGAGAGCATTTTGGGTCGTTGCATTATGATAGCAGGCTAACTAGACCGCATTTTTGCTGCGTAGTGTCAAACTAATAAGCTGACTAACGTTACATAGATAACAATAGTCTGAAATAAGGAGTTGAGGGTTGACTGCACACATCTACTGTACTATAGTCTAAGTCTCTATAGACACAACCACAATTTCTATTGGACCTGTGTATTTATTTTAATCTTGAATATTAATTTATATGAATGAGTATTCAGAGTATCTTTCTATATGACATAAATGTGTTTGTGGCACACACAAACTTTAGCTGCTTAGCACATCCTAGTGTTTAACCACTATTCTTGAAATTAAGAAGAAATAAATTCAACAGATTTGCAATTAAATCATATATGATAGTCGTTTATACAGGTCTGCTGTCAGATAGGTCTGGTACATTAAAGGACAATTCACACCGCACAGACAAACGCCAACAAACTCCAACAAACTAGTCTGTTGGAGTTTGTTGGATCAGTGTGTTACCCCTGTTGGCGTTGGTTGGAGTTTGTTTTGACCCGACTGAACATGCTTAGATCGTCCATTTTCTCCCCAGTCAGTGCGAGTTGGTCGGTGTCTGTTGGTGCAGTGTGAACATGACCGTTATTTTTCATAAGATTCTAAATCCAACGGCCAACTTGAGCCAACTTGTTTGTTGGAGTTTGTTGGCGTTTGTCTGTGCGGTGTGAATTGGCCTTAAGTCTAACACTCTTATTTCTCTCATTATCATACAGTCATTTGCAGCACTATGGCGTTTAACTTCAGTCAGTCGGGCACTGGAGGCTTCGCCTTTGGAGCTCCTAAAACTACCGCTCCACCCACCGCAGGCTTCGGGCTGCAGACCAGCACTCCTGCAGGAGGCGGCTTCTCTTTCGGGGCCGGCCAACCCCAGGCTCAGTCCTTTGGAAACCAGCCGTCTCAGATCGCAGGACTCCTCGCACAGCCAACGCAGAATAATGGAAGCACGCAGGGTGGATTCAGCTTCGGAGCCCCGGCTCAGAGCACCACCCCGAGTGGAGGCTTCTCTTTCGGGTGAGGTTTTATCTGGAGAGAATAATGTTCATAAATTTGGTCTTAATAAAGCAATAATAAACAGTTCTTTCAAGGACCAGAGCACAACAGCCGTGCTCCGTAAATAAAAATCCCTTTATTTGTAGAACTCTTTAAAGATGACTTGAAAATCTGACTGGTTGAGGCTCATCCAGAGTTGTATAGATCCATTGTGTAACAGAGGTGACAGTGGAACAGCAGGACTGGAAACCGTTTGCATGTGTGTTATATTTGAAGAGTCTGTTCATGTCTTTGCGTCCAGCGCCTCCCTTCCAAAACTCAGCACACCGGCAGCGTCTCAGCCTGCGACCACAAGCGTGACTCTGGGGGCTTCATCTGCAGGGGCGGGCTTCAGTTTCGGAGGTCTTGCTCCTCAGACTACCGCAGCAGCCCAGCAGCCTTTGGGCGGATTCAGCTTCGGGACACCCAAAGTTCAAGCATCCTCAGCTGCCCCAGCACAGCCCACCCCTGTGCTCTCACTAGGGGCTCAACCCACAGGTAACGCTGAGTACACGTCTTGACATCAAAATGAGGATTTTGAGAGATCTCTTTTTATTTTTATTTTTTCCTATTCTGCTGACAATTTGGTCCTGATCTCCAGCTCTCCAAAATGCTCATACACCTGCCACCATTTAATGCTACAAGAAGCAGAAAGTAGCTCTGAGATACAGAAATACACACAAATAAATTACCGACTGCAATGTGGACACATTAATTCTAATAACTGAGCAGAAGGTCAAGCCCTGCCAACCAAACTTCCTGTTTCGGTTGAATATGTCTGTAAACTCACAGAGAAGGAAATTGTTTTTTCAAACCGTTTCAAGGGGTCTTGAGAGATTATTTTTATTTTTTATTTTTTTTTCTCTCCACTTGGAGTTTGTTATACACGCTGTATCACATTGTGTCACACTGGTTCCTTTTTGAAGAAAATATGCAAAAATGCTTTTTTTGTCTGCTTATTAATTAGTTTTTCTGTTGATTTTCAGGTCTGACTCTTGGAGCTCCTGCTACTGCATCCACAGCCTCAGCAACTGCAATTAACTTTGGAATTAAAACATCAGGTACAGTATGTAATATGTAGTGTTGCTATTCTAATATTAGAAAAACTGGCAAAAGAGGGCAATAGTTATTTAATACATGTTTTGTTGTTGTTGTTTAGCCACCCCAGCCCCTACCAGCTCTGCACTGAGTCAGTCCCTGACGGCTCCGGTGTCCTCCCTGTTTGCGACTCCTATAGCCTCAACACCAGCCACAGGATTCACATGTGAGTTCTGTCACACATCTTCTACCCAAAACAGTATTAACAGTCTTCTATCAGCCTAGAAGTTGACTGAGCAAAGCCAGAGAAGAGCAGAAGCAGGAGACAAAGTAATGATGATAAAAAAGGAGCACAGGTTATTAAATAATCTTAGCTGTGTATGTTTCAGTGCTCAGACTTTGTCAAATCCAATAAGTAGTGTTATACCACAATCAATAGCAGTGGAAAATTACTGCTTCACAACATCGTCCTGTGACGTTAAAAACCTTGAAATGGAGACATTCTCTTATCTTCTCTAAGACAAACCACACAATCATAGACTAAACAACAATGGAAAAATAATCTAAAATATAATGTAAATGACTAATCAATGGATGAGTCAATGAAATGAATATATAAATGGCTTAAATGATTATTATTAATTTAATATATGATTAAATGGAATAATGAAGTGATTAATGGTTGCCTAAAACCACTTGGGTGTACCACAAGGCTTCTGGGGAAATGTGTGCATGTATCTTGAATTTGTATTGAATGGTTTAAAATAATTTATCCTACGGGGCTGTTGAATGCTTGAATCTGATTGGCTGACGAACGTTCTGAGGTGTGCAATTATTTTCAGGAAACGCACGGCGAACGTAGTTCCAGGCAGCTCTTGACCACATTACATGACAAATGATTTCTGTTATTTCAAAGGTCTTACAACAGCAAAACAACCAAAACCCACAAGGACACTGGCCAAACAAATAAATATAGTAAACAAAAGGATAAAAACGGCAGATCATGGCCATGTTTTGCCACAAAATTATGCTTTATTATGTACGGACAGCACATACTGTATCTCTCCCGCTCTCTCTCTCTCTCACAGACCGCACATACATAAGCGAGGTAACAACAACAGTGCTGTTCGTGAAGAAAATTAACTTAAAGTTTCACTATAACTAGAGACATTGCTGCCGAACACTATTGAGAGATGCACAGACGTAATCTCTCTCTCTCTCTCTCTCTCATAACTTGGTTCATAACTGCATTAGTCTGCTATCAACGGCTCAAGCCTCTGTTACTAGGTTTAAAATTATGTTTAGGATTTTGCAGCGGAGGCGTTGGATGATATGCGGAAGAAATAATCCTACTCACCATAGTGATTTAAGTAGAAAAAACGGACGAATGCCTTGAAATATATCATCTGATGGATGTCTTGAGGTGTGACAACCGTAGTATAAGTGGAATAATTGACTTCGGTCCGTTGAATTATTAGAAAAATAATGCACACCCGAAGTCAATTATTCCTTACTTCAATTACAAATACGGCATCACTCAATGAATAAACTGCAACTAATCTTCGAACCGTGTGTGTGTGCCGAACCATGGGGGCTGGTCCAAACGGATCAACTGTGATCGGTTGAACCTCAAATCTGGGCGCTTGCCATCACTGAAGGAAAAGTATGAATTTAAAAAAGTGTATGAAGACGTCTTACAGGAGAATATCAGGTTTCGGTTCATGACGTCAAGCTTTAGAGCAGTTAGGTGATGTAACGAGACAATGACCCAAAGCACACAAGTAATACCAGCTAAAGAATGACTGAAACAGAATCCAGATGCTGTGGCATAACCTAAAAAGGGCTGTGCTGTCAAGCCCAGAAATATTGTTAAAATTAGAGGGATAGTAAAAAAATGTTAAATGTTGAAATGATTTGGTGGAGGTTTTGCTGCTAAAGACGATCTAAAAATGACACAATTCTAGGGTTCTCTTACTTTCTCTACCTTGCATTGCAAAGATTGCACAGTGTATTCGATAAAAATGCCCAAAGCTTGTTTATTTGTTTTTTGTTAGTTTCTATAAATAAAGATACTTTATGAGTATTCAATGCAGAAATCCAGATATCAAAGGGTTCAGAAACTTATTCTTGCCACTGGCTGTATATGTAATTACAACTAAATATTTGCAATGCTGAGGCTCACTCTTTAGGTATAATATGTATTTAGAGAGAGAGAGAGAGGGAGAGAGAGAGATAGACTCAGCATTGTTAAAAGTTAATGTAGTCTTAGGCAAGTCTATCACATCATCAAACATTATCACACAATGTCTAATACAACTGAACACCACAATAACAGGAAATATTCCTGTTTATTCTATTTTTGCTCCAATTTTATTATTATTTTTAAACACAGATAAAGTCAAATGTTTTGCCATCCAAACAACGAGGAGCATGCCCTAACTGTTACAAGCAAACAAATGACAAACCATCAAGTTTTAGGTCATGGAAATTCCTTTCTTCATTTATGTGCTTTCTTTTAAGTTAAATATCCACTAATTACATAGTAAAGGAGGTTAATTGGACAAAAGGTGTGTTAAGTCTCATTTAGGACAGTTCTAGAGCAGGGATGGGCCACTGGCCTGCCTCCATTATGGGCTCTAATCAACAAGACATATGAACTAGCAAGCTCGTTTTGAACAGTTAGTATAATTAGATATAATGATAGCTAACTTGTGTCAACATGAAACATATATATTTTTTTACATTTAACACGTTTTGAGGAGGATGTTTGGGCTACTTTGCTCGTTTCACATCATATTAGCTACCTGAGGTGTTGATGCTAACTGAAGACATATCTTTGTGCAAACGGGAAAATCATTAAACTTAGATCAAGTTAAAAACATATAGGAACGTATTTCATTAAAAGACTAATGAAAGAATCATATGCAAATAGAATTAAAATACATAATATTTACTTACCTAATCTGTCACGCAGTAGAGACTAATAGGCAAATTAGCTGTACTTATTTATTTATTTTTTCAAATTAGCAGTAGACCGTTACAATGTACACGTCACGAAGTAGCACTTAAAGTCGCGCATGCGCAAACTTTCTTTGCCGTTCCATCAGCTGTTGTCGCTTAAAGTCCTTAAGTCTTTTATATTAGACTCGGATGATCCATTTTAAAATATTTGAAAGAAAGTCGAGATGTGGGGTAAGTCATATAAAGGCTGCTTTCAGTTTATGATGTTAATACTATCTCCAACCAGGAGAGGTCGCTGGTTTCCAGCCGCTGCTCGTATTAATTACAGCGTAGTAGGACGTGCACTCTAACGTAAACATTTACTAACATTAGCAAATAAATGAAAAACTGACCATGAAAACAATATTTTTCAGTCAAGATGGTAAACGGAATATCTCTTTAACAAAGTCAAGGTGATACCCATAAGTTTGGAAATCTGTATTTTTATTTAAATCGCCATCACACCACTGCTCACAAACAGCGGGACGCCAGAGTTGCGCTTGCCTCAAATTTCAAAGGTAAAATGTATAATCAACAAAAGCTTTTTGCCAAATGCATGACAGAAATGTTTGCATTAAACTATGTTCTTAGGGTTTTCACTAGTACTTAAAAGTCTTCAGTTTAATTGTTTAAATATAAGGCCGTAAAAGTGGTTCAAAAAGTCCTAATTATAAGAGGTCTTAAATTTGGGGACAGAAAGACAAAAATTGCCGTATAGATTAATATGTCGATTAAACTTCAAAAGGCTATGATTTCACTGAATAAATATGCTCGCTGCTGGTTTGAAAGTACTGTGCTGTTACTGTGGAAACCGCTATATTTCTGCCGTTCAGCGACACCTGCTTTTCAATAAGCTCTTCTGCTGTTTTTCCTACATATTTTTAAATGCGAACCAGTGGATCGACAAAAAGCTAATGCATTATAAAAATCTAAACAATTAAGATACTAAGATATACTTATGTTTTACGTTATTTAATATAATAATTGTTTAAATTAATATAATAATTGATACATTTGACTCATCCCTTTTCTTAAAAATGGTTTAAAGGCTGAAATGTGAAGTGCAGGTCTTAAAAAGGTCTTTAAAAGTCTTAAATTGGATTTTAAAAATGCTGCAGATACCCGTTATTTTATGGCCCCATTTGAAATTACAATTTAATTTTTTTAATTTTTTTTTTGCATATTTACAGACAATGCAATTGAGATGTTTATATTGGCTGCTTGGGGTAATACTGCAGTCAACTGACAACAAAGTTCTGAATTAGCATAACTGCACAAGTTTTATAGTTAATCAAATCTTTAAGAAACAAACTACATTAAGGTGTGTGGATGTGGATTAGTGATCTGACCCCTTGGTATAAAGGAGTAAAAATGCTGGCCCTCGTCAATATCAAAGTAGCCCGTCCCTGTTCTAGAGAAATCATCGAGATCACATGGTTTTTCTCTCCTCTGTCAGTGGGCTCGTCGATGGCCTCGGTGGCTCCTGTGGCGACCTCAGCCTCCATCGCTCCCACAAGCCTGTCCCTGAAACCTCTAGGAGCCGCTCCTGCTATAAGCACAGGTGCCCTCACTTATTCCCACACACTGCCTTTGCACATTAATACACGCTGAGCAAATAATTGGCACCAATATATCATTTTCTTATCAGTTATTTGTGTTGTTTGAGCATGTTTGTGTCTTTTGTAGCTGTTGCAAGCACTGGAGCCACTACTGGCTTTTCTCTGGGACTGAAGCCCGCTGTAGCTACTGCACCGGCCACCATCACCTCCACCTCCACCGCCGTCGTCACAACCAGGTACAAAGCTGTTCACATCTGAGCTGTTGTGATTTTTTTTTTTGTAGGGCTGCGGTGATAAATCGATGCAGAATCGATTCGTGGATGGATTCTGAGATTTTCCGAATGCATTGCAATTCCTCTGGAATCGATTTTGAGCGTAGATTTTAACAGCAGATGGCGCTCTACTCTAGTTTTTATCCGCACACTCAAATGCGCTTGTGTGTTCGGCTGAGTCTGTAATCTCACCTCGGCTCAGAACGCTTTTATGATGCCAGATTAATGTAAACACAGCCCACTGTGAATTCGCTTCAACCTTTTTGAATTTTATGAATGATTATTTTAGGTTCAAGTGTGTAAGGATTTGGAAACAAGCAGAGTACGGCTGTTTGTGAAGCATGCAACGCATCTGCTGTTCAAAACTAAGCTCAGAATCCATTCCAGAGGGATTGCGACGCATTCGGAAAATCTCAGAAGTGATGCTGAATTATCGCTTTATTTTCCCAGCCCTAGACTTTTGTGTGGGTTTTTTTTGAGTTGCATATCTAAATTCTTGTGTTGTATTCAGCACTGCTCCGGTGATGTCGTACGCTCAGCTGGAGGCTTTGATTAACAAGTGGAGCTCAGAGCTGGAAGACCAAGAGCGACACTTTCTACAGCAGGCCACTCAGGTCAATGCCTGGGACCGTATGCTGGTGGAGAATGGAGAGAAGGTAGAGGAATGCATTCATCTTTTAGCACACCGTTTTCTCCCTGCTGCCACATACACCACCTTTGCACTGGTACAGTTATAGCAATTCCAAATTTGTATACATATTCCCATTACGAAACTTTTCAAATAGAGCAGGAATCAAGGCTTTGTTGAAACAACATTCTTGTAATGCACCTGTTTTGGAGATTTCCCACATATACAGACACTGCTGCTTGTTATGTTACACATTTTGAGTCTCCCATAGTTAACTTATCCATCTTTAAACCTGAATCTAGTGTTGATGGCACACTGCCTAAAACCACAGGTTTCCATTGACAAGTATTCTTTTTTTCTTTGTCTTTTAGATAACTGCTTTACATAAAGATATGGAAAAAGTGAAACTGGACCAACGAAGGTAATCCGTTTTAATTTATTTAAAAAGTTGTATTATATTGAAAACATTCTAAAGGAGTTCACAAAACTTGAATTTCTTGGTGGAGGAGCATTAAAGGGATAGTTCACCCAAAAATGAAAACTGTGATTAATTACTCACTCTCATGTCGTTTCAAACCTGTAAGACCTTCGTTAATCTTCAAAACACAAATTAAGATATTTTTGATGGAATCCGAGGTCTCTCTGACCCCTTCATAGACAGCAAGGATCCTAACATGATCAAGGCTCAGAAACGTAGTAAGAACATCGTTAAAATAATCCATGTGACATCAGGGGTTCAACTAATTTTACAAAGCTACAAGAATACTCTTTGTGCTTAAAGAAAGCTGATTATCCTGGTGCCATTTTGGAAAGTGTTAGGGATGCAACGATACCATTTTTTTTCAGAACCGATACCGAAAAATCTGAGTATCTGCCGACACCGATCCAATTCAATACCAGCACAGTTTTCTTTAAATCAATATAGAATTTCTATTCTTCTGTGTGTTGACCTGATCAACACTCTTTTGTGTGTTAAACTAAAATGAAAAATAACAAATTAAAAAATATACAGTGGGTACGGAAAGTATTCAGACCCCCTTACATTTTTCACTCTTTGTTATATTGCAGCCATTTGCTAAAATCATTTAAGTTTTTTAAATCTTTTTTTTTTCCTCATTAATGTACACACAGCACCCCATATTGACAGAAAAACACAGAATTGTTGACATTTTTGTAGATTTATTAAAGAAGAACTGAAATGTCACATGGTCCTAAGTATTCAGACCCTTTGCTGTGACACTCATATATTTAACTCAGGTGCTGTCCATTTCTTCTGATCATCCTTGAGATGGTTCTACACCTTCATTTGAGTCCAGCTGTGTTTGATTATACTGATTGGACTTGATTAGGAAAGCCACACACCTGTCTATATAAGACCTTACAGCTCACAGTGCATGACAGAGCAAATGAGGACAAAGGAACTGCCTGAAGAGCTCAGAGACAGAATTGTGGCAAGGCACAGATCTGGCCAAGGTTACAAAAACATTTCTGCTGCACTTAAGGTTCCTAAGAGCACAGTGGCCTCCATAATCCTTAAATGGAAGACGTTTGGGACGACCAGAACCCTTCCTAGAGCTGGCCGTCCGGCCAAACTGAGCTATCGGGGGAGAAGAGCCTTGGTGAGAGAGGTAAAGAAGAACCCAAAGATCACTGTGGCTGAGCTCCAGAGATGCAGTCGGAGATGGGAGAAAGTTGTAGAAAGTCAACCATCACTGCAGCCCTCCACCAGTCGGGGCTTTATGGCAGAGTGGCCCGACGGAAGCCTCTCCTCAGTGCAAGACACATGAAAGCCCGCATGGAGTTTGCTAAAAAACACCTGGAGGACTCCAAGATGGTGAGAAATAAGATTCTCTGGTCTGATGAGGCCAAGATAAAACTTTTTGGCCTTAATTCTAAGCGGTATGTGTGGAGAAAACCAGGCACTGCTCATCACCTGTCCAATACAGTCCCAACAGTGAAGCACAGTGGTGCAGCATCATGCTGTGGGGTGTTTTTCAGCTGCAGGGACAGGACGACTGGTTGCAATCGAGGGAAAGATGAATGCGGCCAAGTACAGGGATATCCTGGATGAAAACCTTCTCCAGAGTGCTCAGGACCTCAGACTGGGCCGAAGGTTTACCTTCCAACAAGACAATGACCCTAAGCACACAGCTAAAATAACGAAGGAGTGGCTTCACAACAACTCTGTGAGTGTTCTTGAATGGCCCAGCCAGAGCCTGACTTAAACCCAATTGAGCATCTCTGGAGAGACCTAAAAATGGCTGTCCACCAACGTTTACCATCCAACCTGACAGAACTGGAGAGGATCTGCGAGGAATGGCAGAGGATCCCCAAATCCAGGTGTGAAAAACTTGTTGCATCTTTCCCAAAAAGACTCATGGCTGTATTCTATCAAAAGGGTGCTTCTAATAAATACTGAGCAAAGAGTCTGACTACTTAGGACCATGTGATATTTCAGTTTTTCTTTTTTAATAAATCTGCAAAAACGTCAAAAATTCTGTTTTTCTGTCAATATGGGGTGCTGTGTGTACATTAATGAGGAAAAAATGAACTTAAATGATTTTAGCAAATGGCTGCAATATAACAAAGAGTTAAAATTTTAAGGGGGTCTGAATACTTTCCGTACCCACTGTATAATCATAATCTATAACAAAAAAACTATTATAAACTAGGTTAGTGGATAATTCAGCAGCAAAATATACTCTAGTCTAGAAGAATCATGGGTGCAAAATTTGATAAAATTTAGTGGGGAACAAATAAAAGTTAATAATTGTAAGACTAAATCTGGTAAAATGTTACACGTTGCTCTTTGTATTGTTGTAAAATACATTCATGAAAAACAAGTAAATATATTTATATATACTATAAATTAAAAGACATTTCTTTTAAATGTATAGCACAGTAATGAAGGCAGTAACATATGATAGATATGCCCGAACAAGAAAGACTATTAATAATCTTTCATTCAAAAGTATTATAATATGAAAGGCTCCAATACAGAGATATAAGTATCGGATCGATGCATCGCTAGAGAGCATCACATACGTATCCACGTACATACATTGCACACGGAGGAGACGAATTGCTGAATAAAGTTATTTTTGTTTTCTTAGTGAAAATATCTTAATTTGTGTTCCAAAGATGAACGAAGGTCTTATGGGTTTGGAACGACATGAGGGCGAGTAATTAATGACAGAATATTCATTTTTGGGTGAACTGTCCCTTTAATGGTTTGAGTGGACATCACCATGATATCACCATGCTTTATATGCCATGTTTTATGTAAACTTTGTGCTTCTCATATTTTGGTGCTTGTACCACAGGTTGGATCAGGAACTGGACTTCATCCTGTCACAGCAGAAAGAGCTGGAGGATCTTCTTGGTCCATTAGAGGAGTCTGTGAAGGAGCAGAGCGGAACCATTTACATGCAGAACGCAGATGAAGAGCGAGAAAGAACGTAAGAGATCAATCAGCCATCTAAGCGCCTCATATACTTTGATAAGAGTATCTGAACGATCTCTTTTATCCAGGTACAAGTTGGCAGAAAATGTAGATGCCCAGCTCAAGCGAATGTCCCAAGATCTGAAAGAGATTATTGAACATCTCAACACATCCAGCGGTCCTGCTGACACCACTGACCCGGTATGCAAAATACAGCCAATAGTCCAGACAGAAATGCTCTTAATGAATTGTGTGATCTGTACTAAGAATGACGTGTTTTTCAGCTTCAGCAGATCTGCAAAATCCTCAATGCACATATGGACTCCCTGCAGTGGGTAGAACAAAACTCTGGTTGGTATATTTTTGGCTTTAAAGCCTTTTTACACAGTAAAAAATAAACTGTCAGTCCATAAAATGCATTAGGAATGTTAGCTTGTATTTTTAACATGTACTTTTTGTGTGCAGTTTTACTCCAGAGGCGAGTGCAGGAGGTCTCAAAGCTGTGTGAGAGCCGCAGCAAGGAACAAGAGAAGAGCTTTCGTTTAAACTTCCAGTGATCATGCAGAGTTTTTCCCCTCTCTTTTTCTCAGTCAGATGTAAATGAATGTCATTGTTTTTGGTATTTGCTTCAAAATAAAATTAATTTCTACCCCATTTCCTCTTAATTAGTTGTACATTTGTTTTAATTCATATTGCTTGCTATTTACAAATTATCATAGGTTCTCACAGTTTAGTGATCAAGAAATTCAGGTAGGAGACTAGAGTAATTTTCAAAGATGTAAAATGAAGAATACACCTGCAAAAAGGGGAGTTTCTCTTCCTGGTTCACATTTAAGGGGTAAAACGAGCCAATCAGCTGCATGGAGCTCCACCATAGCAACATGGATCCTGGCATTGTTTAATATCATCAAGCAATCTTAGTCTGCGTCTAGAAAAAATTAAAAAATAAAACTCCAGAAATAAAAATCAGAATATTTTAGAGGAGAATGCAGGTTTAAAAGGGGACGAAATGACCACCGACATCTGCAGGTAGGTGCACCACTGAGAACACAGCAGCATCCTCCCCTCCACATGCATGTAGTCTGTGTGTAGCATGAACCATGAGTATGTCTAAAGTGCAAAGCCTGTATTGTGATGCTTGGATATCAGAGTGAAATGGCGTGGATGCTCGGCATACTGGGGTCATTCATAACATTATACGAAATAACATGCATGGCGTGATTTTGCACATTTTCTATAACCCGCGCCGGTACAAGCATGTGTCCGGAATACATCATAAAACTCATGCCCTAGTTTATTCAATGCTGCACGTTATTTGCATTAAATGCATGCATACTCCCATGCAATATTTACGATTTTTCTGTGTTTTAAAAATGCATTCAATGACCACGCGGAGAGGACGCGGACTGTGGTATTTAAAGTGAATCGCGCCCTGTGCATGTGTGCGTATTCGCGTTCGGTGCATTCAGAGCGCGCGCGCAGATGACTTGAGTCTCGCGTGCGCCATTTTAGCGCGTCTCCAGCCATCCGGCAAGATGGCGCTCTCGCTTTGTCTGCCCCGATCGGCATAAAACACTATTTACTTTTACTACACACCTGAAAACCCAGCGGATCGAATGAAAAAAACCCTTTCCTCGCGGAGCCAAACCGGTGACATCTCAGATCCGCGCGTGACACGAGCACAGAGATCTTAAGGTAACGTTAGGTGTAGGGATGTAGCCGGGTAATGCGTGCATGCATTTGTGCACTTCACATCTATGCTCAAGTACTGCGAATAGTTAGGAGGCGTCATGAGGGTGTTCTACGCCGATTGATGTCCTAACAAAGTGCCTTGTTTTTGTTTTACAAGTATTTTCATTATTCATGCTATTGTGCATCTCCAGCAGTTATAGGTGCATTGGTCATATGCTAGAACTAGGCCTTTCTCCACCAAATTTTTTAGCACTGAATTTAAAGGGGTGCTTTGGCGTAGAACCATGTAGATTTAAGAGACCCGAGTGTTGTTTTTGTGTCCCTGTGGTGTTTTCCTCTTAAATCAGGCTAAGTATTGAAAGGAAATTAGCGGATAAGAATCAGTGTCAAACAGTTATGAACAGTGGTCTGTAGTGACATGACTGGTTTCCCCCTCATCCTGGCTTATTTATGGAGCTAGTTCGTTTCGTGGCATGTCCTCGCCTTTAACGGCAGGCACGGGCTGATCGGTTTGTTTATGTTAGCTGTTATCAGTGCGTGTCTTCCGTCTGTTACCGGCTGTTGTGTCGCGCGCTAATAGGAGACGGGCTCAGTGATGACGCCAGCTGTCAATCAAACCGCGGCGCGTGAAATTACCTCAAACTCTCCTCGGCTTTAATTTGATGCTAATGTTTACATTGGATTGTCGTTTCATTTATTTATGTGGATTTATACACAAAAGTACTTTTTTCTGCACTTACTTTTTTTCTGCGCGTTACTTTTGTTTGCCGTTTTTGCAGCATGGCTTTAGATATGATTTTCAGGAGCATTAATAGAGTTTCTCCTGTTGAAGAAGACGTTTTATTCTTCAGATAGAGTTTAAATTATGTTGGAGGTATTGTCGTATTACGACGTTTCTTTATAAATATTACCGTAGTAAACCGTAACGTAGTGTTAGCGTTACCTCAGCTAGCTTGTGATGATAACCCTGTGAGAGAACTTTTATTATTATTATTATCCAGTTAACGGTACTCTTTGAAGAGATTCTTAGATAACGTTACAGTTTTTAGCGAAAATACATGTTAAAAACTTAATATTATTTGTTATACATTTTCCTCGCCATGAAACAAACACACAAAACAGTAGGTTGAAAAAAACAAACAAACTTGGAAACGTTATTAGCCTCCACTACTACTATTAGCCTCCACTACCACTATTTTTGTGTGTGTGTGTGTAATAAAATAAATATTTTGAAAGCTTCAAACACTGAACTTTCATATTCAGTTTAGATTTACAGTAACAATAAGAGCGCTGTCTGTGGTAAATTGTGTTAAAGGTGGTCCATTAATATCTTACATCTTTATATATATACAATATGCTGTGTTTCTTTCAGGTCTAGTAAGTTGAATACATTGGTGACTAAACTTCATGAGTTCTTGGGTCATTCTCCGGACGACGAAAGCATTGATTCTCAAGACTTTTCCAATGGTGAGGATCCCTACTGTCAGCGCTTCAAAGGCCAAATATAATAAATAAGGCCGATGTATAAACATAGTGTAAAAATATCTAAATGTTCTCTTAATTTCCTTGCATTTCTAATGTGCAGTGAAACTGAAAGTGATGCATCTTGTAAGTTTGTATGCTTTTCTCATATTACAGGTAAAATGGCTGCCAGTGACTCAAACATCCCTGATGAGAAAATGAACGAGGTATGTCTACGGAGTCTGTTTTTGCTTTTTATCTCTACAGTTTACTATAACACTGTGTCCTATCCGGCCGCAGCAGGGCAAGTCTACAGCGTAAGCTCATTTTTCTGTTGAACTAAAGCCATAGTTAGTCTTTTTAAAATGAAATGTAAACTAAAATGGCTTTGTCTGACTCTAATTGTGCTTGCCCAGTTTTTGCAAAGTCGCACACAAATCCTAGATCCAATTTTTTTGAACATCACAATTAGTATTTAGGCAGATTTGTTAAAGAATAACGATACATCTTGCCATTTAGCAACAAGCTTTACTGGTGAAACAAAAAAAGCAAAACGGCTTCTACCATCATTCTCTGTAATTGTGAGAGAACGATATAGTGCGTGAATAAAGCATTAATTACATGACTCATGTTCATGCTTTGATTTTCAGTTTGTTGGACTGGTGCATCAAAAGCTTCTTGAGGAAGTTTATAAAATACAAGGGAATTAAATTGATACCAGCACATCCGTTTTATTCCAAACCCTGAAAGCTTATCACGGCAATATTTATGATTTCTAAATTTGGGTTGTAATAATCAGGTAGGTGGACCGGTTTTTTGTTTTGTTTGATGTTTCTGTGAGCTTGATTTATGCAAAACTACTGTGAGACTAATGTTTCAAGTTGAGCTGGTAATCTATGCATTTATCATCACTGGAAATGAAATGTTGTTGTTTTTTCTTCTTCTTCCTCTTATCTTCAGCCTGGTTGCTCCTCAGAAATGACCAAACCTTCATCTTCACGCTCAAAGAGGTGAGTTGGGTTGCAGTTATTATCGAATCTCTGGCAACTAAATGTATTACTTTGTATTAATGTCTTATGCTGCGTTCCATTCAAAGTCAGATGTGGGATATTCCCTACTAGACATTGCAGAGTAATGACTATATAATAGTAAAATGGGTTTTGTTGTCATAGTATGAACTTTGAATTTCTATGAATTTCTGTGCCATGCATTAAATTGCTTTATGAATATTTATGTATAGTGTTTACATCTCAGTCTTGCAGTTTTAGGATTCCCACACTAAGTCCAGCATGAAGTGTTTTTACTGTTGCGCTTTTGCAAATAGGAAGTTGGAAAATCTGACTTCCTGAATTTGAAAGGAGCACAGCATGAGCCGAAGACTTCAATGCACTGATCTCTGAACTTGGAATAATTTGTACTTTTTTTGTGTGTTTTATAAAAATCCCAATGGAGATGATAACAGGAGTCATTTACATGTGTTGAGAATATGTTGTTTAAACAGCAACAATCTGTGAAGCAAATTCTGACATGTTAGTGTTGTCTTTGTCTATCAGCTGCTGTGGTTGATTTAAGGGTTTTCACAGTCAAATCGGAATTTTCGAATCATGCTGATAGTCGACTGATAGTCGAATCATATATTTGGGGGCGGAGCAAAATACATTACCAAGAGTCAAGTCATTAACACACAGGGACAATGTGTAACGGACGCCTCGCAGATACAAACAGGGTTTTTTGTTTTGATTAAAAGATTGTTAACATTAAACGTCAGCAAAACCCTTAAGAATTCACTTTTTTTTTTTTTTTTTTACAATAGTGCTCTCATTATAACGTTACATATATGATCGTAGTTATAATGTTCTGCATTTCTGTTTTGAGCTGCGCGCGCTGAAGATGACCAGTAGAGTGAAGCAGCAGGTTTTTAATCAGTGGGATTTAACTCATTTATCTCACATGGAATACCTTTGTTATTTATATAACATAACATTTAACATTACCACTTATAGGCTATCTGCACAAAACACCCCGAATGCACATGAAGGCGTCTGCGCGGCTCTGAATGAACTCCTCTTGTGGACGCGTTCTTCACGCAATAACATGCAGAAACACAACTAAACACAAAAAATGCACAGCATTTTATTATCATAGAGTTCTCATTATAATGCTATGTACAGTATATGACAGTCCTAGTCATAGTTATTAATATTCTGCATTGTTCACTGCTCGCACCGCGTGCTGAAGAGATAATCTCCGTACAAGCGCTTTACTGTAGCGTAACTCAACCAAATGTTTGTGTGGGAAGAGGATGTATTTTGGTAATGTTTATTGGAACAACCTGTCAACCCCTTTTCCCCTCTGTTTTTAATTACAGAAAACCTTCATTTGTGACCAAGCACACTACTGTAGATGAAGCTGAATGTGCAAATGAGAGTGGAGGTGAACAGTGCACAGACGAAAGCGTGCAGAGCGGTCTGGATATTAGCAAGCTGCCACAAGGTTAGTCTTCTGTTGAGATGTTCAGGTCTTCTGAAGCGTGAGGTTTAAGAGGCGCACTGAATCTCCTCCTTCACGTTTGGCAGGTACAGTGGTGGTCAAGCCGGAGCCGGTCGCTAATGAAGCTAAAGATGAATTCCGCGGTCCGGAGTTTCGTAGCAGAGGAAGTAAAGTGAAAGAGGACGGTGCCCGGAAACGTCCCGGTGAGTGGGTCTGTGCGCTGTTAATGATCCCGTGCCCCATTAAAGGATATTATCTCAAATAGATTTATTTGTTACGTAACTGCTGCACACAGTTCTCAATGGTTAAATAATTTCTTATTTCTAGGATAATGTGCTTCCGTTGAATCTTTCTTTCTATTGTTTTTTTTCTCCTCAAAATGGCAATCACTAATGTAATCCAACGCTCGTAATATGCTCCCATAATTTAATCGGTGGTTTACGAAAGAAATCTGTCAGTGTTTCTTTTCATTTTCTCTGTTCTTCAGCCCTTTGCATTTCCCATCGTAGTTATAGCTCCCTGTCACCTGACAGCGGAAATATATATTAACCAATTTACATTAAAGTTAAGAATGTAAAGAGGAAATCTGTTAATATATAATTTATAGTTATGGTGCTCATTGATTTTTGGTGGGTGCTCCTAAATTTTTGCTGGTGCTCCTAACTTTTTAAAGTTGGGAGCACCAGTGCTACCAAGTGAAAAAGTTAATTTCAAGCCCTGTAATTTACTAAGTGTAATTTTAGTGTGACCTGTTCGGCCAAACAATGGAAGAGAAAAAATGCAGTTCTTAAGTTCTATATCTTCACATTTATCTATTGTATTGTCATTCTATATTTACATAAAATTCCTTTATTTATATGGCTATATGTTTAGTCTCAGAAATCACCATTAGGTCAAATACTGTGGATATCACAATCTATCAGCCGAATGCTGAATAAGCATTTTATTTAAAAAAATATAGGTTCTCTTCCTTCAGTGAAAAGAAAACTCCTGAAGCATGCCTAAAAAGTCACATTTTGGAGGCACACCTAGAAACACACTTGAATAAACTGACCTGATCATCAGTCGGCAGTGCTGTAACCGTGTTGCATGTAATTAAGGGTGTGTTCACACTTGTCATGTTTGGTTTGATTAAAACAAACTGTGGTGCGATTGCTCTGTTAGTGCGGTTTGAGTAAGTGTGAACGCTGCCATCCGAACCCTGGTGCGCACCAAAGAAGCGCACCGAGACCACTAAAAAGATGGGTACATGGACCAAATACTTCTAAACGAACCAAAAACAGGAAGTAATGACAAGATGCAACATGATTTGACGACACGGAACGAGCGGTGTAACCAAAACAAAATGAGCAGAGGGCAAACGTGGAGCAACGATGAGGTAAAGTGCCTTTTATGAGCTCCTTGTGAGTTTGCAGGTGGTGAAAATAAAATATGTACACGCAGCAATGAGTGCGCTGAGTCCAGCAGACGACATGAAGTGTGTTCGACTTAAAGCGGCGCTGACCAGAGCGATCAGCTAATGGGTGGTTTGATATCATACACCCGCAGCGCTGCTTTTGTTTGGGGTGCTCGGTAAGTTCTGTCAGGAACACGTCATTCAACCCGACCAATCAGGTTATGAACATATCACTACACCTTTAGGTTCGCTATCAAAAATGCCAATGTGAATGCTAAGCGGACCAGTACCAAATATATCATTTTCCTTTTTGGTCCGGTCCAAATTAACCAAACGAAGTGTGAACGCACCCTTAGATTATGTAATCAGGTTCCAAAAGTTAAGTACTTGTAATTATATTAATTACAATTTTAAAATACTTGTAATCAGACTACAGTTGTTGTTTTTTTAATTTGTTGATTACATATTCACATGATCACATGGCATGCATGGTATAATTCATTTTTATTGTTTTTATTTGTAATTTTAAAAATGTTTATTTTAATTTAACATATATTTTTTTTTGATTTTCATTAAATTCACAAACTTCTTGCATTTCCTTCATGAACCCCTGTTTGCGAATGGAATATATTTTCTTTCTCTTTATATTTTTATATCAATATAGTACAAGATTATCATATTTAAATCAATGTGATGAACAAGTAAAGTCAAAAATAATCAAAAAAAAAAAAAGTCTGATTATATTACCTGAAATGTGTAATGTAAGGGATTACATTGCTAACTACAATTTTTGTCAGGTAGTTTGAAATCAGTAATGGATCATAATTTGTTAGTAATCTCCCCAGCTCCGTCAGTCGAGTGCTGATGCTCCCGGAGCACGATTGAGAGGAACTGCTCAAATATTAAAGAGTCATAGCGTTGCAGTATGATTGTTTTATTATCTTCATTTATTTTTTAATCTCTCGCAGACGAGCAGCTCAAGGAGATTCTTAATTGCACAGCATGTGGACAGCAAGTCAATCACTTTCAGAGAGATTCTGTCTTTCAGCATCCGGCTCTACATGTTCTTATCTGCAAGGTAGAAACCAGATTAACTCGTTACAGCCAATTACGCGCTTGTATCTCTCTCATTAACATGCATGCCTTTTTCTTACAGTCATGTTTCAAATATTATATGAGTGACGATATCAGCAAGGATGAAGATGGAATGGATGAGCAGTGCAGGTTGGTGCAGAACATTTGTTTTTATTTATTTATAACGACGATACCGACATATTAGTTATCAGTACCCGTGGAGTTTCACATTTCCCAATGCCACAGCAAAAAATATTATCCTAATTAATGCATTGCTATATAAAGTTAAAGTAAATGAAAACAGTGCTGTGCAACTTTAAGTAGTTTTCATTTAATCAGTATATGGGTCAAAGACCAAAAAGGGTCTTCAAGCATCAAAACAATAAGTGTAATACAGCTTTGAATTGTTGTTGTTTTTTAATACATTATAAAGTGTTCTGTTTAATTACATATATTTTTTTTCTGCGCTAAAAAGAAATATCATACATTTTTACCATGATTTACAGAAAACAGCCACTAAAATGTCATTCAGTTTAACGATCTTGTTACCTCAAGAATAAGTTTGACATATTAAGACTAATTAGTTTTATCTCAAATACTACTTGCTTGTAATTTTACATTTTTAAACTTTGCCACTATCCCATTTTGGCCATTTGTCAGCAAGATTTGTTTTTTACTCAATTAAAATGCGATTCAAATTTAGTATGCTCGCTACTACTTTGATATATTTGTGTCCCTGGAGCACAAAAGCAGTCTTAAGTAGCTCAGGTATATTTGTAGCAATAGCCAACAATACATTGAATGGGTCAAAATTATCCTTTTTTCTTTAATGCCAAAAATCATTAGGATATTAAGTGAAGATCATGTTCCATGAAGATATTTTGTAAATGTATTACCATAAATATATAAAAACTTCATTTTTGTTTAGTAATATGCATTGCTAAGAAATTCATTTGGACAACTTTAAAAGCGATTTTCTCAATATTTTGATTTTTTTTTTTTGCTCCCTCAGATTCCAGATTTTCAAATAGTTGCATCTCAGACATTTATTCAGCTTTCAGATGATGTATAAATCTCAATTTCGAAAAATTGACCCTTATGACTGGTTTTGTGGTCCAGGGTCACATTTCAATACGTACAGGTCAGAATAAGTATGTTGTTTAAATTTTTACATAAATATAAGTGTTATACTGAATGTCAATAGAGCATTATTTCACCCACATTTTGACATTTTATTCTTCCAGAAGTCATTTGAAACTTTACTTGCATTTAATGTGCTTTCTATGTATATAAAATCACTTTGGTAAAATCTTTTAATGCAGACATTTACATGTCTTTGACCCATATATATATATATATATATATATATATATATATATATATATATATATATATATATATATATATATATAATATAAAAACAATCTCTCCATGTTTTGAACACTGCTCAGATGTCTTTGTTTGAACTGTAGCCTTTCTCATATTACAAATTTCTTGCTGGCTACTAATAGTATCGTTAGTAGATATTTATCTTTCACAATCAAATGAGCTGCTATGTTACCCAAATAGAAAAAGAGCAGTCGGTTCCAAAATGAAAATGTAATGATTTAATGGATGTTGTATTGTCTTTTTCAGATGGTGTGCAGAGGGTGGTAATCTGATGTGCTGTGACTACTGCAGCAATGCCTTCTGCAAAAAGTGCATTTTGAGGAACCTTGGACGAAAAGAGCTGTCTGAAATCACGAATGAAGAAAGCAAATGGCACTGCTACGTGTGCCGCCCGGAGCCGCTGCAGGACTTTGTTAAAACCTGTGAGAAAGTTTTGCTCAATCTGGAATCGTCTTATAAAAAGCCCAAGGGAGACGGAGAGAAGACGAAGCGAGAGGATCGTAAACACAAGCATAACAAACGAGAAAAAACAGCTGTAAATGGACAGGGTTACGCCTCTGACGGAGCAGGGTCGTTAACCTTTTCCTGTAAGACCTTAACGGTTCCAAAAGAGCTTGTCAAGAAGACCAAAAAACTGATCGAGACCACAAACGGTTTGAATCGTACTTTTGTACAGTTCCTCCAGCACACATCAAAAGGCCGTGACGTTAGTGCTGTAAGTTATAGACACTTAAAGGCCTTCAAATCAGTTTTGGCTGATCTAAAAAAGGCCCATGGGGCTCTGGAGGAATCACTTGAAAAGGAATTTGAATCAAAAGGCCTCAAGTTTCAAAACGGAGAGGAGCAAAGACCAGCACACAGTCAGACTGCAGATCATACCGTTGTTAACTCGTGCCACGCTGACCCTGCTCCTGTCAGAGAAGATGGTTTGGATTGCACTGCCAAGGACCAAAACCCTGGGGTAAAGGAGGATGAAAACCAACAGGAAAGTAACTCGGCTGATGTTGAAATGAAGGAGAGCCTTCCACCCTCTCCAGAAAAACCTCAGGATCGGTCTGAAGAAAGTGAAGCTCAAGAAATGGCAGATAATCCTGACTTTGAGGAAAACTCAGTGCCTGCTGGGGAAGCGTCTCTTGATAAAGACATTGTGTCTATACCACCGTCGGTCCCAGAGGAGCTCTTTGAGATGGTCGAGAGTCTTGCAGTAAAGAAAGAAGATCGTAATGATGACAACTCGACCGATTCCAGTGATGGGAAATCAACGCCCAACGTTGAGGTGCTGGAGTCCCATAAGAGCCTTACGAAACTGGGTAGAAAACTTGTTGTCAAACTAACACCCGTTCCTCTTAAAATCACCATAAAACGAGATAAGAGCAAAGAACAGTCGCCTTCGGAAGATGTGGATGGGGACACGTTGCCAAAAGAGGGTCAAGATAGCAGACGCTCCCCCAGAATGAAGACCACTCCGCTGCGCAAATCACCGGAGGCGAAGAGCAAACGCAAACCGAGGTCTTCGGTGGCAAAACAAGAGCGCAGCGACGCAGTGAAGCCGCAGTGCGATTCAGACTCGGATGAGGTCCCTGAGGTCCTGCAGACGGCTGCCTCGAAGGCCAGCTCTGATGGGAGCGAACCCGAGAACGCTTCTGGAAAAGGTACCAAGAAGAAGAAGGTAGCGTCCCGCACTGCTGAGAAAGCGAAGCCGAAGCGTAAACTCGATATGTGCTCCTCGGATTCAGAACAGAGCGGCAAGTCATCGACAGCAAACAAAAGGAGGGCCAAAAAAAAGAAGGGCAGAGAATCAGACTCCTCAAACCACAACTCTGATCTCGAGAAACAGATGAAAAACCTGTCCAAGATGGGGAGTGGGAAAAAAACATCCAAAGGTGTCAAAAAGGAAGAGAGCGAGACCAGTAAAGAGGGCAAGAAAGGCCCTAAAAGGTCATTCGAGAGGAAACGGAGGTCACAGAGAGAAAAGGCTAAAACCAAGGAGGAGTTTTCCTCCAGCGATGAAGAGCAGGAGGAGGAGGAGCAGGCCGCTAACTCGGACGAAGACAGCGATCAGCAGAAGATTAAACCAATTCTTGAGTCCGTGATGGCTAGTATTGATGGTTTCCATCAGTCATCAGGTCAGTCGAAAAAAAGGTTAAACTAAGATCAGTTTTATGGCAGGAAGTATTAGCTGCCGATTGATCATTGATTTCAAATCAGGGAAAAGAAAATGTAATGAAATTACTAGTGCTGTCAAACGATTAATCGAATCCAAAATAAAAGTTCTTGTTTACATAATATATATGTAT
The DNA here is from genome assembly GCA_036784905.1 of Acrossocheilus fasciatus. Lineage (NCBI taxonomy): Eukaryota > Metazoa > Chordata > Actinopteri > Cypriniformes > Cyprinidae > Acrossocheilus > Acrossocheilus fasciatus. Next base: position 28,860,660 of record CM071951.1, read on the forward strand.
GTATGCACGCTGTGTATATTTATTATGTGAATATATAAATACACACACATGCATGTATATATTTCAGAAAAATGTTATGTTTATATATTAAATATATGAGACCCTGGACCACAAAACCAGTCATAAGGGTAAATTTTTAGAAATTTAAAAAAAAATCAAAATATTGTGAAAATCGCCTTTAAAGTTGTCCAAATGAAGTTCTTAGCAATGCATATTACTAATCAAAAATGAAGTTTTGATATATTTACAGTAGGACATTTACCAAATATCTTCATGGAACATGATCTTTACTTAATATCCTAATGATTTTTGGTATAAAAGAAAAATGGATAATTTTGACCCATGCAATGTATTGTTGGCTATTGCTACAAATATACCTGTGCTGCTTATGACTGCTTTTGTGCTCCAGAGTGACACATTTATTTATAATTATAAATATTTGAATTATATATATATATATATATATATATATATATATATATATATATATATAGACAGACATGTAAATATTATCAAAATATATACTGTATGTGTGTATTTATATATACATAATAAATATACACAGAACCCACACACTTATTATGCAAACAAAACATTTCCAAACACGAGGTGGCGCTAAGGGGGACCACATAAAAATTCTTAAATGGAAATTATTAAATACTACAAATTCTTAAAGGAACACTCCACTTTTTTTGGAAATAGGCTCATTCTCCAACTCCCCCAGAGTTAATAAGTTGAGTTTTACCGTTTTTGAATCCATTCAGCCGATCTCCGGGTCTGGCGATAGCACTTTTAGCATAGCTTAGCATAGATCATTGAATCCTATTAGACCAGTAGCATCGCGTTCAAAAATGACCAAAGAGTTTCAATAGTTTTCCTATTTAAAACTTGACTCTTCTGTAGTTTTATCGTGTACTAAGACCGGCGGAAAATGAAAAGTTGCGATTTTCTAGTCCGATTTGGCTAGGAACTATACTCTCATTCCGGCGTAATAATCAAGGAACTTTGCTGCTGTACCAGTGATATTACGCAGCGCTTGAAAGTAGTCCCCAGCTAGGCGCAGTGATATTACGCAGTGCCTGAAAGTAGTCCCCAGCTAGGCGCAGTGATATTACGCAGCGCCTGAAAGTAATCCCCAGCTAGGTAACTAGTTATAATATAGCTGGGGACTACTTTCAGGTGCTGCGTAATATCACTGCGCCTGCCGCGGCCATGTTTCAGCAGCAAAGTTCCTTGATTATTACGCCGGAATGAGAGTATAGTTCCTAGCCAAATCGGACTAGAAAATCGCAACTTTTCATTTTCCGCCGGTCTTAGTACACGATATAACTACAGAAGAGTCAAGTTTTAAATAGGAAAACTATCGAAACTCTTTGATCGTTTTTGAACGCCATGCTACTGGTCTAATCAGATTCAATGATCTATGCTAAGCTATGCTAAAAGTGCTATCGCCAGACACTGAGATCGGCTGAATGGATTCAAAAACGGTAAAACTCAACTTATTAACTCTGGGGGAGTTGGAGAATGAGCCTATTTCCAAAAAAAGTGGAGTGTTCCTTTAAATAATGTACAGAATTCTCTCATATGTTTTTGGAGCGGGTAAATGAGGATTAATACAAACTTGAGATTTCATAACTTGATCATTATGAAATATGTGTGGAACGTATTTTCCAGAAAATAAGTCACACCTCCTTTCCACTTCATTTAAACCAATCAAAACTACATCGATTACATCGGTGTGTAAGTCACATTTTTTTTATTGCATTCTTCTTCTTTTTTTTATTACATTTTTGTTACATTCAGAAAAGCATTTATTTTATTTATTTTAATTATTTATTACTCAATAAATAATTACAATTTTAATGCTATTAAGAACAGAAATGAGAAATAAAAATATATAAAACAAACAAATTATAGTGCCATTCATTTAAAAAACAAACAAAAAAAACCCACATTGAAGCTACTGGCTTGTTGGTAATGCATTGTACAAATAAACTTCCTCTTTCATTTGTCAAATCCAAATGTTTTGCATGCTTGATGTTATTTGCATTATATATAATATAAGTTGCAGCATGTTTCAGATGACAAAGAAAAGTGACTTACATCAGGAAAATATGTTATACAGTGTTGGGAAGGTTACTTTGGGAATGTAATGGGTTACAGATTGCAAGTTAGCCTATTTAAAGTGTAATAAGAAGTGTAACTATTTCAATTACTATATTAAAGGTATGTAACTGATTACATTTGATTACTTTTCTAAATTTCTAGTGAATGTTTTGATACTGATACTGTTTTTGATATTGATACTGTTTTTTAAATCAAATCTTTGCATAGTTTTGACAGGAAACACCGGCATCTAACAATGCCAAAATAACAGATCTTAAAAAAATAAAGCATATACATTAACCCAAATAGAAAATAAAGCCGTTATTAAATAAGCATGTGTCCTATTCTGTGTCCTAAACTCCTGAAACATTGGTCTCTCATATTTTAAAACAGTCAATGCAGTTTGGGATAGAAATCGATTAAATCTGTGTGTGTGTGTGTGTGTGTGTGTGTGTGTGTGTGTGTGTGTGTGTCTGTGTGTGTGTGTGTGTGTCTGATGTAACCCCATTTGTAATCCATAACATTTTCATAAGTACATTCATTTCACTTTTTTTTTCTCAGTAACGGATTACAGTGAAATTTATTTTGTAATTAAATTATGCAACACCATACATGTAACTAATTACTGCACAACACTGGTTATATATGAAGACCAATTATGGTAAATAATTTACGTAGACCACCAACTTGCAGAGTGTTGCCTGCTTGAGTCGTTTGCATTCAGAGCTCAGATGTTATTGATCTGCTTTCGTGTTTTTCTAGTCTCCTGATGTTTAGTCTCCTGCTGATTTCAGCATCAGCTATGGACAAAACTGTTTACTCTCTGCCACATTTGGGGTGTGACACCTGGTGGCTCTCCTTTTAAAAAGAAACAGACCTGGACACAAAGATCACTGAACTGAGACGGTAGTCCATATATTGCTACACACTGATGGAACATCTGAGAGCTTTTAAGATGTATCTGTTTTTGGATTTAAGACATAGTCAAAAAAACAGTAATATAGAGTAGACTAGCTCGAGGAAAACAAAAAAAAAAAGTGAATTACCAGGTGGAATATAGTGTAATTATATAATAAGTAAAGTCATTCGTTTAAGCCATTAGTGGATTAATCGCTCATTTATGATATCAATTTTATCATATTGGCATCATATCTACCGCTCTGCGCTTTCAGCTCAGAAGAGCAAGAAAGCGCAAGAAATGAAAGCTTTATTTGATATTGCACTTCCAGAGAAAGCAAAACGAAATTATTGGGCAAGTGTGAAATGCACTATACAATGTGACGTGCCTCACCAAAGTCTAACAAGCAGAAACCGTGTCAAATAGACTTTGACATGCAAGTTGACGTTAAATAGAATTAGTTAAATAAATAGAGTTTGACATGCAACTGCAACATTACTACTGCAAAGCATGCAAATGTAGTAATTCAAAGTGAACGAAAGGAAGAACTGTTGATGATCCCGTGTGACGATGAGAGAGATGCGAGTGAAGATTTGGGGAAAGAAAGAAGCGATTCCATGTGCAGGAATAAATTTGCGGAAAATAGAGTGAACCGATCGAAAAACAAAATACAAAGCCCTTATATTTCACTCTCATTTGACACGAATCCAGATGTTTCCATGCTTGTGATGTAACACTTAATTGCCAACCTATTATTTCTTTTGTAAACAAAGCTTTGTACTAAATCTGTATTGTAATATTCTCCTGAAACGGCATTTGCAAAAAACAAACATTATACTGCTCGACCAGGGGCAGTGGTCAGGATGAACCGCACAGATCTAAAATAGACTACATTATAAAAAAAATAATAATAAATAACTATAGCAGTGGTGTTAACGATGTGTCAGTTACAGACTGCGTGACTTCTCTATATCCTATTCTGTGTGTTTTTTTTGTTTGTTTTTTTCCTGCAACAAACCGACTAATTAAAATTTGGTCGATTGAGTCTCTTCTTGACAATTCGTGAGATACGAGCGAAGATTTGTGAAAAAGAAAGAAGACGATTAGCGGACCGCTCTACTGAACACTAAGTGTCCTAGATCATTACGTTTATCACCAGTGTTGTATAAACTAGCGTTTTGGGTAAAAAAAAAAAATTAATTTCATGGCTTATAAGTTGTTGTTTTCTTCTTGTTTATGAAGGTGATGAAATTGAATTGAAGGCTGAACCCTCCCAGGTGGTGGATGATGACGATGATCCAGAGAATAGGTATGAGTTTACAAATCACAACAAGATTTCCCCTGTCTGTGGGTTTTGCAAAAATTTAACCAATTAAAAATATTCAAAAAAGCTAACTCTTGTATGTCCATTTAATCCTCAAATCGCATTAAACTCATAAAGCCTCACAACTCCATAGCATCACTCTCAGCCTTGTTTCTGATTCTGAAAATCGAAGTAGTTCCCTTCATGAAAATGTCTCAGAATGAATGGACATTCACAAGGTGAAGTAAGAGGATGTATTATTCTGGACTTTTGGCCTTATATCTTGTTTCTGTCTCCTCTAAAAGAATTGCCAAAAGGATGCTTCTGGCGCAAATCAAAGCCAACTATTCATCTGGAGCTGACAGTTCATCCGATGATGAAAACGCAGACAAAGAGGACGGGGATTCACCAAAGAAGAGAAAAGATGGTGCTAAGAAGCAAGACGAGAGTGGTGAGAGTTAGTTTAGACAGGGCTGCGCGATTTCATATCACTCTCTTTTTATTTTTTAATTGCACAAGTTGCCAATCTGTCAGAGGTTGTCAGACTCTGTTAACTATCTTATTTTAAAGCCCTTTATATAAAGCATGTCTCATGTTTAAGACAAACTGGATTATGCACTTTCTTACAGCAGCTCACTCTGTGTCCGCCACTGTTTTTCAGATGCGCACAAATAAATATAAACGGTATTGCCTCATTCTTACGGTTAAAAAAAAAAACACTTGATGTACCGCCCAGCCCTAAGTTCAGATGTAATCCGGTTTAATGCAGATGTGTTCTTGTCACGTATAATGCATTGATGTTTCCTGCAGAAGATGAGGATGAGGATGAAACCTCGGACTCGGGCTCAGATGTCGAGGTGAAGAAAGCTGGACGCAGACACCGTTTGTTGAGTAAGAAGTTGACTCTAAGCGAAGGAGACTCTGATGACGAGGCCCCAGTCAAAAAGAAGAAAGAAACCAAAAAGAGAGGCAGGCGGAAAGGTCAGTGTCGAGTCTAAACCAAGCCTGCACGTGTGGCTCTACTGAAGTATTGAGGGTTTTGTCGATGTGTGTTTGCGCAGTGGACAGCGACGATTCTGCAGACTCTGACTTTGAGCAGTCGCGCTCGAGCTCCAGCGACGCATCGGCGCTCAGTGAGGATGTGAGTGAAGACGCCGATGAGGACAAGAGCAACAAACGCAAAACACGGTAAGGATAGCAACAGTTTGAGTTTTTCAACTCGGAGCAGTTCATTTGAAATGAAATTTCAGTTCAGAATGTCAGTTTTAAAGGTGTGATTGTCTTCAGAAACATATTTTGTTATGCTGGTTGAAAGTCTCTTCACATCCCGACAGCGATCATTAAGTTAAGTGGTCTAAATGTATTTATATGTATTTATTAGTGCTGTCAAATGATTAATCGCATCCAAAATAAGTTTTTATTTACATAATATATATATATGTGTGTTCTCTGTGTCTGTGTATATATATATATATATATGTACACACACACACAGTACATATTTTGAAAATATTGACGTATTTACATGTATATAAATTATATGAATATAAATATATTATATATATTTGACATAAATGTAACATTTTTCTGAAATATATACATGCATGTGTGTGTATTTGTATATACATAATAAATATATACTATGTGAACTAAAACTTTTATTTTGGTTGCGATTAATCGTTTGACAGCACTAATATTTATATATTCTGCAGAAGGCATGGGACCAAGAAATGTTCGTCCAATCAAAAATGCCCTTGTTCCGGCATTTTCATTCATACCTGCCTGTCAACATGTATTTGCGTATTTACCTTAGAAAACTTTCCCTTTGTTCGTGCAGTAGAGTAGCTCTTGGCACGCTGGTGCTGAAGTGCTTCCAGTGATGCAGGTTTGAGTCCCTGACTGTCCTGTTTAGGAACTAATCAATCCCATTTTTGTGCAGATCCGATTGAAATCTGATCATATTTAAATAGCCTGAACGGCAACAAACTACATGAAATCTGAGTTTTGCAAATCTGTTTCGAGTTACATTCATGTGTGGTTTGGAATCGTATTTTCAGTCGTCTCAGTCTGTTTCAGTCGGACCGGTCAGATCGGATTTAGCTTAGCTTTTTTACATTCTCACAGATGTACACGTCAGGAGTTTTTGTAGAAAACATGCTGACCGTGTTTGCAGAAACAAGCTTGTGTTGTTGCGAAGTGCTAGTCAAGCAGAAAAATACAATATACTGCTAGTATACGCACCTCTTTGAGTTTTGAAACTAGCAGAGACGGCAGCACGGGATAAACTCGTATATTCCAGCTTCCTGCGTTTCTGCCGCTGCCTCACAAGACGAAATATAATCCAGCGTGACGGCAACATGTTGTCAGCTCTGTGTAAGTCTAAACTCAAAACCTTATCTGTTCAACCAGTGCTACCGGTCATAACATGTGTTTTTTCTTAAACTGTTATGGTTCTCTGCTTGTATTTGATTTGTTTGCACTACTCCTGTGTAGTGTTGTCAAAAGACCCGGTACTTCGGTACCAAGTCGGTATAAAAAAACGAAAATGCCACGGTACCAGGTTTTTTTAAGTACCGGTGGTACAGAGTGCCTGGTTAACCCGGTTCTTGATGCGTACGGCCCGATGATTTCCGCGATGCAGAAAATCTCGGAATCCAGTTATAAAAACGAAATTTACAGTTTAACACGGAATGTCACGGAATTTGTCAAAGTTTGGATGAATTAATCAAAAGTAGGTCATTACACTTAAATCAAATCGCGACATGGACTAGTATCTGTAAATATTAAGCCGCAAAAGTTGATTCAAATATGAATCCCACATGTTCTGCGAGTCTCTGTGTGAATTAATGAATGAATGGCAGAGACGTGCGTTTTTATTTTTTATTTTTTTGCTACACACACTGAAGCGCGCGTGACGTTCGCGGTGATTTCAGCATCTGCCGTCTCAATGAGGACATAAATACATAAACAACATCTACAGAACTGCTCTGAGAGTCATTCACGAGCATTTTACCGTTTCATTGAGTAAAACCAGCTTCATATCATATAGCTACACACAGAAATTTAAAGGTATTCATGGCAACCCGTCAAAATAAAAGTTTATCTTAAAGGCATTGTGCCAGAAATATATTACTATTATTTAGTAGAATGTATGTGATACTATTACTACTGTTGAAAAAAAATTAATATTTATTTTTAATGAAATAATTACACAATAGTTCTTCCATATTTTAATTTTATTAGTAAATCCCCTTTATTTACCAAAAAAAAAAAAATTAAATGTGTTTAAATTTAATTAAAAGACAAATTAAATTTGGGTGAAACTTTACTGTTTACTGTTTTTCATACTTTTATTACTTGTGGAAAAACTTGAAACACAATTTAATTAAGAATAAAGAATGGCATTGATTTTTGTACATTTTATTTTTGTTTGACTTTATTATTAAAAATAGTGTGTTTTTTAATTAGCATGTGGTACCGAGAACCGTGGATTTTCACTGGTATTGGTACCGAATACTGAAATTTTGGTACTGTGACAACACTACTCCTGTGATATGCAGATATGTATGAAATGATTGCTTATTTGCTATTGTTATTGTGAAGCATCCTTGAGTTTGGGAAAGGTGCTATATAAATTAAATTTATTATTATTATTAACGACATTGCCATAGAAACCAATGCAGATATTCAGTAAAACGAAAGAGTTGCGATACACAGTGTGGACAGTCAGTCATCTAGATCGGATTCCAATTGGATATGCACAAAAATCAGATTTGGACTGACAGTCTGAACAAGACTTCAGACATGCCAACAATACAGCAATGAAAACAGTTGAGAGAGAAAACTGATCCCAGCACACTGCTCCCACATATCGCGAGTCCTAAAACCTGTTCTCGCAGAATGTGTTTTTGTGTTGAAAAACAGCAGATATGGCAGTGGAATGGGAAAAACACAAGGTTATGAGATGCGAGTTGTTAAAGGGATAGTTCACCCAAAAATGAAAATTCTGTCATTAATTACTCGCCCTCATGTTGCTGCAAAGTTCATCTCCGGAACATAAATTAATTATAAATGAAAATAATTTATTTTTTAGTACGGTTTTTATTTTGATTGATTTTTAAAATGATTTGATTTAATGTACCTTTTTTTTTATGGTTAAATTATTGTCTTTTTATTAAACTCATAAACCCCCTGGAGTTCCTTCACAAACACCGGTTTAGGAAACCTTGACGTCATGTTTAATGCATTTCATGTTGTTGTTAATAACAACAAATGGAATATGTTTTCTTACTCTTTGTATTTTTATGCCAATATGGTACAATATTATCCTGTTTAAGTCAATGTGATAAACAAGTTAAGTCAAAAGTAATCTACAAACCGAATTCCGAGTTTGAATAAATTTGAATAAAATTAAAACTAAAAGACTTTCAAATCACACGAGGCTATATTTTATTCACAATAGAACATAGAGAACATAACAAATGTTTATGGCCTATTTCACAAAGTTTTAATCAGTAAGTTATATCCCAAACTATATCCCAAACATCGTTTTCATAGCGTGAGGTGCAACGTGATGCTTCATACAGTATCGTTCATGTGGCACCTTGTTATGTCAGACCTTTCAGACATATTTGCATTACACTGGCTCGATCACCAGTATTTGTATGTAAAACCTGCGGATGTACCTGCTGTCAGGAGAATGCAGTGTTTTAACTAATCACCTCTGAATGATCGGGCTAGTACCGCATGCTGTGACAGATTGTTTCTTTGCACACACACGCATGCAAAAAGCACTCGGCTCAGACCGCACGCGAATACCAAACTGACTCCACTTTCTTGCCTGTTTAAGCAAATGCACAGTATTTAATGTTAATGGCCACGAGTATCCATGTAAACGTGCGATTTGTTTCCGACCCGCTCTTCACCCCAAACCAGAGCAGATTCATGACTTCTAACGGCAGTAATGCTCGGTCCCCTCGCCGTATCGGCTCGAAAGCATACGCAGTTACACTTATTATGGGCTCAACAGTCCTTTCAAGTTCGTCTTCCTCCATTTAAACAAGCGTGTGTACAATAAGTAAAGAAATACTTAACTGGCCAACGGAGCTTCACTTCCACTTTAAAGTCAGTCACCTGACTCGAATTCAGCTGAAACAGAGGAGCTCAGTATTTGTAATAATATTTTACAATATTACTGTTTTTGCTATATTTTTAATCAAACAAGTGCAACCTTGGTAAGCAGAAGAGTCTTTTTCTGCTTCATTATTAGAGATTATGGATTATTAATTGGGCTGGGTAAAAAAAATATAGATTTCTCAATTTTAGTCGATTCTCATTTTTACAAAACAATATTGGTTATTAAATCCCAAGAATCGATTAGTCGACCCTGTTTTCAGTTAATGAACAGAACATTGTAGTGCCCCTCCCATCAAATAAATCGCAATAAGCATTGTGCTTTGTTAATTTTTGTATGAAACAAGGTCTCAAATTTCTAATTCTGTCCATTGAAATACAGTATTATCAGTGTTTCAACCGCAGAAAGATGTCAATATAACGGCTTGTAAACAGTGTCACGTAACGTCACACATTCGGTGGCCGTAAACTCATTAGTCAGCAAGAAAAATAAACTGTAGAGAGGGGCATTTTGCTAAATATATGCACCATATAACATATTCATTATAATTTAACTGTTCTTCAAAGTTTAATTTGTTTGAACAAATGAGTCAAGTTTTTGTGACATTAAAAAAAACAAAAACAAAAAAAACCTAATTGATGTAGAAATATTATGTAATTGTAACTTCACTATTATTAAAAACTTGATTAACTCTTTCCCTGCCAAACATGGAATTTTCTGTGTTTTCACTGTTATACGCTGGGAGGTGCGATTACACATCTCCTTGATGAGTCTTGAATGTGCCGATCACAAACAGACCAGGAAGACACAGAAACGAGCGATCTCATATGTAAGCATATGCATATGAAAAATGATGCAATCATCAACAATAAGCAGCATATAAATGTAAACTGCCAAATGTTACCGTGCGTTCACACCGCCGCCGGCGAGAGCGTCAAAGTGGCCAGAAGTCATTCATTTTCAATGTGAGCCGGCGGCGAGCTGAGTTAAAGTCAGGTCAACTTTATGGTAATGAGCTATGACGCGGTTTGTTCGGCAACCAATCGGAATGTAGAAGTCCTCCGCTTGAGAGGAGTCCAGAGAACGCAGTCCTGTATACTTCCGACCACATTAGTTCCCAAGCATTTTTACGCTAGAAAGCTTGTTTTTCAGCCGGAATGCAATTAATTTGCTCAAAACAGCACCGATTTGACCAATTGGCATTTATTGGTTTATTTCATTAGTAAACATGTAACTATAATTGTTGTAACTAAAGTTCTTTCCATTGATCAATTTCTTACTTTCACAATTAAAATATTTCATGAGGTTAATTTATACCCTACTTGTGGTCAGTCTGCACAAGATCAACATCCTTGTTTTCTTTTCGGCTCCTTTAAATACAAGACCAAGCATTCGATCGTCAGAGCGTCAACGAATCTTTCTACAGCGTCGTTGGCTAATTTTGATGCTCTTGCTGGCGGCGGTGTGAACGCACAGTTACAGAGTGAAATGTCAATCCAGAAAGTGGTAAAGGCCTGTGCAAGCTTTGCTTTGATAACATTACTGAATATGATCCAGATGTAGAATTTGATAAAAATGCAATTTTTCTCAGCTTTTTTTTTTTTTTTTTGCATTCATTCATTCATCTAAATAAATAAATAAATATAAAGAATGAATGCATGCATGCAAGTAGGTTTCATTAAAAAAAAAAAAAAAAAAAAACATATATAAGAATGCTTGAACAAAACAGATTTTTTTTTAATTGTTTGAAAGTAGAGGGTCTGATCTTTATTTTGATGTATTGCATGTTCAGATATTCATACAACAAAGTATTCTGGGGGCCATGAAATTTCAGTGAAAATCCTTAAAAAAATGCTGGCGGGGAAAGAGTTAAGAGTAATTTAAGCAGTTGTAAAGCCTAAAAAGTCAGTCAACTTTAACCTTCAATATTATAGCAATATAGTACCAATTGACTCTCATGTACAGCATTAGTTAAGAGATTTTTTTTTTCTTGAGAGTATTTGGCATGTACTGTACCTGATAAATATCCAAAATAATCGATATTGATCGAATCGAATTGGTAATGAAATCAAATCGCAAGCTTGTGATTGAGAATCGAATCGTGAAATCTGTATCAAAACCCAGCCCTGCTTATTAGTGATCATGGTTTATTAATGCATTTTTACAATGAATGAATTACTCCTCAATGGAGAAACAAAACTTATGAAAGAACTTGTGGTAACACTTACAGGTCGTCCAATAAAGCTGCCAAGGACCGTGAGAGAAGTTACAAGAAAGAGAAGAAGAAACGACGCCGCATTAAGGTTCAGGAGTCGTCGTCCAGTGGCAAGGTACTGTCGTTACTGATCTGATTCAGCGCAATGAATGCAAAACCCATTGATGTCTCATCAGAAGTGTGTCTGGTTTTTCTGCTCTGCAGAGCGGAGAGGAAGAGGATGGAGAAGGTGAAGATGATGAGAAAGGAACGCCCAAAAATCGCAAGAAGATCCGCAAGATCATTAAAGATGACAATCTGCGGACAGAGACCCGGGATGCGCTGAAGGAGGAAGAGGAGAGGAGGAAACGCATTGCTGAGAGGGAACGGTTGAGGGAGAAACTACGAGAGGTAGATGAACATCAGATGCAGATATTTAGGGCTCAGCGTAGCGAAACCGTTCTTCTGTGTCAGCTGTCATTTTGTAGGGAAACTCAAAGCTGGTACTCTTTGGTTTCAGACTATTGTGGTGGAGGAGTCATCGCAGGTCACGTGTCCCATCACCACAAAGCTGGTGCTGGATGAGGACGAGGAGACCAAGGAGCCATTAGTGCAGGTTCACAGGAACCTGGTGACCAAACTCAAACCCCATCAGGTGGACGGTGAGTCTGCAGTCGCCACTTGCTTTTTTTCCAGTACCAGAAAAACAATTATGCATGACATTTTGTTTTTTTATTTAATGCTTTGGAGAGCAGTTTAGTATTTCTGTCACTGAAAAGCGTTGCCTGAAGTAAATCAGTGTTTAAAGTCATCATTGGCGCCATTTGTTTCTAATTAAATGTTCATGGTCTGTCATTTATATTTTATTTAATGATCATTTATAGATTTAATGTCATTTTACAGTTTTTATAATCTTTCATAAACTCCAAACAAGAAAAAAATAAGTCCTTGTGCTGCAGGTGCGTAGAGCCAGTGGGACACTTGATGAGCACTGATCCACTCAAGACTGAAAAAGTCTACAAAAACATATATTTTATAAATTGCATCGTGCAAAGTGCGAGTTAAAAACAGATGAGCACGAGTTTCAGCACATTGCTATCTTCAGTGCTCACTTAAACAACATTCACCCTTTTTAAGTAGGTCAGCAATTAAAGACAATCAGCCGGTAAACCTCAATTATCACAAGTAGAGCTCCCAGAAAGTCTAATCATTCACATATATAGCAGAATATTACAAGTATACAACTCCAAAGAATGATTTAACATTACAAATATAGCAGGAGAGGGAAAATAAAGCAGTAATTCTTTACCAAAAAACAAGAGCGTTGTAGTTCTTCATTCATACCCTCAGGAAATAAAGATTTAAGTGCAGAGATCAAGAAAGCCATTGGACTGACATAGTACAGGAAGTGCAGTTGTAACATGGGAAATTGCCCTGAGCATCGACAAGATTAGCCAGAGAAGAGATGTAGGTGTCGGCATGAACAAGCTTATCCCTCAAATTAGAGCTCCTGGAAGAGACAAAGAGTGGTTGATCACTAAATACATTCAATCACTGGGGATCACTTTGGATAATGTGCCAGTGACCCTTTTAATGTCATTACTCGGTGGACTGTATGTGGATTTAAAAATACATGGAAGATTCTGGTTTCTTTCATTCATAGTCACATTTCTTTCCTCCTGTTTTTGTAAGCTAGAAACCTTCTCGAGTGCGATGTCAAGCCACTTATTAGGATAACCCTGTGATGTAAAGTCCATATACAGGCTCTGGGCTTTAGCCTGAAAATCCTCTTTCTTAGAACAAATACAAGGACACTGGGTGAGCGCTCTTAGCTTGAAGGAGGCCGTGTCTTTTCTATAAGGAGAGGAGACTATTTGATTATCCACAACTGATATAGAAGTGTCCAAGAAACTGACATCAGTGATCCTCACGTGATGAGAGAATTTGATTAGACTGTTCACGCACAGAGCAAATGCTTCAGTCACTTTCAGAACCTTTGTAAATAACAAAGCAATCATCGATGCATCTCTTAAACAAAATAATGTTGTCAAGGAAAGGATTATTGTTGAAAACATGACATATAAGTAGCACAGGTATATTTGTGTTTTTCTTTTATGCTAAAAATCATGACGATATTAAGTAAAGTATTAAGTATCATGTTCCATGAAGATATTTTGTAAATTTCTTACCGTAAATATATTAAAACTTCATATTTGATTAGTAATATGCATTGCTAAGAACTTCATTTGGACAACTTTAAAGGCAATTTTCTCAATAGTTTGATTTTTTTTGCACCCTCAGATTCCAAGTATTGTCCGATCCTAACAAACCATACATCAATGGAAAGCTCATTTATTCAGCTTTCAGATGATGTATAAATCTCAATTTCGAAAAAATTGACCCTTATGACTGGTTTTATGGTCCAGGGTCACACATCTGTCCTCCAAAAAACCCAAGTATAAATTAGCATAATCAGGAGCCATAGTGGCCTCCGTGGCGGAGCCCTCAACCTGTAAATAATACTGATTTTCAAATAGGAAATAGTTTTTAGTGAGAACCATTTCAGCCATTTCAGCGATAAATTTGGTTAGAAGACCATCGTCATCGCGTAAATCAAGAAAATGTTCTAAAGCCACTAAACCTTCATGATGTGGGATGTTAGTATACAGTGAGGTCACGTCCATAGTTGCCGATATAACATCCTGATGAACATTTTGTACAGTTGCTAAACATTGCAGAAAATCAGCTGTGTCTCTCAAATCGCTTGGAAGGGAAGTTACTAAAGGTCTTGGAACAAAATCAACAAAATCTGAAAGAGGTTCAGTAAGACTGTTGCTACTATAGTTGGTCCCGATTGATTAGCTTTTATGTACCTTGGGTAAGATGTAAAAAACAGGTCTAGTCGGAGAACAATTCAACAAATATTGCATCTCTTTATCAGAAATCAACTGATGAACATGTGCTTCATGCGAGTCGTTTATAACCTTACATAAAAAATAACCTTTAAAACTGCTTTTCTTGCTAATGTAGCTAAAGCCCTATTCGGACGGGGCTAGTTTTACAAATTTGTGTTTCACAAACGTACTTGCAATTTTTTTGCAAATTGCAATTTTAATCCCGCCCGAATCGGCCACGTCTGTGTTTATTGGTGCAAAAACTGAGATACTCTGAGAAAACTAATCCCGTCTAAATGTGAATGTCTGTGATTGCTGACAGTTTTTGTTCACAGTGCGTTTCCTTGTGTGTTTTGGCCAACGGGAACTACTGTAGACGCTCTTACCACGCACATTTTTTTTTGTATGTTTGCCTCCCATCAATTTCTGCACACAGTTACAAGTTTTAATATGTGTACCCTTACGAAAATTAAACATGGGTTTACTACAAATAAAAAAAGAAATAAAATAGTTAAACTAAAGTAACCACACATTAACCATGGTTTTGCTGTACTAGCCATATAGCTGCTTCATGGTATTTTTAGTAAAACTGTGGATGTTTCTGATTTTTGTCTTTCTCATGCATTTATTTAGGTCATCATAACTATGTCCTTTTATAAATGGAGGACACATGGAAAAACACACACTAAGTGATGGTTTTGTGCGTTTTTCTTTCTGTTTGCAGGTGTGCAGTTCATGTGGGACTGCTGCTGTGAGTCCGTGAAGAAGGTGGAGAAGTCTTCTGGCTCTGGCTGTATTCTGGCCCACTGCATGGGGCTGGGAAAAACTCTCCAGGTGACTGTGAAGGAATTAACATTTTTGTTTTGTTTTGTTTTGCGATTGTTGTTGGTGGATAGTGTTTGACTCTGCTGTTCTCTTGTCATCCTGCAGGTGGTGACGTTTCTCCACACTTTGCTGCTGTGTGAGAAGATGAACTTCAGCACGGCTCTGGTGGTGTGTCCTCTCAACACTGTGCTCAACTGGCTCAATGAGTTTGAGAAGTGGCAAGAAGGCCTGAAGGACGAGGAGAGTTTAGAGGTAGAGATTTGGTATTGTATCACGTAGATCTTCCCATTACTCATTACCATCATTTATTATTCACAAGGGTGCATTTGAAACTGTATTGCATCATGAATATTACAAATAAAGACACATTTATTTTGCTGTGACCATTATTGCACGTAATATGTGTACTTCAGAGAAGTAAAATGGGGGATACTTGCATACTGTGGCATTATCATTCATTAGTGCATCATGTGCACGTTCCTAATTTAATTATAAATTAAACCTGTTTAACAAATGCAAGTTTTGGTACTGTCCTCTTAATACATATGTGACCATGGACCACAAAACCAGTCATAAGGGTCAGTTTTTTGAAATTCAATTTTAAACATCATCTAAAAGCTGAAAAATAAGGTTTCCATTGATGTATGATTTGTTAGGATTGGACAATATTTGGCTGAGATACAACTATTTGAAAATCTGGAATCTGAGGGTGCAAAAAAATCTAAATCACCTTTAAAGTTGTCCAAATGAAGTTCTTAGCAATGCATATTACTAATCAAAAATGAAGTTTTGATATATTTACAGTAGCAAATTTACAAAATCTCTTCATGGAACTCGATCTTTACTTAATATGCTAATAATTTTTTGGCATAAAAAAAAAATGGATCATTTTGACCCATACAATGTATTGTTGGCTATTGCTACAAATATACCCCGGCGACTTAAGACTGGTTTTGTGCTCCAGGGTCACACTTTTGTCGAATGTAAAAAATAAATAAATAAAATAAAAATAAATTTTTTTTTTTTTTTTCCACAGTAGCACATTCCTTTTGAGTTGCTGACATTTAATCTCACTGTATGTCGGTGTGTTTCAGGTGACCGAGCTGGCCACAGTCAAGAGGCCTCAGGAGAGAGCGTTCGCTCTACAGCGCTGGCAGGAGGATGGCGGCGTCATGATCATAGGCTATGAGATGTACCGCAACCTCACGCAAGGACGAAACATCAAGAGCAAGAAGCTGAAAGAAACCTTTCAGAAAACTCTGGTTGATCCAGGTGAAGTTACTGCACTAGCAAAGCGCCTCTGCTCACGTGATTATGAAAAACCTGGATAAATATCAGCTGGTAAAAATGTTTAGATTGTGATTTACAGTCTACTGAAATCAGTAAAACGGTCATCAACAAGTCAAGATTTATTTTATTTTTTTGACACAGTGCTGTGAAATGGTTAATCATGATAAATCGCATCCAAAATGAAAGTGTTTGTTTACTTAATATGTATGTGTACTGTGTATATGTATTGTGTATATATATAAATACACACACACATACCGTATATATTCTGAAAATATTTACATGTGTATATACATTTATATATTTATATTCTTATATTTTATATTATATATAAATATATTTAATATGTAAACATAACGGTAACACTTTACAATAAGATTCATTAGTGAACTACATTAGTAAACATGAACTAAGAACGAACGAAGAATGCATTATTAAAATCACAAGTTTTGTTTGTTAACATTAGTCAACTAACATGAACTACCAATGTATTTTTATTAACTAACATTACATTTATTACGCTCTTTATTAATAATTGCTAGTGTTCATTGTTCGTTCATGTTAATTAATACATTAACTAATGTTAACAAAAGACACCTTATTGTAAAGTGTTATATATATATATGTGTGTGTATTTTTATATACACACACACTCACATATACACACACACACACTATATATATATATATATATATATATATATACACACAGATTATGTAAACAAAAACTTTTATTTTGGATGTGATTAATCGTTTGACAGCACTAGTAAGTATACATTTTTGTACGGTAAAATGTTTAATTGACTAGAAAATGTTCTTTATGAAGGAATTCCAAAAATCTGAAAACTATTGTATGTGTTGATCAGAATCTATGGCAGCGCTGCATATCAGTACATGAACTGAATGGATGATGTTTTGATGTGCAGGTCCGGATTTTGTCATCTGTGACGAGGGTCACATACTGAAGAACGAAGCGTCTGCTGTCTCCAAAGCCATGAACTCCATCAAGACTCGTCGGCGAGTGGTGCTGACAGGAACTCCACTGCAGAACAACCTGATCGAGTGTGAGTGACCTTACTGCTGGTGGTTGACCTATATGGTTTTTACTCATGCATGCATTTATTAAGACTATCAGTTTAACGTGTTAACGTATTTAGTTATGAAAAAATAATGCGATTTGTAATGCACTGGCCCCACCCACAGACCTGTACATCATCTTATATTTACTACAGTTTATAAATATTATGAAAGACTATAGAAAGGGACTTTGATATGATGCAGTGCAACAACTCCATAAATGCAGTATGCTCTATAATTCAAGATACTGGGGCAAAAATGCTCTTGTATGAGTTTTTGTCTCTCATTTATATGATAAGCAATATCACACGGGAAGCGGAGAGGAATCACACGAGTGCTGTTTGTCCCAAATGTGATTTTAAACGAGTTCAGTAAATATGGAGGTGATATTGCGTTATATTTTAAACACGGTATTGTCTGTTTTTGCTCAGCTTTGCCAACAAAAAATATTACCTTTAGAGCCACAGTAGAACTGTTGTGCGTCTTCGAGCAACACAGCGGTGTTTAGTTTCTGAATGAATCCGCGTTTTGAACGAATCGTGTGAATCAGTGATTCAAAGATCCATTCATAAAGTGAGCCGTTTACTTCATTCCTGAATGAATCTCCGTTTGAACGAATCGAATGAATTAATGACTCATAAAGACGCCGGCACCTGCTTGCAGTTTTAGCTTCTTATTTAGAGTATAATTTAATAAAAAAAAAAAAAACACTTTAAAATTAAATTGTCATTTACTCAAACCTGAATACTCGCTTTCTTTTGTGGCACATAAAAGAAGGTATTTTGAAGCTGTTTTGGTTACCAATGACTTTCATTGCATGAACAAAAAAAAACTGAGATGTTTCTCAAATTATCTTCTTTTATGTTCCACAGTTTACGTCGGGCCGTTGTAGCCTAAATGTGTAATAAATTTTATGTTGAATCAAATAAAATATTTCTTTCTAAAGCTACTGTTTGTAATGTCTGCTTAATACTTTCTCATTTAACACAAAAATAGCTTTAAATAATCTTTTGGGGGTATTTTCACAGCCAAATGTAGTTTGCGAATAATTTGATTAGTTAATCGACACAAAATGCAATTAATTAGATTAAAAAGTTTAATCGACTGACAGCCCTAGTATTTATTTCTTTATTAGCCGGCAACTTGAGAGTAGATTAGACAGTAAAAAAAAAATCTAACTATTGGATATGGTTATCAGCCAATGCCATAATCTTAAAATTCCCAAATATCAGCTAAAATATTAGTAGATTACTAGTTACTAAATTCTAAATGATTGCTTTAGAGGGAAAAACAAAACATGAATAGTTAATAGGCTGTGCTGCTTCTGTGCTGCTTGACTCCGTCAGATTTCAATCAGATCTGGAGTGTTGTGTGTGCATTATGCTTCAGGTAATCTGTGGATAGTTAATGGTTGTGCCCCTGAGGTGGAAAGGCAATTTTAAACGCTATGACGAGAATCATTTCTGGGAGTGAAAGTGTCATTTTCTCCCCTCAGATCACTGTATGGTGAACTTCATCAAGGAGAACCTGCTGGGATCCGTGAAAGAGTTCAGAAACCGCTTCATCAACCCCATCCAGAACGGCCAGTGCGCCGACTCCACCTTCACTGATGTCCGAGTCATGAAGAAACGCGCACACATCCTCTACGAGATGCTGGCAGGATGCGTCCAAGTAAGACAAAACACCACAGCCAGTGCATTCAGTGCTAGTTTATGATGAACCGACTTGTAAAAATGGTTGTCTTCCACAGAGAAGAGACTATACTGCCCTTACAAAGTTCCTGCCACCAAAACACGAGTATGTGTTAGCGATACGGTTAACACCCATTCAGTGCAAGCTTTACCGATACTACCTGGATCACTTCACAGGTACGACTCTACATTATATTCACTTCAGGTTATTGCACAATTATTTTGTCCACCGCTGTATGTCTCTGGATTTAACGGGGCAAATAGACATGACATAGAGGCCTTGTGAACATGATTTTTGATGATTAAAATCCTTCTATTATCTGCTTAATGTAAAGCATTCCTGAGTGAAACTGAATATTAAGTGAAATGCCTTGTCATGTTGAGGTTTAATTGTGAAATACGTGATTCACGTCATGCGGTCTCTCAGCTAAAACCCTGAAATAGGAGTTTGGAGATTTGAGTCTCCTGAGGTGAAACCAGCTTTCCCCCCCAGCTCTCATTTTTTTCAATTAAGTGGTTTAACGGTGTTATAGCTCAGGCTGCGATTGTTCTGAAGCAGCTCCGCAGCTGGGAGAGGAAGAACGGCAGCTGGCACCAGGCCGCGGGCCGATCTGAACCAATTCCCACGTCCTTATCTAATGAAGAGCTTTGGGAGAATTTCCCAGCCAGAGGCTCATTAGGCCGGCTTTCCTCTGAGCCCACTGCTATGCTACTGCGCTGCTGTTGTGGCTGTGGGTGCAGACCCCCAGAGACCACCAACCAGACACTGTCTTTGCCTTAATGCTTGCGCTTTTGTCCTGGTGGCCTGCTTTCCCCAAACCCCGATCCAATTTCATGCTGCATTGAGGTGAACTCGCATTCTGTGTTTTAGACAGTGTTAAAGCTGCTGTGACTTGTTTTTTTATTCAAATACTATCCCAGCTTTGTATGACTGTTCTCTGTCCCTGTTTATACTCCGGATGTGTGAATATGATTCCTACGAATGCTACAATATTAGTCACTAATGTTGTGCATCGCTGCGATCACCTAGACTTTGTGTATGTGCAACATGTAATGCATCCAAAATGCAGAAAATATGCATTCTAACTCCACTTTACTGCAATCCTGCAGATTTAAAGTTTTCTTTCTTTTAATTTAAGAGGTCACACCATCTTCTATTAGTCACAAGTCTTCACATGTTATAAATTCAAAGGTCAGAGTTCACATGACTGTGAATGGAAGTCAGTGGAATGGAAAGCGTGGCGTGACTGATTGAGCTGAACCAGAAGAGTGAATGAGCAACCGTAAACTGAAGTGCTTTGCTAGTGGCTTAACTAACTTAACCAAATGCCTCCTATATGATATTAATATCAGATATATATGCACAACATAAGCATAATATTATAGCTTACTACACCTGCACGAAAGGATGCAAATGCACAAGTCGACCGTGCTAGTCAAAATATTTACCTTCTATTGTAGATATGCTCTTCCTGTAACAATGCACTTATACTCCCACTGAAGAGCTAGATTTTAGTTTGTGTTGCAGCCCAGCAATGCAGCATTTGACAGCTTGTGACAAACACAGTTTTATAAAAAAAAGAAATAAAAAAAAGTCTTAGTACTAAAAATTAATACTTTTTCAGTAATACATTTTGGAAAGGTGTAATGTGTGCTAGAACATGGCACCGGTGTTATTGCTGTCATTGCTCTTTATGATGCGCTGGATGTCTAACTGTTTGCGATGTTGCAACTCCTCCATTGCTCTTCAAAATACAGAATTGTGTATAATTTCAGTTGCATCTTTAGTGTCTTTTCTAGTGTGAGGGCAGGGATGCTTCAGAGCGTTCGAGCTTCAAATCTGATGAGAAGCTGACGTACAAATCGTTGATCCACATTGGTGGTACATGAATGCATATAAGTGCAAATTGTTTCGAAACACTAGCTTATAGATAAAGTTAAGACTCGCGTAATCACACTAACAGCAAAACACTTGATATCTTTAAACAGACAGCTAAAGCACAAAGAATTACAACGTTGCATTACAGTAGCGTTCTCAATATAATGTTATGACCGATTAGCATTGCATATCTTGCAGTGTTTTCATTATCAAAGAGACTTCAGTCATTACTACACGCCATAGCTTCACTTCAGTCCTCTAGTCTAGGCATAATGTTCTAATGGTAACCAATCAGACCTCAAGATAACACACAAAATGCCACCAAAAGGAATCAGAATTATTAGATCATCGCTTTCGTGATGGATTATCGCTGTCGCTCAGTGTCTCGTGCATATCTCTCGTAGATATGGTTCAGGCCCTGTGCGATATTCAGTATCCTAGTGTTTCTTTTTGAATGTAGCCAGTCATTTGTTTTGCAAATCCGCTCGGTGAACTGCGAAAGTGACACACAGCAGTTTTAAGATGTTTGTAGCAAAGGTATGTTTTTTTGTGGTTTTTGAGTGGAGGATTTTGTTGCTTTGCTTTTCTAAGCATCGGTGTGAAAACAGGCCGCGTGAGCCTCTCACAGCGCTAAGCGCTTGTTTACCTGCTCAGTTAATCCTCTGGGCTAATCTGAATTCAGGATTTAGGGCGCTGCGGTGCGCCGTGCTCTGGCACGCTGGGCTAGAAACCGTGCCAGCGGCGGCGCTAAACGTCTCCCTCTGAACAGGTGTCGGTTCTGCCTTGGAGAGTGGAAGAGGCCGCGCCGGGACCAAACTCTTCCAGGATTTCCAGATGCTCAGCAGAATCTGGACCCATCCGTGGTGCCTCCAGCTGGACTATATCAGTAAAGAAAACAAGGTGAGGGAATAAAGGCAGCGGACGGCAGACTTCTCTGAAAACACAACCCCGGGGGAATTTACTTGAGGGGGAACTTTCCCTGAAGTCATCGCTTTCTGTGCACATACGGGACGCCAGACCCAGAAAAATGACTAGGGAGCCAAACGATGCTCTTTACTTGCCAAAGAAGCACTTTTGTACATGCTCAGGTTCACATTATCTGTCCCGAGTTTATTATGTTAAGCTTTAGAAAACTAGACAATCCATTGGATTTATAGCTTTTAAAGGGATTGTTCACCCAAACATGAAAATTGTCATCTTTTCACCGTCCAGAAGACTTTGGTTAACCTCAGAAATACAGATTAATGTATTTTTAATGAAACCTCTGTCCCTCTATTCAAATGCCAGGTAACCCAAATGGTCATAAATCTGCCCCAAACGAATCCATCTGAAAAGAGACACCGTTGCTTTAAATGATGTAAATAATAACTTAATCTATTCATCTAAATAAGGATTGACAAACATACACATTTGGCGTGTGTGTGTGACGCACGAGAGCCGTGTAGGTTTGTTCTGGCATTTGTGATTTGTTATGTTTGTGTTTAAAAGCCTACATTAAATCTGTTTATCATATTAAGCTCTTCGCGAGACTTGCATTAAACTGCTCAATTCATATTTTTTGACCCTTTTGGATGTTCTAAATTTTGGACTTTCAGTGGAGGTAACAATTTAGTTAAATTTAGACCTATTCTCACTATTAACTAGTTGCTTATTAGGATGTATATTACTAGCATATTGGCTGTTTATTAGTACATATAAAGCACATATTAATGCCTTATTTTGCTTGATCTAGATCCTTTAATCCACCCCGTACCTAAACTTTACGACTACCTAACTAACTATTAATAATCAGCAAATTGGAAGTTTGAGGTAAAAGTCATAGTTAATAGTGGATATCTGTTCCCTAATCTGTGTTTTGACGATCAACCAAAGTCATACAGGTTTGGAATGAGATAATGACAGAGTTTTCATTTTTGGTTGAACGATTGCTTTAACTCTGCTGATTAGTATAGCAGCACCTAACTGTTTTTATTTTTCTCTCTTCACACTCACAGGGATACTTCGACGAGGACAGTATGGAGGAGTTCATAGCCTCAGAGACAGAGGAGTCCTCCATGAGTTTGACCTCTGAAGAAGAGAAGCCCAAAAGGTTTGCGATGAGTCTTTACTCTTCCTTGATAACCGTCCTGTTTGCTGCCTGTATTATGATTGATCTGGTTCTCTAAACCCGCGTACAGAAAGAAGAAACGAGGAAAAGGGAAAGAGCAGAGCTCAGACAAGTCCGACAGCGATGACCTGGAAGTGATTAAGGAGTGGAACACCAGCTCTCGTGGAGGAAACCCTGAGGGGCGCAACAGAGCAGAGCCTGTGGAAGAGGGTATGACCGAGCTTACTCACTAAATCATCTCTTCAGATAGGAGCTAAGCAGTGCTGTTGTTATAATAATGGCTAAAGGGATAGTTCACCTGGAAACAAATATTCTGGCATCATTGACTCGCCCTCAAGTTCTTCCAAACCTGTGTGAAAGAAGAGATTTTGAAGAGTGTTGGTAACTAGGGCTTGGACGATAAATCGATGCGAATCGATTCGGAGATTTTCCGAATGCATTGCGATTCTTGAATCGATTCTGAGCGTAGATTTTAACAGCAGATGGCGCTCTACTCTAGTTTTTATCTGCACACTCAAATGCTCTTGTGTGTTCGGCTGAGTCTGTAATCTCACCTCGGCTCAGAATGCTTTTATGATGCCAGATTAATGTAAACACAGCCCGCTGTGAATTCGCTTCAACCTTTTTGAATTTTATGAATGATTATTTTATGTTCAAGTGTGTAAGGATTTGGAAACGAGCAGAGTACGGCTGTTTCTGAAGCATGCAACGCATCTGCTGTTCAAAACTAAGCTCAGAATCCATTCCAGAGGGATTGCGACGCATTTGGAAAATCTCAGAAGCGATGCTGAATTCACGATGCATCGATTTATTTTCCCAGCCCTATTGGTAACCAAACAGTTGACGGTAGCCATTGACTTCCATAGTATTTTTTCCATACTATGGAAGTCAATGGGGACCAGCTACTTTTTGGTTACTGACATCCTTCAAAATATCTTCTTTTATTTTTAGCAGAAGAAAGAAACTCTGAGGTTGAGTAAATGATAGGGCTGCACGATATATCGTTTCAGCATCGATATCGCGATATGCACACCCGCGATAGTCACATCGCAGGATGTGCGATTTTTAGTATACTGACCGTTATATTTATACTGATCGTTTTCGCGACGGCTATCGCATCACGCTACCCCGCGACGCACTGTCTTCACTGGACGCGAAAAACGACCGTTGCAAACCCTTTGAACTTTGTGTCAGTACGTCATAAAAAGAATGAGGGATTTACTCGTAAGGATTTGCCGTGTCGCGCCGCATCCAGTGTAGACGGCATCACTGATTATAATGGGTTTTATTGTATTTTGTCGCGCCCTTTGTAGACACGGTGAGAGCCACTCAGATATATGTGAACACTGAATTCCATTCAGTTCCGTGTCTATTTGTGCCTGAAATGACACATACGCGCGAAACTGTCAAAATGCATGTCTCTGCAAGTATCCTTGTAAACACAGTTGCTTACGGCTTAGGAGAAGGTAAAAAAAAATTGTTAAAGAAAATGGATGGTATAGGCTCACAGCAGTTTAATGTTCCTAAGGCTTTCAGTGTCATGAATGTTAATCAAACAGCAAAACACAGAGAAAAATCACTTTTGTAGCTTTAACAGATTTATTAGATTTAATTTATACAGTG
The DNA here is from genome assembly GCA_036784905.1 of Acrossocheilus fasciatus. Taxonomy (NCBI): domain Eukaryota; kingdom Metazoa; phylum Chordata; class Actinopteri; order Cypriniformes; family Cyprinidae; genus Acrossocheilus; species Acrossocheilus fasciatus. The sequence continues at coordinate 28,885,681 of CM071951.1, forward strand.
TTATTTTACATTTGATTATTCAACCAGTATACCTGAATACTGTTAGACTTACTGGAAAAATATAAAGCACTGTTTATTTCTTTTATATCTTTGTTCTATTATATTTATCTATGTTTGTAATTTGTTCATTTTTCTATACTGATTTACTCATCTACAATATTTTTTTTTCCAAATAGAGCTTTTAAAGTCATCTGGAGTTTTTTTTTTTTTTTTTTTTTTCTTTTTTTTTTCATATCGCAACATATATCGCAGAAATACAAAATATCGCAATGTGAGTTTTTTCCAATATCGTGCAGCCCTAGTAAATGATGACATTGTTGTGTGGACTGTCCTATCAGCAGACTTTCATTGGCCGATACTGATCACAGTTCACACACATGCAAAATTCTACAAATGTAACTATTTACAGTTCACATTTTTAAAAAATGATTATTTTTTTTAAATTATTATTATTATTGATTAGAAAAATGTTGGTAGATTTTGGACCTGGCACTAGATACAATGAGAACTTTTTTGATGAAAAATTGTATCTGAGATCCCTGCAGTGCACGTCTACACAACAGTGTGTATCTGTGATGTTTTCCTCAGTTCGGGTGTCGAACTCAAGTCCTGGCAGCGTATCGCCTGACTGGTACAAAGAGTTTGTGACCGAGCCGGATTCTGAGGTGCTAGAGCATTCTGGGAAAATGGTGCTTCTTTTTGAGATCCTCCGCATGGCTGAAGAAGTGGAAGAAAAAGTGTGAGTTGAGTTTTGTCAGAGTAGCAAACAGTTGTTTCTCCGGCTCAGAGATCATTGTCTTCCGTGTCATGCGGTCATGTGTGTGATGGTCACGTGTCCTGTGTGCTCAGGTTGGTGTTCAGCCAGTCTCTCATTTCTCTGGACCTCATTGAAGATTTCCTGGAGTTAGCAGGCAGAGCCAAAGAGGAAGGGAAGCTTTCGCCGTACAAAGGTCAGGCACTTTTAGCAATGTTTTTCCTCAGCCTTAATCACGGTGCTTTGTAATCTGTTTGATATTCTGTGCTAGAGATTTCTGCCACTCAAAGTCTGCATGCTTTCATACTTAATATATTCTCTTACAAATAATAACAGCATGTATTCATTGTATTGTGCAGTGCATCGTTTAAAATTCTTATTACGTCAGCATGAAATCAAAACTCTAGTGCTGTCAAATTAATCGCGAATAATCGCATCCAAAATAAAAGTTTTTTTTTTTTTACATAAAATGTGACCCTGGACCACAAAACCAGTCATAAGGATCAATTTTTCAAAGTTGAGATTTATACATCATCTGAAAGCTGAATACATAATTTTCCATTGATGTATGGTTTGTTAGGATCGGACAATATTTGGCTGAGATGCAACTATTTGACAATCTGGAATCTGAGGGTGCAAAAAAATCGAAATATTGAGCAAATCGCCTTTAAAGTTGTCCAAATGAAGTTCTTAGCAATGCATATTACTAATCAAAAATTAAATTTTGATATATTTACAGTAGGCAATTTATAAAATATCTTCGTGGAACGTGATTTTTACTTAATATCCTAATGATTTTTGGCATAAAATAAAAATGGATCATTTTGACCCATTCATTGTATTTTTGGCTATTGCTACAAATATACCCCAGCGACTTAAGACTGCTTTTGTGCTCCAGAGTCACATATATGTATGTGTGCTGTGTTTATTTATTATGTTAAATATAAATACACACACACACGCATGTGTATATATTTCAAAAAAATGTTATGTTTATATATTAAATATATTTGTTTATAATGTAAATTATATGAATATAAATATAGACATGTAAATGCATAGAACACACACATTATGCAAACAAAAACTTTTATTTTGTATGAGCTTAATCGTTTGACAGCACTACACTCACACTAGTTGGTTCTGTTGAACACATTCGTGGTCTTATTGTACACAATGAGTCCATCCATACTTCCAAAAGAAAAATAAATGTTGTTCCGCATCTTATGCGACTCTGTCTTTTGTCTGTCTTGACTTCATATGGTTTGTACGGTGGCCTGTGTTGTGAGTGTTTTGTTGAATGTTTATGGCCAGTCCTGTAGTTTTTATTTGAATTATATTTGCTGTAAATTTAACATTTCTGCAAATAAGTGAGTGCTGATCCAGTGAGTGCAAACTGTGGTTACATGCGGAAACGCATCTGATATTTGCGCACACATCTGACACAGATCTGGGTTAAGTGCCCGCAGAAACACACAAATATGCGCATGTAAACATAAAGCCTCTGGAATAAGGTCACGGTCCTAATTAAACCCTCGCAGCTGTTTTTACTTTCATTTTGAAAATGATTAGGCCTTTTTTATTTTGCAAAAAAAATGTTAGCTTAAGGCTTTGCAATTTGTAATGAAAAGATCACAGAGGAATAATTGGAAACATATTGAGATGTTAGGTATGAACACAAGTGTGGGAGGCCACAATATTAATTGCTGAACATGAGTTCTTTGGGCTTTGCCACCTATGTAGGGTACATACTTTCCCCTGAGCTCTCCATGTACAGCAAACCCTACCAGGGCTGACAGCTGCATCAGATGTTTGCTAGAATCTGATTGTTGACTGGCTGTGCTGATGTTTTTTCCTCAAGGTGAGGGCAAGTGGTTCAGAAACATTGACTACTATCGTCTAGATGGTTCAACGAACGCCATGACCAGGAAGAAATGGGCAGAGGAGTTCAATGACACTAGTAATGTTCGGTAAATGCACCCTTTATTTTCCCTTTAGAGTGTCGAACAGTGGAGCTGTTTCTAGTTTTTCCATGTATGTCAAGCACTTGGCATGTTCTGCAAGATTCCCCTTTCTATCAAACATATTTTATTGGACTGTCCCGCAAGCACTTGTGTTCTTGTGTTCTCCTCAGGGGTCGATTGTTCCTCATCTCAACCAGAGCTGGTTCTCTTGGGATCAACTTGGTAGCTGCAAACAGGGTCATAATTTTCGACGCCTCATGGAACCCATCCTACGACATTCAGAGTATTTTCAGAGTCTATCGCTTTGGCCAAGTGAAGACCGTGTTTGTCTACAGGTTTTTGGCTCAGGTGAGAAATTTCGTTTGATTTATTTCTTGTGTTTATTCCACAGACGGGGCGGATCGGATCTGTAATGTTTTTGACATGTCACTTTTCTTTAGGGAACCATGGAGGAGAAGATCTATGACCGGCAGGTCGCCAAACAGTCTCTGTCCTTCAGAGTTGTAGACCAACAGCAGATTGAACGCCACTTTACCATGAACGAACTGACGGAGCTCTACACGTTTGAGCCCGACCAGCTGGACGATCCCTCTGAGAAGAAGAGCAAGCGGGCCACACCCATGCTGCCCAAGGTGAAAACCACTTCATACCACATGCTTTTATCTGTTTTATCTGTCAGCAGAAGACGTATTAGTGTTTTGTTTCAATTTGTCAAGCGAAATCAAATGTATTTGTGACCCTGGACCACAAAACCAGTCTTAAGTGTAAATTTTTTTAAATTGAATAAGTAAGCTTTCCATTGATGTATGGTTTGTTATGATCGGACAATATTTGGCCGAAATGCAACCATTTGAAAATCTGGAATCTGAGGGTGCAAAAAAATCAAAATATTGAGAAAATCACCTTTAAAGTTGTCCAAATGAAGTTCTTAGCAATGCATATTACTAAGGTCTTGTGACCTAATGTTTAATTGCACTGGTGGTTGATTAGCCATCGTGAGCTTAAGCACTAAGTGATCCAAGACTTCCCGTGGTCTGCCTCAGACTGCAGAATCACACGTTCACTGCTAAAGTTAAATGCTCCTGGCCTGTGTTCTGTGCACGTTACCTTTTGATGTTCACCAGGATTGAGACACTGTTATTTACTCATGCGCCTGGTTTCCAAAGCATTCAGTCTTCCTGGAGGAACAGTGCTCAGCTCTCATCTTAATAGTTCTGTCCCCTTCATCTCCGAGTCTGTCTAAGCACAGGTGTGCAGTCACAGGAGAGAACCCCTGAAGATTTTACAAGACCACATTGGCCTTCGATTGTGTGTCCAATCTTTCACAACAGCACACAGCTGCACACTGCGACCTCCGTGACCCTTGTTTACTCTGAGTTTTATTCTGCAGAACCGATGATGCTGGGATCCTTTAATTGGAGGCAAAGCATCCAGTACACATCCAACAAACGTGTCCAAAGCGCACAGCTGTGCAGATATTTGTCTTGTGTACCACAGAAGGTTTATACTGGGAGAGATACAGCACCCCACATCTCCTCATGAGCTGCTCAGCTGATGTTTGACAAGCTTGTTGTTCTTGTTCAAGCTTTATTCTGAGATGTATCCCTACCTTTGTACACAGCAGATGACCACATTTGGCCATATGTGCACCAGAATGTAGCAAGTCAGCTGTTATGGATGGAATCTGCTGCCTGTAATCGTCTGAGGATGAGTCAGTCATCCCTCAAAGCCTGTAGTCATATCTCTATTTCTCACAGTACCCTCGCCAAGTTTATGGAACACAGGAAATATTTCTAAACCTGCCAGACCTCTGCCCATCGCTCTTTTCCTTACTTTGTGTAATGTGTCTGCATCTTGATCGTTTTTTTTGTTTTTGTTTTTTTTTAATATATATATAAAGCCAAAAGAGAATGTGACCATTGCACACTTTTTGTAAACACAAATCTCCTGTTCTTTGGACAGAGAACTTAGATGTGTTGAACTATTAGCTAACATAATTAAAATAGCTAGTCTTCAATGCCTTAAATTTATGTGCACCCCTCAATTTTTACAGTTCAAATCATACAACAAAGTCATCATAATTTTGAAAATATTCAATTTATTGTAGGGAAAAAAAAGTGCTGTCAAATCGTTTAAATGCGATTATTCATGATTACATAATGTATGTGTGTGTACTGTGTATATTTATGTGTACATATAAACATACAGGCATACATGCAAGTATTAAATAAATATATGTAAATTATATTTATGTATTTTGTGTTTGTGTGCGTAAATATTTCTTATATTCAGTGCACACACAAGCACAAACATTTATGTTGGATTAATTTGTTTATTCCGCCCCAATGCCATTATTTTGGTAAAAGAAAATTGTGAACCTCGTGAAACAATGTAAACGAGACACCACGTATATTGTTTAGTTTGCCTGCAATGCACAAGACATTTACTGGATGAGTCCTATTTTGTACCCCATTTGTTTAAAGTGCGCACTGTTAATGCGATCTCGTTCGTGTGTTTAAATATTATATATTAAAATTCAAATGAAACCTGATAGTTAAGTTAACATCTCCTTAAAAGCCTCCAAGATATAGGCTATTAGCAATTCTCTTTGTAATAGTACGCTATAAACTTACTCTGATCTGGCGATAGCAGCTATTCCCACCAGTCCCCCTGTTACTTTCCCCAGTGTTTCTGGGAAGACTCCCCCTCTCAGTCTAAAGCACACACTGCTTCTGAACCTGTGTGCCGCTGCAGCTCACCCAAACATCGTGCCATCAAGAAGGCCATCTGTTACGCTGATTCACTGCTTCGTCTCTGAAGTTTTCAAAGGAACACTGTAAACCTCCCCCGACCTGATGAACAGTCATTATTCCAAAACCCTTTTAGGATGTTCTTGTGCTTTTTAGAGAAACTAATTGGAGACAAAGGCAGCTAGCGGACTTCCACTCTTAATGACAAAGAAGAGTGCTGCGGCCCAGACACGAGAGCCACCCAGCTTGGGGTCTGGCCCTGCCTGGGGCTCTTCAGAGGCCCATTATAGAGCTGAGACCTGGGCAGACTTGAGTGACACGGTCGGGTCGGTGTGTACACTTCCTGACATTGGTCCATCGGTGGGAAAGTGGTAATTTGCTTTCGCTTCGGCTCCCCCGCCGACTGGGACTCGCTGAGCAAAGGAACATACTTTAGTTGGCGTAATTAGGTGCAGGAACTGGTCTTAATAATCCCCCAGATGTTCCTTAAATGAGTGGTTGCCTTCAACCCTCCATTTTTAGATATTTGCCCCAACTTGGATGAAAGAGCTGAAGGTGTGAACTGAAGTACGTCGAAGAAGTTCTCACCTAACATTGTCCGTTTAGTAAATGGTAGAAAAGATGATAGTTGAGGATGGACACCTGACATCCAGCCCTGTGCCAAACATCAAGAGCTGTGCAGACGCAGACTGTTTATATCAGGGCACTGAGGTTATGTGTATAATTTGCGTGCAGCTGTAGAGTACGTTTTGCCTGGCTAAGGTTAGGTATTACAAATATCTCAATCCTTCACATTCCTTGAGTCTCTTGCCCCGGACCCCTTGGTTTCTTTGGTTTGTGCACCTGCATGTTAATGTAGTGTCTTGTGAAATCTGAGGCAAGCATTAGGCTCTTCATTTTAAAGCAGTAAATAAGATTTTTGTTCACTGGAATATGCCCCTTTTTCGGTCATGAAGGCAAAGTTGCACTTTTATTATCGAAACAAGACAAGTTTGTCTTTTGAAAAGCACAAATTCTTCCACACTTTTCCGAAGCTCCTGTATCTTTAGTTTTTTATTATGGCTTTAGTCTGTCACGTTTCCATTTTCCCACTCTTCACACCCTGTCTTCTAAAGAGCATACGGCAGATGTTTATGGATGTGGTAATGAGTGAAATAAAATAGAGTATGTGAATATGGATTGCATTTAATATGAAGTGGCGTGATCAAAAACTTTAAGAGGCAATTGAGCTGAAATAGCTGTAAATGTGCTAAAAATTATTCAGTAGGAAGCCAAATGGCAAGAAAAAAGACCTTGTACCTTTGAACTTGATTGCGTTTTTCACACCAGCGGAGTTCATCTGGGACCGTGTCTTAAGTAAATTGGCTTTGTTTGCCAAGTCGTAAATGTATGTAGTTGAGCAGAGCTCTTAAATTTTATTTGAATGTTCTGTCTCACCAGCAATGATGTGTCGCTGTTTCAGCTTTCTAATTTAGGAGAACGTCCAAGAAGAATTCTTATTGCTGTCAGCTTTTAATTGATAGCCGTTCAAGGCAATTTAAAGAATATCATGCAGAGATATTGAGCAGTAAATAATGTGTTAAGAGTGCCACTGTTCAGGCGAAACTTGAAGGCAAAAAAAAGATTTTGCCAGAAAAGCCTTGGCATAAACTATTGCACACAGAGATGGCCAATATATGCCTAATTGTGCACCATTTCAATGGTACGTTGCATTTCTTGAGCAATTACTTGATGAACAATTCTGTAAACTGCAAAGAAACACATATTCTGGCGATATTATGTATATTGCCAAGGCCGATATATCGGCCGATATTTGAAATTGTTTTCAAATATCGTTATCAGGAGATACGTTTTTCTGTTTTGTCGATGCGTTCGAGGCGGTACTTTTATTTTGACGGCGCTGAGAACAGCAGCGCCTAAGCACACAGTGCTCACATTCTCCTTGTTTGCCATCGTCGTTAACAGTTCTGTCTAATATGGATAGAAATCTGTCTAATAATCAGATAGAACTGTTAAACAAAGAAATTAAAATTTAAACATTGTAATACTTTCTCGCTTGCTGTCAGCATTCAGCAAATACACATTTATATAATTTAAATAAATCTTTGAATGATTAATAAACATTTAATTTCGCAAACCTTGCAGACTAGTCGAATCCAGTTGAAGTGTGCATCTGTATCCTTCGTGATCGCGTGTTCTCTGTGACGATCGGTCTGTGAGAATTAAATGCGGACAGGAGGAGAGTTCAGCTTCACTGGAGATGTGCGATCAGCGTCATTTTCGCGGTGTGCTGTATGTAAAATGAGTTACTTTGGCTTTAGCTGGAAAAGCCAAAAGTAACTCAAGTAACTCATTACTAGTTACTTGTTCCAGCTGGAAAAAATATGATTCCCAATGCACACAAACTTCCCAGAATACTGAGTGCCCTGTTGGCTATGGTGTTTACTTCCTTTTTAATTATATTTTTATTAAATATTGAATTATTTGTGAAAAAATACTTTGTCATTTTAAAGTATGTTTATTTCACACATAATTTTTTTTAAATTGGTTTTCAGATTATTTAAAATTTCTTAAATATTAATTAAAATTAAATTATATCAGCTTTCCAAGATATCGGCATCGGCTGTCAAAAAACCAATATCGGTCGACCACTAGTTTAAATACAAAAAAAAGTTCCCATCATAGGGCACAGTGTATCGTTCATATCATAAACATTTTCCAGCTAGTGGTGAAATGCACACTCAAAGTTTTAAACCCAAGGAAAATAGATGCAAGTTTACTCAAGCTTAACAGAGATGTTTATGGAGGTCTACAATCTTTTTTAAAAAAACGCATGCAAAACAGCAAAAATTGCAAAGACTGACAAGGAAATGATATCTATGGTTGTGATATTCCAAGATGTGAAAGTGCGTGGTGTTCAGACATGGGCAGATAGATGGTTCCTCACCTGGGGCAGTATTTAACCTTGCAGCAGTCTGGCTCATGCACCTCTATGCTTTGATCAGAAGCAAAATGCTTCCCTCCCCGTTTGGCTTCCTGTGGGATCCCCACTCCCCATTTTCCTGAGAAAAGAAAAGAAGAAAAATCTGCAGTCTGCTGATTCCCCCATTCCCCCACCCAGCCTCTTCCACATCCATGCATGGAGTAAAACGATATCCTTTTCCTAAGCCGTCATTATGCGTGGGGTTAGCTCACAGTATGACAATGCAGGAGTTCTTGTTACCGTCATTAGTGCCTTTGGTCGAGATGCACATGTAGGGCAGGTTACGGAGACAGACGAGACCACCCGCGGAGCTCCAGCCTGGAGATTAATCAGGAATCCCAGCATTCCCTGCTCCCCTGGACGGCTTCGCTGTCATTTGACCCAGCGGCTCTGTGACCCATTTACCCGGCTCAAAATTGGACAATGTTCAGATAAGCTCAGGTTGGCCCTCTCATGATGGCGAGTGTTTTGAAATGTGCTCAAACAACAGCTTCATCACTGAATTGTCTTTTGTTCCAGAGACGCGTCTCACACTTCAGTTGCCCCTTGTCTTCTGCACACTTTCAACAAGAGATCATCTTTCCCATGCAGTGTTTTTTACGGTTGTGATGCAGAAGGGGTTCCTCACATGGAAGCATCCAGCCATGTTTTAATTTAGCCACTTAGCCAGAAATTACCATCACTCATCCAGTTGGGTTTGTGGAGGGTATAGGCCAGGCCTGGCGTGATTGTGCTTGCTTTCGCCACATGTTTTTATTTTCCAGCTATCGAAGCCACTTACTGAAAAGCCTTGATGTGGACGGATCTGTAGCTGCGCTCTCCATTACACTCTGCTGTAATGCAGAAGGCATGGCTCTGTTTTTGGTACCTGTCTTACTGCTGTTATCTTTTTTTCTTGAAACAAACCTTGATCCGGTTAATCATGATAGGCTCTTTGGAAGACGATTGAGGTTTGCTCACTTTGTTCCTCAGATTCTGTTTATCCAAACTTTTCTGTAGCAATTTAGTAAGCAGTCGTAAATTTGGAAACCTGAGGCTTTTCTTTTTGAACGTTGTGATGATTATGATTAATTTTGTTTTTGTTATATTCTGTTTGTTGTCTCTGCTAAATCGAGTGATGACATAACTATCACACGTCTATGTTCATGTGGTTGGGATCCAGCAGATGTTTCTAGATCTTGAAGGCATTTTAATGTAAAGTGCAGGCAAGACAAAGAAAAGCAAACAATAGCTGTAGAGTAATTTTAAACCATGTTTGTACGAGGTCTGGATGTGAATTGCGCACCGCTCAGGTGTTGTTTTCAATAACAGTGTAGTCATGGATACCAGAGTTGCATGAAAGCCTCTGAAGTTATTTTAAATATGAACACTTGGTTGGAGGCTGTCTTTTTTTTATTTTTAGCTTTGCAGCAAAAACTAACTGCTAATTGGCTATTTTATTTATTTATTTGTAATGAGATAAAAGAGCTCATGTTATGAAAGCATGCTGTAGCTTTTTTTGAACTCTGAACTTGTTCAAAAACACCATTTCTTTAAACTAAACTGCAGAAACGACACATTTAGAATCTGTAAAGTTTTGATGTCAAGTGCATAAGTACATCCACATGTGACTCCTAATAGGTGATCAGAATCTGGCCATCTAGTCACAGTGAGATGAAAATGAAAAAGTAAATCGTTTTAAAGTTACAATGAAATAGAGGTAGTGAGGCATCTGTACTTCTCTATTGTGATGTACATGTGAGTGTAACGGATTATTTAAAAAAAAAAAAAAAAAATATATATATATATATATATATATATATATATATATATATATGTATATGTATATGTATATGTATGTGTGTGTGTGTGTGTGTGTGTGTGTGTGTGACCCTGGATGACAAAACCAGTCTTAAGTGTAAATTTTTCGAAATTGAGATTTATACATCATATGAAAGCTTTCTGTTGATGTATGGTTTGTTAGGATCGGACAATATTTGACTGAGATACAACTATTTGAAAATCTGGAATCTGAGGGTGCAAAAAAATCTAAATATTGAGAAAATCTGCTTTAAAGTTGTCCAAATGAAGTTCTAAGCAATGCATATTACTAATCAAAAATTAAGTTTTGATACATTTACAGTAGGAAATTTACAAAATATCTTTGTGGAACATGATCTTTACTTAATGTCCTAATGATTTTTGGCATAAAAGAAAAATCGACCCATACAATGTATTTTTGGCTATTGCTACAAATATACCCCAGTGACTTAAGACTGTTTTTGTGATCCAGGGTTATATGCAGTTTTGTGAAAAAGTGTTGGCCCCCTTCCTGATTTTTAAATTATTTGTCTCACTTAAAAGGTTCAGATCATCAAACAAATTGTAATATTACACAGAGATATTGCAAGTAAATACAAAATGCAGTTTTTAAATGATGATTTCATTTATTAAGAGAAAAAAGCTGTCCAAACCTACCTGGACCTACGTAAAAATTTAATTGCCCCCTCCTATTAAATCATGAAAGAACTGTGATTAACCACATTATTTTAGAAAGCTGAGTTAAATTTAATTAGCCAAACCCAGGCTTGATTACTGCCAGACCTGTTGAATCAAGAAATCACTTAAATAGATCCGGTCTGACAAAGTGAAGCATGTTTAAAGAGCAACAGATCATCTTAAGAAATTCATAAACAGATGAGAAACAAAATAGTTTACATGTATCAGTCTGGAAAGGGTTATAAAGCCATCTCTAAGGCTTTGGGACTCCAGCAAACCATGGACAGAATCATTATCCACAAAAGGAGAAAACTTGGAACAGTGATGAACCTTCCCAGGAGTGGCCGGCCTACCAAAATTACCCCAAGAGCATAAAGACGACTCATCCAGGAGGTGATAAATGAACCCAGAACAACATCTAAAGAACTGCAGGCCTCACTTGCCTCAATTAAGGTCAGTGTTCATGATTCAACAATAAGAAAGAGACTGGGCAAAAACAGCATCCATGGGAGAGTTCCAGGGCAAAAGCCATTACTGACCAGAAAGAACACACAAGCTTGTCTCACATTTGCCAAAAAATATCTTGATTATTCCCAAGACTTTTGGGCAAATATTCTGTGGACTGATGCGACAAAAGTTGAACTTTTTGGAAAGTGTGTGTCCTGTTACATCTGGCGTAAAACCAACACAGCATTTCATAAAAAGAACATCATGCCAACAGTCAAACATGGTGGAGGTAGTGTGATGGTCTGAGCTTCAGAACCTGGATGACTCGCCATAATTGATGGAACCATGAATTCTGCTCTCTATCAGAAAATCCTGAAGGAGAACGTCCGGCCGTCAGTTTGTGACCTCAAGCTCAAGTGCACTTGGGTTATGCAGCAGGACAATGATTCCAAACACAGCAGCAAGTCCACCTCTGAATGTCTCAAGGAAAACAAAATGAAGGTTTTGGAGAGGCCAAATCAAAGTCTGGACTTAAATCTAATTGAAATGCTGTGGCATGACCTTAAACAGTCCATTCATGCTCGAAAACCCTCCACTGTGGCTGAATTAAAACAATTCTGCAAAGAAGAGTGGGCCAAAATTCCTCCACAGCGATGTGAAAGATTCATTGCCAGTTATCGCAAACGCTTGATTGCAGTTGTTGCTGCAAAGGGTGGCACAACCAGTTATTAGGTTTAGGGGGCAAGCACTTTTTCACATGGCCATGTGGGTTTGGATTTTGTTTTCCCTTCATAATAAAAAAACTTCATTTAAAAACTGCATCTTGTTTACTTGTGTTATCTTTGAATAATATTTAAATTTGTTTGATCTGAAACATTAAAGTGTGACAAACATGCAGAAAAATAAAAAATCAGGAAGGGGGCCAACACTTTTTTCACACCACTGTATATTGGGGGCGGGACTTGGTTCCATGCATCTGTTGCTGATGAACATGAGCTTGCGGGGGCAGGTTAATCAGGCTAAATTTTTGGAGAAATTAATCTGCATGACCATATTTTAGATCCCTTAATCCTACCCCATACCGAAACAACTACCTTACTAACTTTTAACAAGGAGCAAATTAGTAGATTACTAACATAAAAGTTAATAGTTTTTTAATGGTGAGAACTGGTCCCCAAACTAAAGTGTGACTAAACTAAAAATTAAATTATAAAATGTATGATATGACTTCATTGCAATCAAAATGTTTAATAGTTAAATTAAGCCAGAGAAACTTTTTTTTTTCTTCTGTATGACACGCCATAAAAATGTTTAATTGTTGATTTTGCTCAATAATTATGTTGGTAATGGTGATTATTAGAGGAGTACATCTGTGTGTAAGGGATGGACGATATCTTATCCTTTGCTATATACCGGTAAAAATTCTCCCCACGATAAGAATTAGTGTTCCTGCGTTAATAATGATAAAGTCTAGTTGTTGACATATTTCTGTGTGCGACAGTGCGGAGCAACTGGCAGACATGAAACTGAGGAGTATATCACTAAATGAGGAGCTCTAGCTCCTTCTACCATCTGTAACTGGTTTGTTCTGGGCTGTACAGTACACAAAAAATCGGTTTGAATAAATATATTACAGTAGCACGTGTGCAATACAGTTTTGTATGTGTATGAGCCTGTTTAAAAACCGGTTGTCCAACAAAGATATCATTTATTGACATGCTTTTTCTCCAAATTAACTTAATAACCTAGTCGAGTGTTTGAAATACTTTTTTTTGTGACCAGACGTGGTTTCATATTACAGAATGATAGTATTATATACAGTGATTAAAGTCTATGTCGATTAGCATTGCATTATAAATATACTTTCCTTATAAAAATACCCAAGATAGCTTGAAGAACACAGATAAACCATATATTTTGTGCAAGTTTCATCGGGTAAAATTTCTCTATCTCCGTTGTGCGTTTTATTCAGCGGTAACTGGATACCTTTCTGGAGCGTCGTCAGTAATATTACTTCTGTGATGCATGAGTGGAGTTTCTGCGCGAGGGCGCCCTCCGGCTTCCAGTATGAATTAAACAGTCAATACTTTACTTGTGTACTCAGTAATGCTCACAACACCCTATTTGGGATAAAAATTGGATAGATACTACTTTTCTCTAAAGAAACAGGATTCCCTGAATCATAGTCATTGATATCGTTATCGCAATAAATACCAGAAATATTGTGATATATTTTTATGCCAATATCACCCATCCCTATCTGTGTGTGTTTTCATGTGGGATGTTGACCCATTTTTCTTTGACCCTTTCTCTTGTCCCAGGATCCTTTCCTGGCAGAACTCCTGCACAGTTACAAAGATCATATCGTCGGCTACCACGAGCATGACTCTTTGCTGGACCACAAGGAGGAAGAGGCACTGAGTGAGGAAGATCGCAAGGCGGCCTGGGCCGAATACGAGGCCGAAAAGAAGGTGTGTAACCACACAAGCCCTTTACTATTATATACATGTAATGAGAACAATATTTTCTAATATCTGCATATCAATTAGTAAATATAATGTTAGAGTTTGGCCATATTTCAGGTGTTTTTTTGTTTGTTTTTTTTCTTCAATATTTATTGAAGAATCTATTCTAGTCTATTTGTATCTGGCTGTTATTGATAGCGGTTTAAGAAACTTTTGGCGAGGTTGATGAATATATCTTTAGTGATGTGCCACACCTGTCAAATAATATTGTGGAGTGATATCTTCATAAGAAATTAACCCACACCATGAGAAAGGTCTAACTGTGTGCTTACATGAAATTCCTCGAAGGCTTCAAAGAATAGCTCCTCGTAAAACATATAAATAAACAAGCTTTGTTTAGACCTACATAAAACCAGTGGGAGCTACCAAAAAGCTTGTTGCTTGGAAAGTGCTCTTTAGGTGGTAATGGTTCTGCCCAGACCTATTAAAGCACACCTTTTCTGAAGTGTCTAGTTGTTCAGAGAGTCGAATCATTCCCTTACATAAACGCAGTGAAATTTGCGTGTCTGTGGGTGCAGATGATGGCCGAGAGCCTGTGTCCTTTTTATATCTAATCCTGGAATCCTTTGTAGTATTCAAACAATCTGAGTCATTGTCTTCAGATTAGAGACTCTTCGCCCTCAGGTCAGCCGCTCATTAGTGGAGTTTTTTGGGAGAGAATTCAGATTCCATTCAGATTCACTGTAATTATTCCTTTTGCAGTCACATAATATCTACACCGATTCCTCAGCTTTCTCATTAGTCAACTTCTTTCAGTAAACTGAATCACAAACATTGTCCGTCTGACATCAATGCAAATAGATCTACATTTAACAAAGCACTGACTGACCCCTTTCCCTTGACCCCTATTTAGTGGAAAATGTCACTAACTTTAGTGTCCAATACAGGAGCTGTATTTGTAGTTATACCTGCTAGGACTCAGTTGTTATACTGAGCATTGAGACATGGGTTTAGATTTGTGTGTGTGTGTGTGTGTGTGTTTTTGTAACAGATGAGGACATAAATTTGTATAATGACAAGGGTATGACAGGTATTACAAGGAGAAGGTGACTTTTCAGGACATTACTCCATGTCCCCACTTTTCAAAACGCTTATAAATCACACAGAATGGAGTGTATTGAAAATCTGAAATAGCAGAAAGTCTCCTGTAAAAGGGGTAGGTTTAGGTGTAGGGTTGGTGTAGGACAATAGCACATACAGTTTGTACAGAATAAAACCATTACACCTATGGGATGTCCCCACTTTTCACAAAAACAAACGTGTGTGTGCCTAATTCATACCATATTGACACAGTTTCTGCGCTACATGTAATCTGTCTCCTAATTTTCATGTTATTTTTTGGCAAGATGTTTTAAATATTATGCTTAAAGTAATTTCATCAGTGAATCACATGGCCACAGCTATTATATGCAACCAAAAGAATTCACCTGCTTTTGATCATCTCGCTACAGTCATTTGTGTATGTTAAGATTGAAGAGCTTTGTCTAATTTGGTTGCTTAAAATCATTAACTATGTCAGAGCCATTAAAGTGGATTTTAAGCAGTCACTTGCAGTGATTAGAGAGCCCTGTCGAGTTCTGCTCAAGATTTAGTTGAAAACAGCCATACAGCAAGCATCACATTTTGAAACCAGATTCAAAGAGGGTCAGTTTAGATGGTCTGCAGCACAGCTGCGATCCACGCCGGCGTCTGTGCCGCACACCTGCTCATGCCAGGTCTGAACACCGGACACTCAGCTGTGGAGTGTGTTTACGAGCTGCATGCACCAAAGACCCAATTAGAGGGTGGGATTGGCCGCATCTGCCTCGGTAGCTCATTTACACACAAACACAGCCATCCTGCTGACCTTCAGCGGGGGAACGTTCTGTTTAGAGCTGTAAGACAAACACAGCTTGGGCAGGACCCTAACAGAGGTTCACATGGGTGCACATCAGGATTTTTTGGATCCTCCAGCGATCTGTTGGCTGGGAATTATCGTTCGGCGTGCGTCTTTGCCAGATCGCAGACAAATCATGTCAAAGTCGCAAATCGAGTGGAAAATGAAGTCCAAAAAGCAATGCTTTGATTACCCTGCAGCAAGTGCTAGTGTGATGGAAGGCTGACTCATCTGTCAGGCCGATCCTGATTTGAAGATTATTTATAATTGGGATCTTTTCTGTGTGACCTCATCTCGTAAAATGAAGTTTCTCTGTTTCTTTCCGACTGATGGACCTGCTCGTCTGTTGTTTCAGGGGCTGTCCATGCGTTTCAACCAGCCGTCCTATTCTCAGATGGGCATGGGAGCAGGACCAAACTCTTACTTCCCCTTCAACGTGGCTGCTTTGGCCTCCATGAGCAACCAACAGTTGGAGGTTAGTAATGAGCTCCACATGCTCTCTTCACATTCCTTCAGCCGGCAGCTAATTGTGACATGCGTCCTCAGGCACCGACATTTGGCTTGTGCTCTTTCAGCTGCTGTTTACTAGGGGTGGGGGAAAATCGATTCATTTAACTATCGCGATTCTTTTTAAAACCATTTAAAAATCGACTGGTTTATCTCAGAATCTATTTATATTTAATTATTTTACTTTTCCTAAGCGGTGGTGGGGAGAAGTTACCGCTTTTATTCCAACAGAGGGTGACGTGTATGGGTGTGTTCGACTTGGAGCAGCGCGGCGCAGACCGATCGCTGTATCAAAATACCGCGAGAGCGATTCGAAAGCATGCGGAGCCGTCTGTTTCTGTAGCTCTCGCCGTGCTTTGATGTTATACAACGATCGGTCTGCGCAGCGCCGCTGTATTATGGTGCGTTCAAGTCATGTCGGATACATCGTATTTACAAGTTGAAAGTCATTAAGTGGGAAACTCAATTTTCTTTTCGAGTTGGGGGCGTGTCAGTGGAAAAAAATAAAAAAGTATGCAATGCAGTGGACTATAGATATGCAGTGTCTGTACTGACAGTGAATTTGTTGAAATGAATAATTAAAAAAAAAAAAAATTGTAATGTACAATAAAACTATATGAATTACATATACAAAATATGGTATTATTGTATAATTACCATAGAATATATAATGATTCAATTTACATGATCTTCATAAATTGAATAAAAACAGAAAAAAAGATAAAAACACGATTCACATTCTTTATTCATCATTTTGTAGATGAAGAGTTTAAAATATCTTTGAATTTTATGTAGAAAAGTTAATTCGCCATCTTGTTCCGACCAAAGTGACTTGAACGCACATGAAGTCCTAATGATGACTCGTAAGGACGAACATCCCAGGAGGACTTGAACGCAGCGTTAGATGACGTCGTATCCGTTTCAAGCCGGCGCGAGAAAGCAAAACCATGGCGGAGGCAGAGGATCAAACCTCTTCCAGAATTCTTCACGTTTTAAATCCCAAGTGTGGAAACACTTCCGGGGCAACATGACTAAACATTAGAGCTGCACGATTAATCGCTAAAAGTTGGCGATCTCGATTCAAACACCCACATGATCTAATTTCTAAATGTGTCTATTGAATCTTTGAAAAAGTCTTACGGGAACGTTCAGATCTGCGTTCGCGCTGCCACTGACACAGAGAGCAGATATTTACCATATTTAGGTAAGAAACAGCTTCACAAACTACACAGTATTATTTCTGTCTTACAGTTATTCATACTATCACAGAAATACTGGGATGAAAGTTTATTGTTCAGATATAAACATTGATGTCTATGGTAGCGATTTAAAAATAGAAAGTCATTTTTTTAAGTAATTGGAGCTTTAAATAATGATTGTTGATAGTATGATTTCACCACTAGGTGGCGACAAGTGACAAGTTAAAAAATGTATTTGTCATTGAATAACTCATTCAAGAGTTTTGTTGAAAAACATTGATTCATCCAGTAATGAAACAAGTGAAGTATTTATGAGCGAGTCACTGAATCATTTATTCAAACCACTTTTTCATAATTGTAATATTAAAAATTGGTGTGTTAAATAGATTGTATTTTAATTACATATGTTAAAATGCTTAATTCGTTCAAATTGATTAATCTCTTTAATTGCAGCAGTCTATTTAAATATTTTGTTACACATTATTTTTAGTTCAGAATCTTAGAATCATGATCTCAGTTTGAGTCAAAAAAAATGTGATTTATCAATTTATCCAGAATCGTGCAGCTCTACTAAACATGACTAAAACAGTGTGCAAAGTAACAGCACTTTATTGTATTCCAGAGAGTATGTTTCTATCCCAATACAAAAGTATTGGGATAGTATTAAATCTGTAGATTAGCATATCGTCCTAGCCCTACTGTTTACAAATGCTAGCTTTCTCTGTGAAAATACCAAATTTAGATACGTTTTCATGCAAGGTTTGATTCTTCTCGTCTAGTATTTTCCGTTTCTTCTCACATTTTTTTCTCTCTGTGTTCAAGGATTTGATCAACCAGGGCAGGCAGAAGGTGTTGGAGGCCACTAACGCTCTGAAGTCAGTACCCAGGGAATCACTGGAGGACATCATCGCGCAGGTGGTGAGTGACAGGAGAGAGGGAGATTCCCTACAGGCCGGCTTTCGTCCGAAAGGCCCCGATATACTCACGACGCAGAGGTTTTTCACTCTTCGCTTAGGGGTGAAAACAAGATTTTTAAAAAAAAATGCCTGAGCAGCAATTTGCTGTTAGTGACCGTCCCAAAGAGATGCATAGGTAAATGTTGCATGCTTTCCTCTCTATAATCAAATAAATACAACAAATTGACAGTGGTGAGAAAACAGCAGTTAAGAAAGCATCTGATCGTGGCCATTTGGATAAGTTTGCACAGCTCTGCAATTCAGCACTCCAGTCAGGTCATGTTTATTTATTAAAGCGAGCAGCTTTACAGTAGTAAACATAAAAAGTGTCAGTGTCTGTTTCAGTTAGAATTACAGCTGCAGTTTCTGCTATAAAGCAGTTCTCCAGTGTGTTCATGTTTTGACTCGCGTCTGATCTCGCCAGACTGAACAGAAGAAATGAAACGCAGACGTTTTCCAAGTCAAAGAATCATCTACCTGTTAAAAGAAGAGGTTTAACAGCAGGAGCGAACACTTCCAGAAACTCCAAACAAACTTCATTTTGGCCTATTTTTGTTCATAATGTCATCACAATGGTTTGAGATTTTTTTTTTTTTTTTTTTTTTTTTTAGATTTTGCTTCAAGTATTTGCTTCAGTGTTGCATCTATGGGCTTTTATGTCCAGTAACTGATGCAAAACACACTTTCCCTGACAAGACTGAAAATTTGCTCTGCAGTTGGTGTTTGCTAAGGCAAAAATCACTGTTGTTATTAGTACTTCCCCCAGTTGAACCTCTAATGCATAGGTTGTCCCATATATTTTGTGCTACAGACATGAATGAAACTCTGGTTGGGTGATAAAATGACAAATCTATAGACTTACACTGAGTCATATTTGGACACCAGAATATTATAGAGACTTGAAGATGGGATCTGTTAACTTACAACCACATACAGCACCTGCATAACAACAAGCCACTATACCCTAGTGTCATGGAGCAAGCTTTTTTAACATATACACTTTTTGGGCTGTAGTTTTTGCCTATAGTTTGGTTTGTCGTCAGTATTAAGCTTGAGATGTTGGACTACGTTCTGAACAACTGCTAAATGTGTTTGTGTGTGTGTGTGATGAGCGTGTAAGTGTTTGTTTGTTGAGGTCTACAGGATGTAACGGGTGTGTTGTTTTTGGCAGTGGAAGGAGAACCCGAGTTTACCCGAGGCCCAGGTTCAGTCCATGGCTCTTGGGAGGCAGGCCGGCTACGAGCTGGAGCTCAAACACAGGGAGGCTATTTACCGTGATGTCCTCGGCAAGCAACAAACTGTACGTTTGCTCATCTGTCACTATTCCTGTGATATCTTATGTTCTGTCTGTGTTTAAGTGACATTAACATTTTGAACTAATTAGAATGAAAGGGATTTTTACATCTGGGGACCCTGGTGCACCCCTTTTTTCTCCATTTGTCAAAAATAATTAAATGTAATGTGTAAATTAATTAAGGGTCTCTGAGGGTCTCTTAAAAAGCCTAAAATGTCTTAAATTCATATTTCAATGTTGCAATATGGCCTTATGTTGTTATTTTGACTTAAAAAGGCGGATAAATATGAGTGCTGCATGCATCAGTGTAAAAATTCGCCACTGTTTCACGTTCTGCAGACTCTTAGTTTCAGAGCAGTTCAAAATCAGTGGAAACTGTGCATGTATGCCAAACGATTGCTTATGATCGACTGCTGATGAATTATGGCATGTTTGCTTCATGGTGTTTATATCGTAATATGTTGTAGATGGTTGTAAGAGTGCATATTTTACAATAAACTACAATAAACTACATCTGGCGTTTAAAAATACAACATTAAATACTAGTAACGGTAACATAGCCTTTATTTGGTTTTTATATGATCCGCAAAATCCAATGTCCGTCAACCACTAATTTGCGATTGCTATATTTCTGTTACGGTTGTTACTTTTATTAATTTGTGATTTCATCCAAATGCACCTTGTGATTTAGGGCTGGGCGATATGGCAAAAAATTACAATCTCGGTTTTTTTTTTTTTTTAGATTTTTAACTAGTCAACTTGAAAATGTAACTACAACATGATTCAAGTAGCTTCTTCTTTAACCCTCGTTAAGAAAGTTCTATTCCAAGTGCAGCACACTTTTTCAACATGATGTAAATGTTAAACAGATCACTTGTTAAATATATTTGCAGAAAAGATGCATGAATTACAACTACATCTTATACGAATAATATGAGGAAAGTGCTTTAAAAAAATCTTAA
This sequence comes from Acrossocheilus fasciatus, assembly GCA_036784905.1. Taxonomy (NCBI): domain Eukaryota; kingdom Metazoa; phylum Chordata; class Actinopteri; order Cypriniformes; family Cyprinidae; genus Acrossocheilus; species Acrossocheilus fasciatus. The sequence continues at coordinate 28,906,376 of CM071951.1, forward strand.
AAGTCAAGGTAATTCAAAATGACTGAAGGTATAACACCATTATTAACTATAAATGTTCTGTAAAAACAATGAACAACTGCTTTCAGCCTGTCACCGTAATGCAAGCATGAAATATCAGACGTACAGTAGTGGTTACAGGTTTGTTATTCACTTGTGCTGCTTTTCCACTATTTTCTCCATGTAAACATGGACAGGTTTGACTGTTGCGCTCGCATCTCTTGCAGCATCTCATGCATGAAACAGCAGTCTAAAAACGCGGTGCTCAAGTTAAAAGAAGTTCACTCCCATCTTCTTGCATGCTTTTCCTATTCCACTTCCCACGTCGCATCCCTGATATCGCAAGACTTTCTGAAGCCACATAAGAGAAAATTAACATCTGATCTCCGTCTCTTCTCCAGCTGATGATGTACGTGCAGAAGGTGATCGCCAACCGTAAGGTGCAGGAGCAGCAGCTGGCCATGGCGAGACAGGGTCTGCTGCTCAACCAGCTGGCCATGCAGAACGGTCTTACTGGCCCCATAAATCAGATGGACCTGCTGGGGTTGTACCAGCAGCTCGGGGCGCTCCAGGGCCTCCCCTCCCCGCAGCTGGGCAAGAACCCGGGCCCGTCTAAGGGCCTGTAGATGCCTCCGCCCAGCCTCCGCCCCTCGGTGTACACACAGCTGGACTGATGCAGCCAGAACACCTACTTGAGCTCCTCGGTAATGAGAGGGCATCCTGGGACTTTGTTAAAGGGGTTTTTGGCAGTGCAGTTTGTCATTTTGTGTATATAGCCTTAATGTTATTCAAGTTCTTTTTTTTGTTTTCCTCTCTCACGTATTTAAGATTGAAGAAGATATTCTCCCCAAATGCTTTTAGGCATTGCAGGTTTCTTTCCCCTTGAATAAGGGCTGTGCATATATAAATAATTATATTGCAAGGAAAACAGCGTGATTGAGGAGGGACCATAGCGTTTCTGTTCTAGAGCCCCCGTAAATACTATCAGCGCTAATATCTTCCTAGTAGTGGATTGTCATCGGTACTGTGCTAGCCAGTGCTCCAGAGACACTGCAGCGGACACCTTAAATGTAACGTCAAGTCAAATGGCCTTATATCAAGCAGCTAGATCTCTTCTAATGTTTTAAAACCCCTTTTTCTAATCTGCTTTTAGGTATTTAAACTTGTTGTTGCTAATCATGCTATGGAATGTCTGTGTTGTTAAAACTGCTTGCTGAATTCCTCCGGACTTTTGTAACATCGGCCTTCTCGTTGTAGTGTTGCCTAGCATATTGTTGTGAGAACTGTTCATAATTTCTTTTTCTGTTGTTTATTTCTTTCTGTTTTTTTTCCCTACTTGCGTTGGGAAATTGTTCCCCTCCTGAAAATGTTCTAATGTTAGCATATACACCACCAACTTCTGCCATTAATATGAACTGCTACTTAGTATTTAATATCACATTTAAATAAAGTGACCAAAAGGATGAGTTACATGCAGGTCTTGCTTGTTTTGTTTTTGTTTGTTTTTTTAGTTTTTGTGCAATTTTGCATAACTACTAGCAAATATTACGATGTGTGCAAATCCATGTCCTAAATGCTCAAAAACAACAAGGGAATTAACAAATTATTTGAAATTTTCATGATTTTATGCTTAGTTTTAAGATATTTTGTCAAGAAGAAATTGCTCTTTGCAGTTGCTAATATATCCACTGAATAAAGTTAATGGAACAGTCATGAAAGTTCTAAAATATGTTTAACATTTAAAACGTTTATATCATATTTATGTTATATAATCTTCAGTTTCATCAATTTTGGGAATTATCAAGAATTCCATTTTGTGGCATTTGCTCTCGGTCGGTTCTGCGAGACGCATTGCTTATAGTAAGTAGCATGTGTCGTGGGTTCTTAAATTGGGTTCTTAGATGATGCTTCAAGTTTGATTCATATATTGAATAATTCCCCCTTTCTTTTTATTTAAACTTAACACAAACTACCTTACTCTTTGTTTGCAATCTCGAACTCTAGACAGTGGTTTTACTTACTACTTTTTGCGACAGATGCATACTGGCTAGTCATTTCTTATGCATGTTAAAATGTGCCACTCCCTTCCCATGATGCAGCAGTGCAGTTGACAGTCAGATGAGGTCACCAGAAGACAAGACAAACTTTTGCCCCTGATTTAAGCCAATACTAGGAAGTTGTGGTTTTGAAGAACTAGCGAGTACTCAAACAGCTACTCGTTATTTTCAGTAAATGTAAATGGATGAGACTGTATTTGAGATGCGTTCTCTCTAGACCCTGAGAATCTGTCTCCTCCCGTACACCCCATTCTTCCCCTTCAGTCTTTCATCTGCTGTGTCGTTTCTACTGCTTGCTATTATTTTCATTTCTTTAGCTGCCAGGGTTTTTCTCCCCCTCTTTTCCATTCGCCCCCTCAAGCCCACGTCCCCCCCCCCCCCCCCCCCCCCCAAGGGGAGCTTGCATTCACAGCTTGCAGAAAGCTGCCAAAAGAGAAACATTACAACTATTGCAGATGTTGAAATGTTGATCCCATCCTTGGTATGCCCAGATTACCACTCAGCTAGCTTTGCAGCACCGGGCAGCTGTTGCCCCATCTATCCTCCAATGTTAAAACCCGCTTCCGTTCACATGAACATGCACTATATACTTCATATCTGAAAGTATTCGAGCGTGCTGGTTCCAATGCCTAACTGTTGATCATCTGAGCACGAGCGAGCCAAGCATGTTGTCAGGCATCGGTGGTGGGTGGGGTTGTGAATGTTTGTAAATCTGGATTGTTCTGTTCGTTTCTGATTATGTAAGTTGACTGAAACCCTATAGAAGTCCATTCAGGGCAACATCCGTGCTGGTCCAAATCTTCTTTCAGTCACCAAGGGAGTTCTGTGTTGCTGTGATTTACAATGCATGGGATTCACAAAAAACGCATTAATAATAGTTCTACGTATGTTATCACTATTATATAGGTAATTAATGTTGTTGTGCTGCAGGCTTTTCAACAGGTTTGACGCCCACCAGCGCAGCACATTCTCGCGTATTGTTTCGCTTTCTGTAGGGCGTTGATTTATGCCTCCACAGACTGCTTAGGGAGAACTTTCCCACAGGTTCCCCAAGCCAAGAGCTGTCTTTTTACATCATCAGCTAACATCCACATCTCTGGAGAGCTGGATTATTCTGTGAATGCTGCTGTGATGTTCTGGAATTTACGCTGCACTAGATAAACAACATTTCATAGATTGATTGACCCCTTACATGAAGATTTTCTGAGAGAGGATATCAAATGTGCTCCACTTTGAAGACAATATGAAGTCAGAATTCACTCTTCCTTCCAAAGACAAAAATGTTTGTTTTTGTAACCTTTCATCAAAACATAACTTGATCTGCCTCTGAAGCAGATTTCCTTTGAATACCCTGTTTTACTTGCAAATACGGTACATGATATTATAGATGGATAGATAATATCATGGTTTGCTGATGCTGTATCATGTTGACTTAAATAACTAGTGCTTTCACAGCATTTTGTGTTCCCGTGTTGTTTAGCAAAGATGACCATTCATTCCATGACGGTACCTTGATAAACTATCATAAAAGTTGTGTGTGCAGTCAAACTCAATCGGCTCAGTGTTTCTCAGATTTTAATTGGTACAGAGAATCTTTGCAAATATGGTCACCAACAATAAACAATAGCAGGACAATTATATTGTCAGTCATTCAGGTCAAATGGTTTAGCCCTTCTGTATAATTTCAGTAGAATCTACAGTTCCAATAACTTCAAGTTCATTACAAAATAGAGCCTTTGAAATAAATAAATATATTTATATATAGATTTATAATTATTCTTTATATGTAGAAAATAAATATATTGTACATTTTATAAATAGGTTTGTCCATATTTACACGTCTTTCACTTACATTTTAATAATGTTCCTGACAACCTGAACATTATAAGTCACTCTTGTTCAAATGACCAAAGCCTCTACCGAACCCTTCAGCAAGCACCATGCATTCATTTCAACTAATCACTTTGCTACTGCTGATTAGCTTTTTCTACCAAATTTGTAATGTGTGAACTCTCCTGAACCTTCAAAGGAAGCAGACAGAAGATCATCTGCGTAAGCCCCTCTAGGAATAGGGTGTTTGTTTCCATTATTATTATTATTATTATTATTATTATAAAGCCTTGTTACTTTTTCACCGTCTCACAATTGGTGCTTTTTCCATTCAAAATTGGTATTGTTTCAGTAGAAGCTGGTCATTGTTCTTCAAAGCATCTTTCTCCTTTTAAGTGCCCTTAAAGGTATATTTAATTTGAAAAGCTCTTGCTTTGCATTTGTCCTACAGGAAGTCTTCTGTCCGTCTTCTTGGTAAGTGCTGCATCATGACCTTTCAACGTGACTTTGGCCCCAAGGTCACCAGACTGGGCATGTTGAGTTTTATCTCAACGGTCAAAGGCAGTTTTACTTCCTATGCTCAGGTGACAAGTTACACAATAAATTTAGGTTTAGACCCTTTTTTTTTGTTTTTTGTTTTTCCAGTGAGAACATGCCCAAAATGTGGTCCACCTTACAAAAAGTGTCTGAAGAAAGGGTGATTGCACGACACACGTCACGAGGCCCTGAAGTCAACACCTCTTCCTCAAGACATCTTTTGGCTCCAGCTTTGGATGTAGGAATGTTCCCTCTTCTCTGTGGTTTAAAACCCATTAAGGAGAGGAAACGGAGCCATCCAGGACACACACGTACTGTTTATCTCAATCACCATTGGAGAGGGCCTCCTCATTTTGGACCAGAACCCAAATATAAACAGCTGTGAGGCGAGAGAAGTAGGGTCTTGTATTTCTTAATGTTCTTCAGCGTCCGTCTTTCCCATCCAGCACCTCTACTGCGCCTCTCCAACGCAGCAACTCTGACGGATGCTCTGGTCACCTATGCTGGAACAAGTCTCTGTAAGCTTGGGGTATCTTCTCTATCTCGACGGGTCTGGGCAGAAAGTGAGTCAACTTCTGGTGTTTTTTAGTCCTGCCGCCTTCTCGAGGCGAGCCGTCCTTGTTCAGAGCCACGTAATAGTATCTTCCAGTGTCCGCGTGCTTGTAGAGTGTGGATGCATACGTGTTGTACCAGTTCTCCTCAAATTGCTCACGGAAAACACACTCTGCTGTCAGCTTCTTCTGCAAGGCAGCCAGAAAGAGACAAAAGCATTGTTTTGATTATCTGGAGACAATAATGTGCACTACATTTATAATGGAAAGTTACAGGTAAGATTATTGGAAAGATCTTGTGTCGTACCATGATAGATAAGCTTCACCTATACCAAGGGTTTCCAGTCTTTTCCTTGGAGGGCCACCTGCCTACAGAGATTAGCTTCAACTCCAATTAAATGCATCTGAACCAACCAATCAAGGTCTTTGGGAATTACTAGATTTTAAGCTAAACTCTGCAAGAAGGTGGCCCTCCAAGAGCAGGATCTGGCACTCCTGATCTACACAAACTGTTTAAGACAAGATGTAAGACTTTAGCTTCAACTTGCCTCAACTCACTTGCCTGGATGTTTCTAATATGCCTAGCAAGACCTTGATTAGCTAGCTCAGGTCTGTTTAATTGGGGTTGAAGCTAAAATCTGCAGGACGGTAGCCCTCAAGAAACAGGATTGGACCCCCTTGATGCAAAATGTGAATCAAAGTGGGAAACTGCTCTGACCCAGAAACGTCCCAACCAAAATGGTGTGTTCTCTAGCTAGTAATCTCCCTTCTGTCCGTCAAGAGCCCAGTTTAAGTGCATTTGACCACATGTTTAAGAACTAACATGCGCCTCCCATTTCCAGACCTCCAGATGCGCTGGAAAGCATGAGGGTGTGAAGACGTGGTGCTGTTTCTTTCTCACAGTGCACAGTTTACCCTTGTCACCATCGCAAAATGTGTGGAGTGGAAACTATCTTGAGGCCAGACAGCAGGTGCTCGGTGCACCAGAGAAGGGAAAGTCATTACGGGCAAGCTTTGCAGTTTACACCCAAAATCATTCTTCAAAACTGTTAACCTTTTTGTCTGCTTCCCCCATGATGCAACAAGCTCTCTCGCACAAACACAGCAGCTTGAGAGAGTCTGTGTGGGCTGCTGCTACTACACCACTGACAGAACTTCATGAGCGATGACTTCGGGTTAAGCAGGTGAACATTCGCTGGCTGACTACGCTGCTGAGAACAATAGAAGACATTGGGGCTACATCATGTTTCCTGCCAAAGAACAGTCATGCAGTGGACCAGGTTCAAGTCTTGGTGTCAAGATGATACATTTAAAATTAGTGTTTAAGATAAAGTCAACTTTAAAAGTTCTGTTAAATCGTTTAAACAGTTGGCCGAGCAAATAGAGCAAGACGGACAAAAGTTATCAACTATAAGTTTCAGAAAACAGATTCATTTAAAACAACTGGAATCGGAGACGTCCAGAAGCTGTGAAATTACTGATGGTTTCTATGCCGTTTCAATTAGGTAGTGTGCTGTTTGGATTAAACACTGCTCCACGCACAGGATTTGCATAATTTATTAAAGCTAACCACCAGTGATGGTAAACCTCTTTGATCTTCATGCAACAGAAATGGACCTTTTAAGTCTGCGCAATGAACTTAGAAGTCTTCAGGTGATTTGCAGTTCTGACCTGCGTTTACAGTCTGATTTAATGGGATGTTATCGCATTGCATGTGAAGTCATCTCTCCTTGCTTTAAATAGGTTTGTTTTAACTCAGGATCCACAGAAACTTACTGGGGCCCCCGCTTATTGTCTCTGGAAATCTGATAGCTTGTTTCTCCTGCAAGCATGGCAAAGTCTGCAGAGGGGGAGGCCAGGCGCATTTTCCTATATATGGTTCTCTATGTTAGCATGCAAAAAGTCAAATCCCGCTACATGCTTTTATCTCCTGGTCTCGGTTACAATTAGCACTCCGGCGGAGAAAAGCGCGGTCCTCGCGCAGCACACAGATATGCAAGAAACCAAGAGCACTCAGCTCGTATATCCACGATATGTGGGTGTGTATACGTTACATGCTTCATGTGTCCCTGGAAAATATGTAAATATTTTAAGTATGGAGCGAAATGAAGAGGCAGTTTTTCTTCTCTGAGATTGAGCGTTCTGTCTGAGAGGTTGTTCTCGTGTGGAAAGTTACAAAGACAAAAACAAGGTGAGCCACGCACAGACCTCGCTGATCAGAGGTCAGGGCTCGCAGCAGTGGAAACCCTGCTTGTTTTGTCTGGTGAAGTGTTTTCTTTTTGTACATCTACATCATATGGGGAACAGACTATGAGCTGGTGGGTGGGTTGTCGTTTGCTCCTCATTCCAGCTCTGACTGCATTCCTATTGGAACACTTCATAGAGCAGAACCTTCTGTTGGTGGATATTGTTTGGAGTGTGTGTGAGCACTACAGGGGTTTGACTTACCGACCCATAGAGTTCACCTTTCTCATTCATCCCCAGATAAAGACCAGCGTCCACGCCTCGTATGCTCACCAGCCCGACGGCCAGACTGATAAACTCCAGAATACCTGCCACACAACAGCACTCGTCAGACAATGACCAGACACCTTTGCAACTGCAGCGCAGCTGTACATCAACAATGCTGTATAGTCAAGTAAGAAACAACTTAAATTAGCCAAAGGTGGATCACCGGTTGTAGATATGTTAAGCAGATCTAGCTGGTGTTTTGTCCAACTGGTCTTTCACTTTCATAAGCTGATAAATACCCACCAGCCTAACCAACCTGGCCAGACTACGGCTATGCTACCAACTCTGGCTGGTTTGTGTTTTTGTTGTTTTCCACATACTCATAACCCGGTGCGTTTCTTAACATGAAAGTCTTTGGAAGATTCTGTTGTTTTTGTTTCATACAAGGTGTTTACTTTTGAGAATTTAGTATTTGAAAGCATTTTCTCACCTGTGGCCTTACAAGTAAGCGTTCAGCAGACTAGCATTTAAAAAATGTGCCAAAATGAAACCTAAAGGACAGTTAGTCTAGTCACTAACACTTTGATTATAAGAGTGCGTATGCAACACAAAGCCAATAATCTCTGATATGTTTGGTTAAGCCTCTTGTTGCTACACTTGTACTCTCTTCTGAACTACTTTTTTATATATATATATATATATATATATACAAATCAATATTGTGTTAAGGTATCTGCATTCGTGTCAGTTTTCAGGATAAGAGCCCAATCTTGGTCGAAACCAGCTGTTCACACGCTCTTGATTAAAGACTAAAGCAAAAACTACACCTTTGTGGCCTTTTACCACCACCTGGACCGAGTATGTTGTGATTTGGATGCCAAACGACGACACAGAAACTCTCTGAAGCTGGGTTAAGCAGAAGCACATTTCATATGCGTTTAATCAAAGACACTGCCAGCTTGCAACATTACCGACAAACGGTTTGCATTTGCCAGAAGGATGCCAGAAACATGACCGCGGACCACCCAATCCAGTAAAGCATCTTGTCTCGGCCTAAAAACAAGCATTACCACTGGATTCCACAGTGGTCATGCTTTAATTTAGAGCTATTCCTGTTTTCTAAGCGAGGGCTGCACCTGCACAATGATTACGGATCAGAGCAATGCAAAAAATCCTCATGTCTGGGCTCTGCTATCATTTGTTTATCATTGTAATACCAAGCACTCCTTGACTGATTTATTAGCGCTGTAATTAGTAGTGTCTGTGCCTGTGTCGGCTGGGGTCCTTTGAACATGTTTTCAGAGAAAAACAGCCTCATGCTGTGAGCTTGTTTTCCACTGCAGAGAAGCACCTGCGTCCCTTGACCCTGCGCTGGAGTTCGCCGAGGGCAATTCAAGTGTTAGACTGAGTGATATGCTGCTCTTGCCTAATGGGAGGATTGATATACAGTGGTACCAAAAAGTCTGGATGCCTAAACCACTCTGAATGTTGTTGAATTAAATAGCAAAACATTGAAGCAAGTGTCATCTGCATTCAAACGCTCCAGATTTTCTTTGAACAAACTAACATTTCTTAGTCATTTTGCTTTGGCAGTTGTGGTGATTTTTAGAGTTTCTCAAGCAGAATTGTTGTATTTATTTATTTAACGCTATATTGTTGTATTATATCAAATCTAATGAACCTTTTTTTGTCTTTTAATGATTTGCACTAAAAGGGTTATTGTGCTTTGGGTTATTTTGTGTATGGTGTGTACAGCCCCCAAAGCATAATCGTTTTAAAGAAAGGTCCCTGCTTCTTGTACCCCCTAAATGCAGATCTGCTTCACTTGAAATGAAAGCGTAGACCTACAGCCCTGAATTCTGCCCAAGTTATGCACACAAGTTTTGTCTTGTGCATGCAATTGCAAAATGAAAGACAACTCATGACAACTCGATCTGGTAAATTGATCATTGTATATAATTATTATTATTTTTTTTACTTTATATTGAAGAAGCAGTCAGTTGCATATTACACTGGAGTTTTCCAAGTGAACAAAGTTAATCAGCATGTCACATGCACTCACAGCACACTGACTGATTGGCTGATGCTGCACTCATTGAATCTGCATTTTAAACAGGTGCATTTTGTATATTTGTGTGCATGTAAATAATTTGTTTATATATGCATACTGTGTGTATACACAACTATATTGTGAGAACAAATTTGTACTGGGATGGTATGAGAATAAATTAAAAATACACTTTTTTTTTGTCTTTTTTTTTTAATGCAGAAAGTTGTAGGTAGGTTAGTATAACTAGTAGTATATAAACACAATATAAGGCTGTGCAGTGCCACCATTTAGATAGTTAAGTAAACGTGTGAGTAAATATCAGCATTATCTTTTGTCCAGTAAACACCTTGAAGTGTCCTGACCTTGAGACTGTGTTAAGTTTAAACTCTGCTACCCTTGTTAGTTATATGAAGGCGTTAAGATATCACGTTGTAAACACATTTTAAAGTATATTAAGTTATCTTGAGATGGCACAATGCGGTTAATAAATATGCTATTTAAAAAAAAAAAAAAAAAAAGGCAGCCGTTCCACAGAATGACCAGGTGATGCCCAAAACCGCGGACTGACGGATGGCTGGATTGACGAATGAATGAAAGGGTGGATGGAGCTCTCACCGAATCTGCTGTGGTCCTGTCTGGTTCCGTGCACCGTCCCGTTAGGAAATATCTCCAGCTGGAAGCCGGTGCGGCAGTAGAGCTGTCTCCTGCGCAGGATGCCCTTCAGGTGGCCAAAATCCGTGAGCGACCCGCGCTGCAGCCTGCCCTCAATCAGACCCAATCTCTCATTCAAACCATCCGCCAGAGGCACATTCCCTAAAGCTGGAAAAGCCTGCAAATCCAGGTCGATGCTCCCGAGAAATCCAGCCACCTCTGCCATGGCGAGCAAACTTTGCGTGTTTAGGGAGCGGAGAGGAGAGAGACGCTCTTTTCATCCGTGATCAGACTGAACGAGTCATTTATATAGACATCCATATCCTCCCCGAGCCACGCCTGGATGACATCCCTGCTGCTTCACCTTCAGCATGTCATCGCAGAGCTTCTGCTCCAACTTTCAGACCTGATGCTGCTGTCTGTGGCGGATCGTTCAGTGAAAGCGCAAGTGAGTCTGAAGTCTGCCTGTGCGTCAAATAGCGCTCAGCCGGCGATCACTGACAAAATACCGAAGCCACGCAGTGCGTAAAGTTCTCCTGACTGCGTGTCTGTGTTTTATTGCTGTAATCGCAGTCTCTCTCACCGCGCCGCTGCGAGTCACCAGAGGAGTTTAGGGCTGCGTCTCAAACTCTAATGAGCTGCCTGCCTCCCTAGACTGCATTTATTTTGGTTATCGCTGGCACTTGCAGCAACTTGTAACGCAGTGAACGGCGTGTCTAGCCTCATTTTGCGTATCGTAGGTGCGTGCAGTAACCTGTAGCAGTGAGATGCCTTCCTTGGTTTGTGAAACAATTTTGGGGATGGCAGGTGGTTGCAACAGTCAAAACCTAGTGAACTGCCTATCTAGACAACATAATTGAGCGTTATGGGCATGTGCAACTTTGTGAGTTAGCAGCATTTTAACCAGCAATAACTCAGTATAAATAAATAGTCAGTCAGTAAAACGTTTAAATGGCCAAAAAGTCTGATGGAATTTAGGTAATTTGTAATGTAAATTAATGAGATCTTTATAACAATGTAGCAGACTGCATACGTGAAATTATATAAATATCAACTGTCCCTTTATATCCCCCCTTTATAATGTCTTGGTAAGATATTTAAATGATTGGTTTTAAGATATGTTTTACACATAAAGCAATGCAATGATGACTGAGATGAGCAAATAACTGTTTAGTTGCTATAGTCCAGTAAATGCTCATCAACAAATTAGAAGTTATGTTTAAAAATCTGTAAAGATTTCACAGCAAAAATACACACATGAAGCACGATCTGAAAGGTGGAGGTTTGTACAGTTATGCTAAAAGGTCTGAATTATCAGTCAGATGACAGAAGTTATGTAATAAGTGCAGTTTTCTGCAAAGTTTTGGTCGTTGAAATTTGCATATGCTATAAATATATAATTTTTATATATAAATCTCATTTTTAGGCATCACATTTGTGTGTGTTATTTCTGGGCTTTATAAGAATATTTTGGTGGATCATCCAAAGACAGCACACATCTAAAATCACTGTCTAATTAGTCCACTTCACTGGATTTTGAAGTTGCTGCGTGCAAGTGATGGCCAAAGATGCTGTCTAGGTAGGCAGCTCTGTAGGTATTGAGACACAGCCTCAGTCTGAGGTTTTCATAGATTTCCTTTCTCCACCTCCCCTGTGTAAGCAGGTGTTTCCTCCCCCTCTCCAGACCAGCTGTTGGATATCTACTGCAGAAATTAAAGGAGCAAAGAAATACAAAATGTTGATGATGTATTTTATTAAAGCTGAGCGGTACAGGGAATGCATGGCAGACGGAATTTCATAAAATGTGAAATGTATGCGTCACACGAAATAGGAATGAGAAATAACACCAGATGACCACAAACTTCATATGGGTTCTTCTGTAGGAAATGATGCATGCTGAGTGCTGCCAGAGGCGACCGGCAAACCATGTGCACCTCACAAATCAAGAGCAGGGTTGCATCTATAAAACACATCTCTGATGTGTCCGACACACTCATAAAGATATGGCTTGTCAAATATCTGCTCTTTGTTTAATGTCTGAATAGTTAAAAAGGTCAGCGTTGTTCTTATATGTAGCCTGGAGTTTCCTTCACAAAATAAGGACTATTGATATGAGTTATGTCTTTTGATACTCAGATAGAATGCTACTCATGTACAGCATATTTGCTGTGTGCCACTTTTTAATTGGAAACCTGTGCAATCAGATACATTCAGTGTCTCTCATTATTAGAATATACAAGTCCGTATTTGCATTCGTCTATTTGTATTTTGTTTCATTTTAATACACCTTATTTTGGACTTTTATGAAGGTGCAATGAGTATTTTTTTTTTTCCTCTAAAACAATAAAATAAACAAAATGTTGTAGAATGTTTGTCAACCAATCAGAATCAAGCATTTAACAGCCCCATAGTATAAGCCCTATCATGTGATACATTTGCATTTTTTGTATGGAGCCCAGATTCCTTATGTTTCTCACTGTTTTACACTCAATTGCCATCTGAATCAATATATATATTCCCCAATTCTCAGGTATCTTGACTGAAAATGTAATGGAGAATGCCTCTTGAAGTTCAAGCATTAGCTCATCGGAAACTGGTTTTCAGAAGTGGTGCCAGTCTCACATTGGCTACGATTAAAAAAAAAAAACCATCACCATAGTATTGAATGAACCCTGTGAGAGAGAGCCGTAGTTGATCTTCAGCCCAGAGGGAGTGATAACTGCAGGTGGTCTGTGGTGTGAGTGCACTGCTGCCTCATGCTTTGAGCATTCACATGCACACCTCATCCAGTCATTTGCACAGGAACCGCTTGCGAGAACTCAGCGGGTTGCATTCTCTGTTAGCTGTAAAATTTAGAACTTGTGAAATTTAGATTCCTTTTTTTGTTTCCTTTTTTAAAAAATCTATAAGGACATCTGTTGCTGGTCAGCTATATTTTATAGTTGACATGTTTGATTTATGAGTGAGTGTAGAAAATGTTCCCATATGCTCCGGGGACATATAGGGAAGATAACGACCTCAAGATCATGCCTCATGCTCCAGTGCCTCTCTCAATCTTCACAGAGAATAAAGTCTTGCAATTTAATCAAATTTGAGCCATAAATTGGGGTCAGTATCTTACCTGTTTATTTGGTATTTTAGATATTTTCAGTCCCGCAGATTCTTGCTCTTGCTCTCTTAAAGGTTGCACCACAATCCTCCACCAGCTTGTGTTAAACTTTTATTTGTATGGCATGTTAGATATAAATCAGTTGCTTGTCTCTCCAGGTATGCCGGAACTAATTCAACACTAAGACTTTACCATGTATTCAGGAGTTTAAACTGAGAAGTCCTCTGCTTAATCTGACCTGTGTTGCAGCCTGGAATTAAACCACGCCATGCTGGTTTGGTCTGGCCAGAGGAGATTTTCTGTCACTGATGGAGTTTTGGTTCCTTGGCACTGTCGCCTTTGGCTTGCTTAGTTGGGGACACTTGACTGATTGCGGACATTAGTGGAAGAGAGCTGAACTGGATGATGACATCACTGAATCATGAACTGACTTTAACTGAAATATTAAAGGGTTAGTTCACCCAAAAATGAAAATTAGCCCATGATTTATTCACCCTCAAGGCATCCTATGTGTATATGACTTTCTTCTTTCACACAAATTCAGTCGGAGTTATATTAAAAAAAATATCTTGGCTCTTTCAAGCTTTATAATGCCAGTGGGTGTTTCTGTTCAACAGTCCAAAAGACTGTCCAATAAAGCGCATCCATCCATAATAAAAAGTGCCTCTGGGGGGTGAAAGGTCTCCTGTGCTGAATTCAAAGGCACTAGAAGGCAAGCCTGCAACCTTTAGCCAAAAAAGCATAACGGTTAATGCTAATGGAAAGGAGACCAGAGGCCATTTTTTTTTTTTGAATGGAGGAGAGGCTTCTCTACGCTGAAGAAACAGCTCATCATTTAATGAATCAACGGCCTATCGGCTAATCTTTGCATGTTTGAAACATGCAAACATTAAACATGAAACATGTTTCACACTACATGGTACTTTTGGATTGAAATATTTTAGTTTACACCAAAACAAATGCCGTTCTATAAGAGAAATCAATGACTTTTTGTGACAAGTGAGATTTAACGGCAGGTGGCACTTCTCATTCATTCCTATGGTATCTGTGAACAGCCGACTGAGTGTCGCACAGCTCTGACTGAAATTCAATGACGTCAAGGCTGTTTTGTGATTGGTTATTAAGGCACACATGATCCAAGTTGACTGTTACGCTTTCTCCAGTATTAAGTATACAGACCCTCTCTCCCCCAATAGAGAGATAATCTCTGGCGAATCGATGCGTTTTTGTAAGAAAAATATCCATATTTAAAACGTTAGACACTATTTTATCTAACTTCTGCATTTGTCACTTCTCTCCAGCACATGCAGAAGTTAGAGAAAACGGTTTATAACGTTTTAAATATGGATACTGTTCTTACAACCCGAATTCCGGAAATGTTGGAACCTTCTTTAAATTAGAATAAAATGAAAACTAAAAGAATTTCAAATCACATGAGCCAATATTTTATTCACAATAGAACATAGATAACATAAATGTTTAAACTGAGAAATTTCACAATTTTATGCACAAAATGAGCTCGTTTCAAATTTGATGCCTGCTACAGGTCTCAAAATAGTTGGGACGGGGGCATGTTTACCATGGTGTAGCATCTCCTCTTCTTTTCAAAACAGTTTGAAGACGTCTGGGCATCGAGGTTATGAGTTTCTGGAGGTTTGGTGTTGGAATTTGGTCCCATTCTTGCCTGATATAGGTTTCCAGCTGCTGAAGAGTCCGTGGTCGTCTTTGACATATTTTTTGTTTAATGATGAGTCAAATGTTCTCTACAGGTGAAAGATCTGGACTGCAGGCAGGTCAATTCAGCACCCGGACTCTTCTACTATGAAGCTGTGCTGTTGTAATAGCTGTAGTATGTGGTTTTGCATTGTCCTGCTGAAATACATGTCGTCTGGAGGGGAGCATATGTTGCTCTAAAACCGTTATATACCTTTCAGCATTCATAGTGTTTTCCAAAACATGCAAGCTGCCCATACTGTATGCACTTATGCACCCCCATACCATCAGAGATGCTGGCTTTTGAACTGAACACTGATGATACGCTGGAAGGTCTCTCTCCTCTTTAGCCCGGAGGAAACCTTTTTTTCAGCCCTTTGTTGCCCCCGTCCCAACTTTTTTGAGGCCTGTAGCAGGCATCAAATTTGAAATTAGCTCATTTAGTGGATAAAAGTGTAAAATTTTTCTATTTAAACATTTGTTATGTTTTCTATGTTCTATTGTGAATAAAATATTGGCTCAAGTCTTTTAGTTTTCATTTTATTCAAATTTAAAAAACGTCCCAACATTTCCAGAATTCGGGTTGTACGAAAACGCATCGATTCATTACAGAAGGCCTTTAATCACCCCCCTCGGAGCTGTGTGAGGCACTGTTTATTATGGATGGATGTGCTTTGCTGCACTTCTTTTGGACTGTTGAACAAAAGCACCTGCCCACTGCCAATATAAAGCTTGAAAGGGCCAGGACATTTTTTAATATAACGCTGATTGGATTCGTCTGAAAGAAGAAAGTCATATACACCTAGGATGCCTTGAGGGTGAGTTGGGGGAGATGGGATACTTTTCATATTTGGGTGAACTAACCATTTAACTATTTATTTTAGTCCTCTTGTATTATTGATGAAATATTTTCCTGTTTGACACTGTAAAGCTGCTTTGACACAATCTTTATTGAAATAAAGGTGACTTGGTTTTAAATGGGGTCACAATGATCCAGAACAGCAATCCAACAGGTTTAAGATATAGTAATATAACTAAGGATTTCCAACATTTCTATACACTATATAGACAAAAGTATTGGCACCCCCTTCTAATGAACAGGTTTGACTACTTTAGTAATGTCCATGAGTAGAAATCTTAATGTTTAAGCATATAATGATATTCTAGGGAATTGTGTGCTTCTAATTTTATAGCAACAGTTTGGACAGAACCCTTTTCTATTCTAACATGACAATGCATCTGTGTGTAAGGCAAGGTTCAAAAAGAAATGATTGATTGAGTCACTGTGCAAGAACTTGGCTGGTCTGTAGAAAGTCAAGTCCCAATCCCAGCTGAACACCTCTGGTGTGACTTTAAATGCAGATCTTGAGCCAAAAACTCATCACCAAACACCAATGACTTGTACATACACTATATGGACAAAATGTATTGGGACATCTCCTCCTTTAGAACAGAAAAAAGCACTTGCAAAACTGTGGCAACAAAGATGGAAACTTAATTCATGTATTTAAAAACTGTATTTCCATCTCTGTTGCAATAGTTTTGGAAGTGTCTAAAATGACTGTACCCATACTAAAGGAAAGTACTCATGGAAATTACTAAAGAAGTCAAACCTGTTAAGTAGAAGGGGGTGTCCCAGTACTTTTGTCCAAATAGTGTATGCAAGTGTAAGGTTTGGTCTGGGTCTTGGTAGGTCCACAATTGATCTGGGTCTGGAGTTTGGGTTTTAACAGGTCTTGCTCTGGGTGTTTGGAGGCCTGGAACTTGGTTGTAGTGTTGGTCTAGGCTTTAGGGGCTCTGCTGTTGGTCTGGTTCTGTCTTTTGGAGGTTTCTTGACTCAACACCATTCTGGTGATGGCACATTGGGCTCTTCGTAAAGCGTTTAAATCACACAAAGCGCAAGCACCTCTGTTCCCGCGTATGATATCATCTGTTCTTATTTTACTCTCGTGTCCAGCGCGGCGCAGAAAAATGATCCGTGCAGAGAGCTGTTTGCAGAGCTGGGTTCTGTGTTATTTTTTTTTCCATCACTGAGACATAACAGGCTGGGTCTCTTCTTTCATGCAGGTGGTCCTCCAACTTCAGTCAAGGGCGAGAGGCACGTAGAGCCGGAGCTGAGAGAAGACATGGACAGATGCATGCAAATTTAGGTAATGGTGTTGTGTTTCAGCCTTTGCTTGGCTTGGCCTTCCCTAGTAAAGATAGTGTTAATTAATTTGTTTGCTTTGCCTTAAGCTCTAACGAATGGGGCTCTCCAGGCCTTGAGGAGCCATCAGTGGTTAAGGAATGCCGTCTAAAACCAACATTTGTTATACAAATTAGTTTCATATGCTCCAGGTACAGGGCTGAGGGGGAAGAAAAAAACACCACCCCCATATTGCTGCCCCTCGACCACTGTTACCACTTGTGCTCCTTTATCCACTTGAGTCTTTTTATATGCTGTGGCCACTTGGCAATTTGGATTTGTATGTTAATTTTTCTGTTCCTAACTTGCGGTTTGCCCCAATTTCTTTCAATGTCAAGACCAATTTAGGCAAATTAACTTCCAATGAACCAGACAGTGAAGTTGATTTTGCTTTGATTGGCAGATTTAAGTGATCATCAGACTCCTAGACTGATGACTTCATGATCAAATGTATTTCAATCAGTTTGTTACGGGGCAGATAAACTGTGAGGTCTGCATTTTCCATGGCGTACAAGCACCTCGCATCACGGAATGTTCGATATTCATGGAATGACTGATACAACAGATAAATTCACAGTTGTGAGAAACGATCGGCTGGATCGCCTTCAAAGTTTTCCTTCACAGCGTTCCTGGAAACGCCAAACGTGTCCTTTAAAGTAACGTGGCCAGTGTGTGACTGTGTTACTCCAGAGCTGCTTATTTTTGATGCGACCGTCTCTATGCATGATCATGTGCAATCGACTCATTCCAAGCAAGAGTGTTTTTCTTGCTCAAACACAGAGCAGAAATGTGCCGTCAAACAGATGTTAGGAGCCCTTTGTAGACTCCTGGCACATGTCCAGACTCTACCTATCTTCACAACTATTTACATGGTAATCCAGCTGGTCACTCCCTCTGTTTCTCTCTCTCTCACTCTCTCTGTATCTGTTTGCCTTATTCAGGCTCTTTCATCAATTGGAATGCATTTCTGTTTTAAAACTGTCAAATATCACATCAAACCCCATCAGACTATCCGTAAGTTATCCACTAATTACTAGGCACAGAAAGAAACTTTATTTAGTCCCATGTGGTTCCAAACTTATATGGTGCCACTTTTTCTGTGGAACACAAAAGGAGAACTTTTCAAGAGTCTTCACACTTGGTGAGACAAACAGACATTCCATTACTTTCATTCATTTTTGAAAAATCAATGAATATTTTATAAATAAATGATTTCTGTCCCTTCATTGAAAGCTCTACTATTCCACCAAGTTCATTCCACCAAAAAAATGATATTTCTAAAAATTTGCACGTAAAAAGAGCACATTACACTCAAGAACCTAATTTGTTCTCACTCATCAATCAATCAATCACGTTTGAACTGCTGTTTACCTTTTTTTTCTCTATGTATAGTTTCCTGTTAATAAAACCCTAATTAAATCTGTTCATCATATAAAGCGATTGTTTTCTTTTACAAACTCTTTTTGAAATGTGTTTGGTGGAATAGGCTTTCAGTGGAGGGACAGAAATCTATTATTAGTCATTTCTTATGTGTTTTGAATATAATCCAGTAAATTTACTATAACAATAAATGACAGAATTTTCATTTTGGGCTTGAACTAACACTTTAAGTCACTTGCCACTGAAAATCTAGCCCTCCAAATCAAATGTGCCGCAAGTTGGACATTAATGAAATCAAACACTTTTCTACCTTGTACTGTATGTCTAGTGACCAAACACCGTTGACACCAGATCTGATGTGATACGTTTGATTTGAGAGCTGCATTTGATATTGACTTTTATTTGGGTTCTGTTCCTCCTTTAAAACTATCATATCACACTACTTTTGACATTAAATTTTTTTTTTTGTCTTTTTTGATCACTATGGACTGTTTATGTAAACAAAAGAGCTTCAAATATCTTGCATTAAAAAAAAAAAAAAAAAGATACAGAATGACATTCTCATAGAATTTTTAATTAATTAAGCCACTTTCATGGTACCTAAAACCCAGGATTGGTGCAAACTAAACTGAAACTTACCTGGCTAGCCAGCTAATCCAGCTTCATGGTACAGGCCCCTGGTAATTAGTGATCTCTATATCAATATTAATCAGGAATATTTCGCACATTTTTAGTGAAAATAAATAAATAACATTAGATGTGTGCATAAAGTGACTTAACCTGCCCAGGAAATACTTCATATATACTTATTTGAAACAGTACACTATCTGGAGACGTTTGAAACAAACAAGCAAATAAATCCGTCACTATTTTTGAACTGGCATTTATTTTTGCGAGCAAGAATATGCTGCAAACATTTCGCCCTGTTGCTATAGCATGCACATGAAATGCAAAGTAAAATTACAGGTAATACCGTCTGTTCTGAGCACTCGCTCTACCTTATATGGGCCCAACCTGCCTGACACTTGACTCTCAAACACTAGAGGGTGCAAATTATCTCAAGACTTGTACAAAAATAAATCAAATTCTCAAGCTGCCCAAAAAACATGAACTGTCAACGTTTGACAAATAGAGACACATTAGTTAATTCCACTTGAATGTTCAGTGTGGTTCAGGGTGATGTAAGCCTGTTTTTTCATGTTGCCTTTTATTTTTAGAGATTTTCAAATTTCCACAATACTGACACAGAGCCAAGGTCAATGCGCGGCGTCCTGCCTCTGCTTGGATGACTTCTCTTTCAGCATTTTTAACCGCTGTCTGCAACCTGACTTGGCAGCTGTTTCTTCATCTCTTGTTGATCTAAGTAGATGCCTCAACAGGATGTTGGCTCCTTATCTGAGCTAAATGCACATTTCTGTGCTGCATTGTTTTGTGAGTATAAACACTTAATACAAAAGTCTATTAGTGTTATTGCTATGACAAGCATCACTAGTTCTGATCATTCTAAATCTTTTATTAATTTTCTAAGCAATCAGACTTCAATCTGGTGCTAGCAAAGTGCCTATAATGCCCTTAACCGCATGTCAACATGCTAAAAAAAGTCAAAACTCTTTAGTCAAAACCCATCATGGTGGCAAGTTTTATATAGGCCAGGGCTGCGCCTCTCAAGAGCATCATGAGCTAAGTTGATTGTAGAGGCCATTGGTGCCAATGGTTCTGCGATCTACTTAAACTTACGATGCTTTGAGGAAACGCAGCCCAGAACCAGTCATATATTCTCTTGAAAATGTAAAAATCAAGTTCTTCCATCAGTATGTATGCCTGACAGTTTGTTTGATTGGTTCAGTTGTTTGTTTTATCTGTGTGTAAAGAGTTGAAGAAGTAAAGCACGAACTGTTAAGTATGATCGATAAAGTACGACATAAGTAAAGTATGATATTCACAACTTCCTAGTCTATTGTTAAACACTACTAGTACATCTATGGCCTTGTTTAGACTATGAGCAAAAATCTGATTTTTTGCATATCCAGATATTATCCATATGGGTTTTTGAAAATTTGAAGAGAAAAAATATCAGATTTTTTTGAAACACATTCAAACCATATTTGGAGGTGGTGTGACATGGGATTCAAATGGGTTTTCTCTGAAGCATCTGGCTGCTCAAATCGGATTTCAAAATGTATTTAGCATCACTCTTAATGTGACACACAGCGATAATGGAAATGCCAGAAATATTCATACAGTATTCAATATACAGCACAGAACATCTCAATATATACCAGTCTCCTCCGGCGCTGAAGTTTCTTGTGCAACAGAGGAGTTCTGCACCGTGACTCGACAGTGTGGTTATATGGAGATTGAGATGATGCATCTTCATTTTTCTTGCATCTGTTTTAAAAGCCTCGTCAAAGACAAGGGTACGCCTGCGTCATACCAAAAGCAATCCATGCAGATAAATTGGTTATGTCTAGGCACACAAGTCTGACTTGATCACTTGCAATTAATAGTGCGGACAGCATGCCTGAAAAAAATCTGATTTGCCTAAAGTCTGAACATAGCCTATGAAACGTGACACATACTCATAAATGTCTTTTTGCCTGATGGTCAAGTAATGTTATACAGTAAATATATTCAACAAGAGTGAATCTTTCCCGACTGTAGTGCTGTACCAATGCATTATGATAACGCTCAACATCAAAAACAGCCATTACTTCATAGTTTGCCGTGGCATGCCATTGCTCCGTGTTAAGAGATTTTACAAGTGAGGCTCTTATGTAAGTCTAAACATTTCCCTATTTTGTACCTTTTCTAATTGAGGGATATTAAAGTGAAGTGTTAATACATCGCTATGTAGATGAAAAGGTTTCACACTTTTAAAGGCAGGTGGTGGATATTAAAGGTTGCTCCTTATGTAATGGATGCCACGGATCATTGCGGCAGGTGTCAGGATGTCAGATGGTGAGCAGAAATGAGGTGGTCTTAAGATTGTTCTCATTGTGCTGGTAGTTCTTGTTAACAGATGCGAGAGAGAACGGAGAACTCATGCTCCGTTGTGTTAAATAGGAAGAAAAAAATATCTTGCAATTGTAATAGATTTCTTTGTTTTTATGAGGCAGGATATTAGGAGAGATTTTAAATGGATAGACACTTGTTTAAAAAATGTCCGGAGCCTGTGCTTTATGAATCCCATGCTTCCACATAAAAACCTGAGCATGGCAGGGTAACCACAGGTGTAGTCCATCACGCTGACTATGAACATGAAACCACTTATGTTTCAAAACCACAAAATGTCACAACACATTTTGTCTTCATTTTCAACTCGAGGTCTATTATATAATTTAAAATGTGTTCAAAATGTTTTGCTTGGGAATTCTTTTGCATGCAGACATACTTAGAGCTCTCTTTCAGTTTGAGGTCATTTTATATTATCTGATGTTACACATTACAGTTTAATCTCTGCAGCTTGTTTGAGTGTATTACACACTAGTCTCATATAAGGTCAAAGAGTCACAGCTGGCATCCATGTGATAGTTTCACCATGAGAAATTCTGCAATAATAATGTTAATCAGGTGAAAAGATAACGGAAGATTCAGTGTCTTTAGTTTGCTGGATTACCGTCTTTAGGACATAACCTTGTTCCTCTGACTTGTTGTCTAACAAGGGCTCAAAGCTGTGATGTAATCATGGATTGTAGTCCTTTCTGGCAGATCTTGTACCTTCCTCTCCCTGTTCAGTGGAATAAAATGACTCTTTAAAAAACTTTTTAAAAGCCAGAGAAACCTGTCAGCCAGATGTTTTTGCTGTAAGAAACAAAGTGTATGGTGAGGTAAGCGATTTGACCAACAAATTCATCATGGA
Organism: Acrossocheilus fasciatus; assembly: GCA_036784905.1. NCBI lineage: Eukaryota > Metazoa > Chordata > Actinopteri > Cypriniformes > Cyprinidae > Acrossocheilus > Acrossocheilus fasciatus. The sequence goes on from CM071951.1 coordinate 28,928,746, forward strand.
CATGACTTTCCATGACAAAAGCTATTGTTTTTCATGCAGTGATTAATATTCCAGTTTATTCACTCATGTTCTTTCAGAAGTACCACATTAATGACATTTCTGTTTTCACCTAACTTGTAAAGCAAGCATCTCATAGTTATCCAAAGTCACTTTTATTCAAATTCACATCATGTCTCACCTCTTCAGTAAACAGCACATATATTGTCACGGTGCTTGGAGAACACATACTTGCAAACAAATATTTGCAGTACATATATGGGTTTGCTAGCATATCCTCTACAATATCAACACCTTTGTATGCAACAGCAAATGTAAAAAAATAAAAAAAATAAAAATACAGGTACAACCAAGCAATAAATAAATAAAATGTAACATATATAACACATCTCACCTCAATAATTCACCTCAATAGTTGTGTAACTCATGATTATCGTTTACACACACTGTATATCTTATTATAAAATGTTAGGATTTATAATAATAATAATGGTCCTGGTTTGTGCTTGTGCTGTCACTGGCACTGGTCAATACAGCGTTACAATCACACTAAAATACACATTATAGGAACAGTTATGACATGTAATGGTCGGTAGCACTTTATTTTAAGATGTCCTTGTTACACGTCACATGTACTTACTATTATAATAACAATAAATTATGCATAATTACATGCAAGTAACCCTAAACCATACCCTAATCCTAACCCTAACCATATAGTAAGTACATGTAGTTAATTAATATTACTCAGTATTTAAATGTATAATTACACTGTAACAAGGACACTAAAATAAAGTGTATCCAAATGGTCTCACTTTAGTTTGGTGACCAATTCTCACTATTAACTATGACTTTTGTCTCCCTAAACTCCCAATTTGCTGCTTCTTAATAGTAAGGTAGTTGTTTAGGAATGGGGTAGGATTAAGGGATCTAAAATTTGGTCATGCAGAATATGGCATTAATATATGCTTTATAAGTAATAATATACAGTCATATGCTAGTAACTTACATACTAATAATAAGCAGCTGGGTAATAGTGAGATTTGGTCTCTAAACTAAAGTCTTACCCACAAAACATGTTTGAAACTTTGTATTGCTAACACTTCTCCTGATATTGCCTCCTTAAGATGGGTCGCTTGTCGTGTTCCGCATTGGATAAAAACATGTGCTCAATTAATAAATGCAAATGTGTAATGGATAATGTAACAGACAATGTCATCTAGTGGAAGGATGCAATTTTGCCACACAAAATCAAGTACTCGATGTTGGGTTTACCAAAGGACTACTGCAAACGTTGATTAAAATATGCATGTGTATAGTTGTCAGCCTTCATTTAAAGGTCCCATGGCATGAAAATTTCACTTTATGAGGTTTTTTAACATTAATATGAGTTCCCCTAGCCTGCCTATGGTCCTCCAGTGGCTAGAAATGGCGATAGGTGTAAACCGAGCCCTGGGTATCCTGCTTCGCCTTTGAGAAAATGAAAGCTCAGAGGCCCAATCTGGAATCTTCCCTTTATGTCATCATACGGGGAAAGGTTACCTCTCCTTTCACTGCTTTGCCCACCCATGAGAAAATGAGCTACTACAGTGCGAGGCGAATGCAATATTTTTTTTTCCTCAAGAGACATCATGGCTTGCAAACGAGCGAAGCATGGCAGTTGCTCAGTGTTTGGATGTACAAATGAAGTATTTTTTTAGTTCCTTCATCCGAGCCTATGAAGTGTAACGTGTAACATCACTTCAATATACGTGGACATGGGCAACTTTGTCATTTAAAAAAATTATCCAGAGAACAGTCTTCTCTAAACTACAAATATTACTGATATAGATGCTAATACAACTTTAGAACCATAGCAAATCAGAGCAACATGAAAAGCCAACAATGTAGGCTAGCATTAGCTACATGATAATAACTGTAACAGCATACATAAACAAGCCAACTAAAGTACCGTATCCAGACACAATATTTTAAACTAACCATTCGGAGACGTCCTGCTGTAGCCGCTGAGTTGCAACTTCTTCATCCGGTGCTTCTCCATCTGGATCAGATTCTGGGTCAAACTGAAAAGCTTGAATGACTGCGTGTCTATGAGCCATTGCGATACATCCACTGTCAACATTAGCGCATGGTAGCGCAAGCTGGTTAAGGCCACACACCCACCCTCCATCTTGCCCCGCCTCTCTCCTCCTCATTAGCATTTAAAGCTACAGACACAGAAATGGCATGTCCTAAGGAAAGCTCATTGTAGGACTGGCTTGTAGTGGCTGAAATTCTGCACCAAGGCTGAATTTCGGGAAAGAGACTTTAGATACAGTACTAGGGACCACTTAGGCCTATATAAAAGCATCCAAAAAGCAGCATGTCATGGAACCTTTAATGAATATGATAAAACTGATAATAAAATATGATAAAATTGTGTCTACCAGGTGAATGATGTACGGGACCTTGAAATGATAAGGTTGGAGGGCTCCCAGTGCTTTCTAGTGGAGGTGCACCCACCTGTGCCAGGAAACACCAGGAGAAGTCTAGACTCTGTAGGACCAGGCTGGAACGCACCTTCTCTGTTGAGGTGTTAAATGTGATTTCACCTTCCTTGGCCCACACATTTCGATTTTTCATTGCTTTACTGAATAGGCTTGTCAAAGTTTCTGCAATCAAGCCAAAGTTTGGAACAAATCTCTTGAACCAGTCTATATGCCCCAGAATAGACCTCACCTCCTTCTTCATCTTGGATCTCGGGCTCTCATGTTCAGTGCCAACCCTGCCACTTTATTCCTCTAGTTTCAGATGCTCTGCCAAGGAGTTACTATGGATCATTATGCCATCTAAGTAGGCAGCAGACCATCCCTCACAGCCTTAGATTCATTAACCTTTGGAATGTGGCAGGTGCCCCTTGCAGGTCAAAGGGGAGGTAAACTGGTATAACCTTTGAATGCAATGTATGGTCTGGAGGGTGGATCAAGGGGCATCTGCCAGCACTCCTAACACACGTCCAGGGAGGTGCTACACTGTGCCTGTCCAGTCCTCTTCGATAAGTCGTCGACTTGCAGAATTGCATAGGCATCAAACCTTAATTGTGCATTCAGCTTATGGAAATTGATACACACACATGGGATCCTATCCTTCTTTGGGACATTGACCAAGGGTCTGCTCCACTCACTCATGGAGGGCTCTATTACTCCCAGTTCCTTAATTGTCCTTCCTTTAAAGGGTCCATTAATGTCTCAGGTACCTGGTAAGGTCACTGCCTTGATGGTGTTGGATCGGTCAGGTTGATGATGTGTTGGGTAAACTCAGTCTGCTCAGGCCTCAGGGGGAACAAAGCAAGAAATTGGTCCAGGAGGTGTCGCAGTTCTGGCATTTTGGATGGCCTCTGGTTCTGGTCTCTCATCCTCAACATCTTCCACCTTCCATACCAGGAGTGATGTTTCATCATCTTACTGGATGTCTCTCTCCACTCCTTCAGCAGGTTTGCTAGCCCCTTCCTCCACGCCACAATGTATGGCCCTTGCCACTTGGCCAGTAATTTGTTTGTTGAAGTTGTTAACGGGAGTAACATGTTAACAGGGTTGGGAACCACTGCTATAAGCAAATAACACACAGGGTAGCCATTTGTCCCAGTCTTTTCTCGTTTCTGCAACGAATTTCCACAGCACGTTCTTCAGCATCTGATTACGTCTTTCCACCGGGCCTTCTGTGGATGGTATGGACTTGATGGTCATGATGGCAGAGATGCCTAAATACCACTGTACTTGTCCCATTAGCCATGGCCTGAAGTTTGTTCTGTGGTCCGTTATAACTTCCTACCCTGGAGAACAGCTGGACGAGGGCATGGATATTCTTGGGTGTGGTGATGAATCATAGTAGGAAGGCTTCAGGGTATCACTTAGTATAATCACTCATCATCAGGATGGACTGATGTCCCACACTACTTATTTCAAGTGGTCTCACAATGTCCATGGTGATGTTCTGACGGGGTGGCTTTCTAGGGCCCTTGGTTCCCCCGTTCAAAAGTCTACTCTCCAACTCCAGCTTGTGTTTGAGTAATAGCAGGACATGGCATATTTACTGTTTCAGTGGCAGAAACAGGTTCTGAAATTCATGTCTACAAATGGGTTGTCAACTATTGCAATATTCAGCAAGTTTGGGGGATCTTGTACACACAGATTAATTCGGCTCATGTACTGCTTTATGTCCCCATGCACACAGAACAGGTGGTATTAACATAGCTGACATTTGACTCAAAACATAGTATAAGGAGAGAGCTACCAGTGTCTAACAGAGCTTTCAATGAATGTCCATGAACAGTCACATAACATGCAGACGGACTCTCCCCTACAGAGTCTGTAACATTGTCCTCCCCTCTTAGTTGATGACAAAATCAGTCAGTTTGGCTTTGCACACTTGTGCTTTGTGCCCTGGCTGCTGGTGATAGAAGCAGACCAGTCCTTTGTCCACTGACGACTTTGGACCCTGTGTATTGTGGTCTGAATGACCTCTTTCATCCCCACCCACAGAGTTATCTGGAATAGCGCATACACTACCTTAAGGCGGTTGAAAGCATAGTCCTCCTTTATAGGAGCACATGCAGAACTGTTCAAGGCTGATGGCCTCACTGATCTTCTCCATTGTGTGCAGCTCAGGTCTCACTCATGATCGATACAGGTTCCTTAGGTAATGGTAGGTGGTAGATGGCAAAAGTACACACATCCTTCACTAAAGTAGAAGTATAGATACTTACGTTTAAAAAGACTCTGGTAAAAGTTGAAGTACTTACTACACTTTTTCCACTCAAATGGAAGTAAATAAGTATGAGCTCTGACATGTACTTAAGTAAAAAGTAGCCATTACTACTAACTGTTTTATTGTCAATCTAGTAACTGGACCTCAGATCATGTTAAGACATTAATACAAAAGAACAATAAGAAAAAGAAAAGAAGAATAATGAAAAAAGCTTTATTTGCCATCACCTAGGCCACATCCTAGATTGTAGGGTGATATTGCCTCTTGTTTTTGGAAACAACTCAAAATTACTCTGATGTTTTAATAATGACTAAATTTAAACGTTACAGTGTACATTTTCTTTAAATGCAAACAGAAAGAAAGTTAGAGTGCAAGCATCATTTATAATCATCTATAATTATAAATCATTGTAAATGTCTAAGGTTTTATTATAAAATTATTATAATAAAAAAAATCTGAGACAGTGAATTCTTAATTTTGGTCAGGAACTCCTATGTATCCACTGAGATAAAAAAAAAAAAAAAAAGACTCCTGTACACATCTCTACACTGGAGAAAAACTTACGGATATGGATGTTTACTTCCAATTTCTTTAGATTTTAACCAAAATAAGGTGTTGTGAGTATATATGTAATGTTTCTTTCATACTTGTTGCCAGAGGGCGCTGTAGCACAGAAACTTCACAAGTAAGACTCACAGAACTAATATAACGTATTACATTCCAGGAAATCCCTTATATGGACAAAGGCAAGTCATCAAGCTATCGCTGTAGTGGAATAAATATTTAGGTAGCTGCACGAACAAATGGCGCTTCAGCCCACCAAAATGGCCCTGAGTGCTATTTCTAAAATCATCTCCTCGCTGGATTCTGAACTAAGGAAGCAAGAAGTTCAAAGCCTGCTACTCACTGTAGAAGGGCCCCTGCAGAGGAAGGACTTCTCTCATCAACGCTTTCCCCTGCAGCCATCCAGCAAACATGAGCAAATTTCCTAAGAGGAAATTTCAGCAGCGTTGTTCCCAATGTTGGCAAGCTTCGCCCTCTAGAAGAGGCGGTCACTGTGCATCTCTGCCCTCCATTGGCCCTGGAATGGAAGACCCCTTCCAAGCCCTGCAGGACCACCTCCACTATAGCATTGACTTCCATGTTTCCCCCACAGGATTTTTCAACCCTGCCATGAATAGTTTTGCTGAGCACTTTACGGTGGCACAGAAGTCATCGCAGGTTATGCATCACTTCCTGCCAAAGCGTTCTAGTTTGGCAGCTGGTTCAAATTGCCAGAAGGCTCCATCCTCCCAGCAGTCTGTGAATCCTGCACTGTCTCCAACCCAGCTTCTGAGCTGCAGAAGCCGTCCTGAATTTAAATGCAGAATGGAAGAGGGTCAGACTGCCCTCAAAGAAATCTTGCACTGGCTCTGCATTCCCCTGCTTTGCTTTGGGCGATGGAAGCTCTGTTCAAGCTAGACTCACCCTTCCCGCTTGTGACGTGTGCTCGGTGCTAACCTTTCTGCAAGAGCTGCTGGATAAGGAGTGTACCCCTTCCATGCTCAAAGTATATGTGGTGTCACGGTGAATCACATTCTAGTGGCTGGCCAGTCAGTCGGCTTGTCCATTACATTTCTGAGGGGAGCTCGGATACTGAATCTACCTCGTCCTCATACTATGCCGACACAGGACTTTTCCAAAGTTCTCTAGTTGGTCAAATTACGGCTCCTGACACTTAAGTCTGCCCTTCTTCTGGCTTTAGCATCGGTCAAACAAGTGGGCGATTTACAAGCGCTGTCAGTCAGTGCTTCATGCTTTGAGTTGCCTTCATGCCTAATGACTGTAGAGTTGTCTTCAAACCAAGATACGGCTATGTGCCTGAAGTGCTTTCTACTCCGTTCAGAGCACAAATCATCACCCTTCTGGCTCTTCTTAACCCAGAGGATGAGTGGGGTCCTAATTTACTCTGTCTGGTGTAGTCACTTAGAATCTATGCAGAGTGCTCTAGCCACTTTCAACATTCAGAAAGTGTTTCATAGCAGGGCTGCCAGCTATGAACAGAGACTATCCTACTGGATAGTTGATGCTATAGCATTGGCTTATGCCTCAGTGGACTTACAGTGTCCTATTGGGGCCCACTCCACCAGAGGAATGGCCTCCACCTGGGGTCGGTCCATCTGAGTTTATGTTGGTGTCATCTGTGTGGCTGCTGGCTGGACTTCGCTGTCTACCTTCACCAGGTTTTGTAATTTGGACATCCCTGCCCTTGAGGGATGGATTTTGTCTGCCTAATTTACCTAATCCCCTGCATAAGTGGAGAAGGTCTTGTTATGCAGAGCCCAGTCTGGTGGCTTTGGTCTCATAATTGGCTCATGCTTTTTAGGGCCCCTCATTATGGTTTCTACTCTTGCTTATAGCACAGCACTATTGGATGCGTTCTCAATATCATAATGCAACGGGAGAGACTGCTCGATAGGGAATGCAGTAACTAACATAACCTTAGTTCCCTGCCATGCTGTAAGGCAGCACACGAATCAATGACTGTCAAGTCACCTTTATTTATATAAGTCAAGTCACCTTTATTTATATTGCGCTTTTACCAATACAGATTGTGTCAAAGCACTTAACAGTATCAAATTGGAGGACAGAGTGTCAGTAATGTATAATGATAAGATTAAACACTCAATCTTCAGTTAAAGGCATTTCATTATTGAATTCAGAGATGTCATTGTCTAGCTCAGTTTAGTTTAAATAGTATCTGTGCAATCAAATCGGCGGTAATCGCTAGAAATTAGGTGTCCCCAACTGAGCAAGCCAGTTGCTTGCTGACTGTCGCTATCATTTGAAAGATTCTGATGAAACAGCACTCAGAGCTGACTTATATAGCTGTCGGCTCTGTCCATTTTGGTGGGCTGAAGCACCGTTTGTTCATGCAGCTATATGAATGTGAACAAATAAGCATCTCAGATGCAATGCTCTTTGCCGTATCTCAGGGGTCATCGCATTTTTTTTCATGCATTACATTAGGTTCAAAAAAGTATGCAATGACAAGAAATAATATTATGCCATCAAATACAGAATAAAAATAAAGTAATGAGTCTGTTTTGAAAATGTGAGAAGTAGAAAGTAAAAAGTCATCTTAAAAATTAATAGCGAAGCAAAGTACTGATACCAGAAAAATCTATTTAAGTACAGTAACAAAGTATTTGTGTTTTGTTATTTCCCATCTCTGGGTTCAGACCTCTGCATCGGCTGACACTGAGCAAGAGCCATCGGGGGCTGGTAAGTCACGTGTGGATACTCTTTGTAGGTACCAATTATTATTAATAAAAATAATAGTTTTGTTAATATGTGTAAAAATGTCATAATTAAAAATGTAATTCAATAATTGAAAATCAATAATAGGAACAAGTGTTTTTGTCCAGAGCTGTGTTAAGTGTGGTTTTATACTTGCCAAGTCTAATTATAATCAAGGAGCGGGACTATCTGTTTTATAAAATGATATTAATAATGAAAATTAATATTCAGAGATGTCAGATCTGATGTGAAATTTCATCAACATTCAGCTGCTATGGCAGTGGGATATTCTACTTTATTGTTCATGGGACATATTTTTAGATATACTTGTAAGACTTTCTCTAAACAAATTCATCCATTAACTGAAAACAAAAGAAACAAATAATAAAAAAAATAAATAAAAATGAAAAAAAGTTTCAAAATGATGCTTCTAGCAAACATACTTTCTTGTTAGCACCATTCTGTTCAGACAAACCAAACATATATTTCCAGTATATACAGTTGTCACGTATGACTTGATTACATATGGAAAATGCTGGACATAAATGGGAGCTCTCTGACATGCAGTGTTTTTGGTGGAGCTACATAATGGGTTTCTGCCCATGCACAGTTCACTGTAAATGGTGTAAAGGTTCCCCTAGGAGCCTCTAGGGCCAGAGTTGAAAATGCCACAGTCATTCGTCACCAATGGAAGTTCACTTTACAAGCCAGTGGAATGAGAGCATCTTGGCCGACTGCAGAATCAGGCTGGGACAATAGACTCACACCCTTCAGCTCACCACAGTCCCTCTAGTGCACGTCTCAGATGAACACTCACCAAAAACATCTCCCATGCCAGTGGATGAGGGTAGATTCTCCACCATTGTCCAAATGACCAAAAGAATTGATTTAAAATGCCCATGCTGATACATGCATTTACAATGATTTGTTCTGCGTTGGATGTGTGTATTTTTATTTCTCTAGCTCAAGAGGGGAGTATGTCATGTGCAAATGAATGACTTCCTCAGAGTGGGGTCATGATGTGAGGGAGTAAGTAATGTGAAAGGCTGTCTACTCCCGCTTTAAGTGCTGAGAGTTGGGTGGTCTGTCCTTCAGCACTACATTCAGAGGGGGAGACGTACGGCCTGTATCACTTTCAAAGAGTGAAACTCTAAGCCCTGCTGCCTCTTTCTAGCCCTCAGATTTTGACAAAGGCACCTGTTGTTTGACTCTGATGGATTGACTGGCTTGTTTCAAGACCGCTAACAAAAAGATTAGGATATTTTTCCATAAACGCTTGTGATAACAAGGATGGTGGTGCATGCATTGTCAATAGTGTCTTAATAAGCTTGAGATTTACTAGGCCAAGACTAAAGCTGCATTCCTCAGTGTCAATCAATGGATGGTGAACATCACAGAAGAGAAGTTATTTGAGACTTGATTTTTTTAAAACTATAATATTACCTCTGTGATTTTCAGTGCTGTCTGCACTCAAGCACAGCATAGTATTGAATATATAGCACATGATAGGATGGCCTTTTGACAACAACAGTAATCAAAATGCTAGATAACTTCAACTCATAACTGGACTGATGTATTTTAATATTAAAATTTAAGAGAGATTTAAGAAGGCTTATTCTCAGAATGGTACCATGCCATATTAAACAATGCCCTGGTGCTATGATTTGATACGGATATGCATTATGCACAGGATATAAAAGATACAGGATACTGTAATACTATTTATTATAATTATGACAGAGTTGGCAGCGATTGTCAAACATATGAAACCCTCTACTAGTCTCCAAGACTTTATCCCGCCACGGTTCTTGAAACAGGTTTTTAATGCTTTTGGCCCCTGTATTTTGAAGTTAATAAATAATTGGCTGATGACAGGCCTGGTGCCATTGTGCAGCCAGTATTAAAGAGAACAGGTTTGGACCCCACTGATCTATCCAATTTCAGACCAATCTCGAAATTTTTCTTTCTAAGGTTCTAGAGAAGGTAGTTTGGTAACACTTTATTTTGATGGTCCCTTTTGAACATTCTGTTGACACTAAGTAATGTTGCAACTACATGTCAACAAACTCTCATAAGAATATTAGTAAACTGTCTGCTTCATATCTACTAACTCCTTATTGTGTTGGTCTCCCAACAGATATTCTACTGACTATAAGTAACTTTGCAAGAACGTGTCAACTTAATCTAACCCTAACCCTACCAGTCAACTAATACACTACTAACACTCTAATGAGAGTTAAGAGAAATGTAGGTGCAACATTACTTATAGTCAATAGAATGTGTTAAAGGGACCATCAAAATAAAGTGAAACCGGTAGTTTTTATTCAAATACAATCATTTTTAGAAAATAATTAAATTCATGAAGTTTTTCAATCTGGGTTTAGGGCAAAACATAGCACAGAATCAGCACTTTTAGGAGTTCAAAATGATATACTATTAAATGCTGATTCTGGAACCTCGTCGATCCTAATGTTATTGGACCTGAGTGCGGCCTTCGACAACATTGATCATAATATTTTGGTTTCTCGGCAGGAAAACCATGTTGGATTTCGTGGGATAGCTCTTAAATGGTCATATCTAGCAGATAGAACTTTCAATGTAAAATTGGGCGAATGTATGTCAGTGTCAGCTCCACGAAAGTGTGGAGTCCCTCAAGGCTCTATTCTTGCCCTCTTCTGTTCTCACTGTACCTTCTCCCTTTAGGAAATATCCAAGGAGTTTCGTTTAATTTTTATGCTGATGATATTCAGATTTTTCTGCCACTTCAAAAAGACAATGGTTCTGGTATGAGCTGCTTAACTGACATCAAGGCATTAAACTTTTTTAAAATTTAATGAAAATAAAAGTGATATTATGTTTTTTGGTCCAGTCAGCAATCAAACTACTCTAAATTATATTCTTGTCTCTCTGGCTAAGCATAATAAAGCAGTGGTGAAAAATCTAGGTGTACTTTTTGACTCAGAATTTAAATTTGACAAGCAAATAAATTTGGTTCATATCTCAGAAGAGTCTTTAGTTTTATCAGATTCATAAAAGAAAGATTCAGCTTTACGCCTCTCTCTGAAAACAGCCGAGCTCCTTGGAGGTGCACCGTAGGTGGAGCTAAAGAGTCGCGAACACTTACACACCGACTGCCAACAAAACAGACATTTGATGCAGTTTTACTTACCGCGACTGGGATCTGTTATCGCTGGGACCGCTCCATCTTTCAGTATTAAATGATGTGCAGCATCGAACTGGGCCTTATTTATAAAATATTCGTTACCTAAATTACGGGAACAAACAGACTAGCGAAACTCTGTTGCTACCCCAGAAAAACAAACTGCATCCACTGTTCACGTAATGCTGGGTTCTTTGGGAAGCTGAACAAGGTTTTCTTTCCCTCACATCCAAAACCACACTTCTTTGGAGACCTTCTTTTCGAGTGAGTCCCACGCAGTGCAGCTGAATGAAACATGTTGATGTGTGCACGCTTTTCCAGGAGAAGTGCCCACACAAGGAATTCCGCCCTTTATGACGTCATGAAGGGCCATGACCAAAAGAAAAACTTTCTGAAACTTATGGCTGTGGTACGGTTCAATACAGTACAGTTTGGTATGCAATTATGTCCGTTTCCATTGTCAGACGTTGTGAATGGTACCAAATGGCAAACTTTACCGTACCACTTTTTTGATTGGTTGACAGAGAATCATCACTTGCGCGTGCTACAAGGGGAATGACACCACAAGGGGAAAGAAGCATCTCCTTCACTTGTTCCGTCAAGCTGCATGTTGGGCTTGTTTAATCAGAGTGCGCAAACACAAAAATATATAACAGTGTAATTTATAATTTTATATTTTCACACACACATATACACAGACAATGTCACACTTTCTTCTTTGCACGAGAATTACGTCGATTGCTACTTTCCAGCATACAAAATGACTATCAAGTAAAGGTACTGTTGGCGGTGGAAACGCAAGCCAGATCAGGGTGTACTGCCTTAAATCATACTGTACTGTACTGTACTGTACTGACCTGTACCGCTCGGTGGAAACGAACTATTATACAAACCCAGAAGGAGTGTATTTAGCACAGAAATACTCCGCCAAACATCCAAATCGTATCGTCTTTGGCCATGTTATTAATATTATTATTATTTATTTTTATTTATATTTATTTTTTTTAATTTCATTTATTTACTTATTCGTTTATAAAACATTTTCCTGTTTCTTGAGAATAGGCCAATAACTCACATTCTGATTCACAGTCTTAAGAAAAATGTACAAACCCGATTCCAAAAAAGTTGGGACACTGTACAAATTGTGAATAAAAAAGGATTGCAATAATTTACAAATCTCATAAACTTATATTTTATTCACAATAGAGTATAGATAACATATCAAATGTTGAAAGTGAGACATTTTGAAATGTCATGCCAAATATTGGCTCATTTTGGATTTCATGAGAGCTACACATTCCAAAAAAGTTGGGACAGGTAGCAATAAGAGGCCGGAAAAGTTAAATGTACATATGAGGAACAGCTGGAGGACCAATTTGCAACTTATTAGGTCAATTGGCAACATGATTGGGTATAAAAAGAGCTTTTCAGAGTGGCAGTGTCTCTCAGAAGAGGATCACCAATTCCCCCAATGCTGCGGCGAAAAATAGTGGAGCAATATCAGAAAGGAGTTTCTCAGAGAAAAATTGCAAAGAGTTTGAAGTTATCATCATCTACAGTGCATAATATCATCCAAAGATTCAGAGAATCTGGAACAATCTCTGTGTGTAAGGGACAAGGCCTAAGACCTTTGTTGAATGCCCGTGGTCTTCGGGCCCTCAGACGACACTGCATCACTCATCAGCATGATTCTGTCATTGACATTACTAAATGGGCCCAGGAATACTTCCAGAAACCACTGTTGGTAAACACAATCCGCCATGCCATCTGCAGATGCCAACTAAAGCTCTATCATGCAAAAAGGAAGCCATATGTGAACATGGTCCAGAAGCGCTGTCGTGTCCTGTGGGCCAAGGCTCATTTAAAATGGACTGTTTCAAAGTGGAAAAGTGTTCTATGGTCAGACGACTCAAAATTTGAAGTTCTTTTTGGAAAACTGGGACACCATGTCATCCGGACTAAAGAGGACAAGGACAGCCCAAGTTGTTATCAGCGCTCAGTTCAGAAGCCTGCATCTCTGATGGTATGGGGTTGCATGAGTGCGTGTGTCATGGGCAGTTTACACATCTGGAAAGGCACCATCAATGCTGAAAGGTATATCCAAGTTCTAGAACAACATATGCTCCCATCCAGACGTCGTCTCTTTCAGGGAAGACCTTGCATTTTCCAACATGACAATGTCAGACCACACACTGCATCAATTACAACATCATGGCTGCGTAGAAGAAGGATCCGGGTACGGAAATGGCCAGCCTGTAGTCCAGATCTTGAGCAACTAGAAGCCTGTATTAGACAAGAATGGGACAACATTCCTATTCCTAAACTTGAGCAACTTGTCTCCTCAGTCCCCAGACGTTTGCAGACTGTTATAAAAAGAAGAGAGAATGCCACACAGTGGAAAACATGGCCTTGTCCCAACTTTTTTGAGATGTGTTGAAGCCATGAAATTTAAAATCAACTTATTTTTCACTTAAAATGATACATTTTCTCATTTTAGACATTTGATATGTAATCTATGTTGTATTCTGAATAAAATATTGAAATTTGAAACATCCACATCATTGCATTCTGTTTTTATTCACAATTTGTACAGTGTCCCAACTTTTTTGGAATCGGGTTTGTACACCAGTACCCAGCACTGGTGTATTTTCACACGCTTACAGTAAATACTGTAAATGTAAATAAAGTAAATTTTAAAAATCTTATGAAACTCTGTTAAGCTGCTTTAAGACAGCGTATTTTGTGAAAAGTGCTATACAGATTAACTGACTAAACCTGACCCAGTAAACCTGACCAGGACTCAAAAGAATAAGACAGTTAAAGGGGTCATATGATGATGCTAAAAATAACATTATTTTGTGTTTTTGATGTAATGCAATATGTTTACGCGGTTTAAGGTTAAAATAACACATTATTTTCCACATACCGTATGTTATTGTTGCTCCTCGCTGCCCCTGCCTTTCTGAAACACATTAATTTTTACAAAGTTCATCATTCTAAAAAGCGCGATTGGCCAGCTATCTGATGTGTTGTGACTGGCCGAATACCTCAAGTGTGTGACAGAAATGTTGCGCCCCTTACCATATTTGGAAACACACAGCGTTTCAGTGACATGGTGGCGGTGGCAACAATACTTCATCGTTGAATAAAAGTTATGCCTTCTTTTTTTGCATAAACATTTGGGTGGTGTTATGCAAATCTTCCCACACATTAATGTAGTTATGGTGGGGCGTGTTTGAATGAGATGTTTTAGGAAGGCGTGGACGAGTCTTAACTTTTATAAAGAATATTTCTTTTGGTTTGAGACTTTAGTTTTTGCAACTTTACGGATCTTATACAGGTGCATCTCAATAAATTAGAATGTCGTGGAAAAGTTCATTTCAGTAATTCAACTCAAATTGTGAAACTCGTGTATTAAATAAATTCAATGCACACAGTAATTGTGATGATTTTGGCTTACATTTAACAAAACCCCACCAATTCACTATCTCAACAAATTAGAATACCAAGGACCAATAAAAAAAGACCAATAATAAAAAAAAAAAAAAAAAAAAAAAACATTTTTAGTGAATTGTTGGCCTTTTGGCAGTGTGGGCAGGTGTCAAATCCTGCTGGAAAATGAAATCAGCATCTTTAAAAAACTGGTCAGCAGAAGGAAGCATGAAGTGCTCCAAAATGTCTTGGTAAACGGGTGCAGTGACTGCAGTTTTCAAAAAACACAATGGACCAACACCAGCAGATTGCACCCCAAATCATCACAGATTGTGGAAACTTAACACTGGGCTTCAAACAACTTGGGCTATGAGCTTCTCCACCCTTCCTCCAGACTCTAGGACCTTGGTTTCCAAATGAAATACAAAACTTGCTCTCGTCTGAAAAGAGGACTTTGGACCACTGGGCAACAGTCCAGTTCTTCTTCTCCTTAGCCCAGGTAAGACGCCTCTGACATTGTCTGTGGTTCAGGAGTGGCTTAACAAGAGGAATACGACAACTGTAGCCAAATTCCTCGACACGTCTGTGTGTGGTGGCTCTTGATGCTTTGACCCCAGCCTCAGTCCATTCCTTGTGAAGTTCACCCAAATTCTTGAATCGATTTTGCTTGACAATCCTCATAAGGCTGTGGTTCTCTCGGTTGGTTGTGTATCTTTTTCTTCCACACTTTTTCCTTCCACTCAACTTTCTGTTAACATGCTTAGATACAGCACTCTGTGAACAGCCAGCTTCTTTGGCAATGATTGTTTGTGGCTTACCCTCCTTGTGAAGGGTGTCAATGATTGTCTTCTGGACAACTGTCAGATCAGCAGTCTTCCCCATGATTGTGTAGCCTAGTGAACCAAACTGAGAGACCATTTTGAAGGCTCAGGAAACCTTTGCAGGTGTTTTGAGTTGATTAGCTGATTTGCATGTCACCATATTCTAATTTGTTGAGAGTGAATTGGTGGGTTTTTGTTAAATGTGAGCCAAAATCATCACAATTAAAAGAACCAAAGATTTAAACTACTTCAGTCTGTGTGCATTGAATTTATTTAATACACGGGTTTCACAGTTTGAGTTGAATTACTGAAATAAATGAACTTTTCCACAACATTCTAATTTATTGAGATGCACCTGTATATACACAAACAGCTTGTAACACTCCAAAGACAAAGGAAAACTTGAAATCGCATCATATGACCACTTTAAAGTTGTAATATCAATGTCAGATTTACCTTCCCCTTAATCTAATGTCAAAAATAAATAAATAAATAATTTAAAATAAACCACCAAAAATGCACCAGACCTCTTGACTTCCCTTTCAACAGCATCTCTGAGTCTGTCCTAAAGATGACCAATAAATCAGATTTTACATCAACGAAACAGACACAATAAACAAATAGAAAGGAAAGATGACACCTGCTATGATAAATTCAGTTTTCATTGGGGTCATCTGACATCAAGGGCATTGAGTTATGTAATAGTTCTCCTTCACACTCCTGCTATAAAACACTGCACAATTAAGAGTGACTAACCCAGCCGAGGATAGACAGGATTCTCTTTTGGCTCTGTTCGTCCAGTAACTGAGGGTAACATGATCGGCCACAGCCTCCCCTCACTACGGATGATTTGAAAATAACAGAGAATGGCCTTTGTTTAACTGCCAAAGTGATTTATAGAATCCTGGAGAAAATTTCATTCCCATGTTTGAGGTGATGTTTATAAAACTCAGATAAAGATGCAATAAGAGATAAGATGCTTCTAGTGAACCAGGGAACTGCAAGGAATGTTGCCTCAGTTTTCTCGGACACACGTTAAATACAGTCTGCTCTATATGTTTTAGTATGTTTACTAATTTTTGTCAGTCTGACTGAATACAATCTGATTTTAGACTCTGAAAGTTCTGTTTGCAGTATATGAAGTTGCAATCCAATTCACACTTTCACTTATATGTGCATTACATGTATTCTGAACAATGCACTGTTTCTGTGTTCAGAGCTGGAGAAAGCAACCACGATAATGTCATCAGAGTTACCGCGAGTATAACTCTTGCCTTGAGGATATATCTAAAAGAAAGCTGACTTGTAAGTCAGAAGATCTTTTTGGAGTCTCATCCACTGCCAGTTTATAAAACCTGAGATGTAAATAAACAAATGCACATATATGTGATGTCATTTTTGAATCCCATTGAGAAAATAGTTACATTCTTACTTTTTTCAGTCTGATTGAGCACAGATGAGACTTTTAATTTCACAGTTGAGACACTGATTACTCTTCAGCACGATCCAGTGTTATTACAAGTTCAAACATGCATTAGCGTTGCGTATTTGCGCTTTCATTTTTCATTTTGTCAGATTGCGTGTGAAATAAAATATGTGGAGATCTCCACATCAAAAATGTGCTCTCTTGTTGACTGTTGAAACATCACATGATGTCTGTTGACTGTAGAGTTAGTCTATTTTTAAACCAAAAAACATGCAGCGATTAATCAACTATGATGAAAGGTTAATTTTCCATAATTTGCCAAGCAATGATGTGTTTTATAATTAATATTCCATTTGCTTTTTGTCTGGTTTATTATTGCATGAATGCAGCATATTCCAGTCTGCTGACTATTAATATCTCTTTCCATGTGCGTAAGGAGCGCTCATCAGTGTTTATATGCCAGCAGCAAGCTTTCATGTGGCCATACCAGCAGTTTTTAAATGTTGTCGTCTATTATATGACTCATGTTCAGTTGAACTAACCCCCTCCCCCTTTTTTTGTGGAGCCGTTGTCATTTTTCCACCTGTTAGCATTTTTTTCTTCATCTGTTCATTCCATTTCGTTTTGTTCTAAGAAACTCAGACCTGTTTTTAGAAGATGTTGGAATGGGGATCTAGTAAAGTTCACCCCACTCTAGGTCTAAGCAGGGCACGTGGAAACCCTCAGTGTCTAGTTTTGCTGGCATATTTGATGTGCAACAATTTATCAGACTCTCATGCCACAGGAAAGTGCAACACAAATAAGAAAACACAAAGCAGGATTCTCTACTGCTCTTCACCCTTCCTAAGTTCACCGGCTCGGCCAGAAAAGTGCTGAAAGTCATCCACTCCTGCTGCTCATAGCTGCGGCTTCACAGCTGTTTCAGAAAGGTGCTATAAATTAATAGGCCTGCGTTACAAAGTACACAATGGGAGCTGCCAGCCACCCCTGCGAGAACGCCGACAGCCAGCTCTAACTCTCGCTTGTCAAAGCTCACTGACCTGATGGATGAAAAGGAGGAATGTTTATCATGGCCACACATGTATTTTTAGTAGGAGTGTGCTGTTGTCAGCTCGCGAGTTTCACGCTGAAGTTATTAATGATGTCTCTGTCTCCACTGAAAGAGCAGCAGATTTAGTGCACTGCAGACGGTCACTACAGAACATCGGCCAAGCATGGCAGTGGCTCTCCAGGAGCACTGTGCTGTAAGTGCCTCTCACTGTGTGCTTGGTACAGTCATTTATATCAACCTCAGATTTATCGCTTTCATTTTCTTTCTGATATTTAATAGCTGGGTTTAGGATCAATGGCAAGACATTTCTCCTGGTCCATATCTAAAGTTTGACGACCAGTTACTTTTAACTCCTAATTTTCTGCTTATTAATGGTTAGGTAGTTGTTAGGTTTAGGTATAGGGAATGGTTAAGGGATCTAGAATATGGTCATGCATAATAAGATGTGTGATTAATAAACAGACTAGTAATATGCTAATAAGAAACTACTTAATAGTGAGAATTGGTTCCTAAACTGAAGTGTTACTGAATGTTTGTTTTTTTTCTCCTTACATTCGATGGCTGGAATACACTTCTTCTATGTTGAATATGTTATTCATTTCTGAATTGAAATCATATTGTTGATATTTTCCAGGGCGTGATGCATTTGTAAGGCTGCAATTCTTGAAAAGAAAACATTAAGTAACTTGACATGATATTTTACGATTGCCTTAAATCAGTGAAGTAGTTTTGTTAAAATATTATAAATATCTGGAAACTTTTGGCAAACCAAAGTCATGTTAAATGTGACCAACATGCAAAAAAAACAAAACTTTTCAGTATGTATTTTTTATAAAATTTGACCGTTTAGTTCAAAAAGTTTAAATTCAATCAGTCCGATGTAGAAAAAAAAAAATTATTTGACCTTTTATATTAATATATACATGTACATCACAGATAAGATTACACTCTTAGTTTCATCTTGTTGTACAAATATACAATGCTTGTACAGTAATTAGCCATTTAGCACACATTGAAATGATGTCAAATACACAATAATACAGATCAAGGGCACAACGGTGAGAAGTTAACATTCAGGAGCATGAGCCATGACACCAGAGCACCCCTGTTCTCTAAATAACTTTACTTTTTTAATGCCATGGCTCTCTTTCTTATTTTCTTCTTTCTGAAGTGTATCGCAAACTTACAAGACTAATGAGTGACTAACTGGAGAGAGCTGGATTGTCCTCAGTGCTCTGGGAAACAACTGTGTTTCTGCAGATCCACGAATGAGCTCACTTTTCCCAGCTGTATCATCTGCGAATGGTCTGGTGCAGCTTTGCAGGGGAAAATTTCCTTGAGTGCCCATAGCAGGTGTCCATCTGAACTGTTCACCTTGAGCTAACAGCACTCGGTTTGACTAGGCTCCTCTCTAACGGAGCCAGCGCTATCATGGATACTTCAATCGTAGACTGTTGATGCAAGAGTTTTTCTTTGAATTTGCATCCATGTCATTAATGGATTCAAGGAACAGAGTTTGAAAACACAGTTCTGTGTCATTCCACTAAATCACATCAGCCTAATCAACAGCGTCTAACATCTGATTGGAATATTCTCCAGGTCTTGTCTATGGATGAGTGACACCAGGAGTTTGTGGTTTGTGGTCTGTCAGAAGTCTAGGACTTCCTAAGCCAAAATATTTCTCGAAATGTTCCCGGGCCCACACATGTGCAAGACGCTCTGCGTTGTATTTGTGCATACCTTGTCTACACATCTGTCAGTAGTCTGGAGTAGTGTGAAACGGGCGGCTGTTACTCTGCTGTTTCTGCTCACGTCAGCTGACAGCGTGAGCGGTGTCTTGGTACACACTGACGAGTGACAGACTCTTCTGCAATACCTGATTTTTAGAGGTGAATGTGTAATCATTGATTAAAAACAACACAACAACTAAAATATGGAATGTTTGTAGAGAACTTTAGAACTTAAAAAAAAAATTCTCTGTTCGCATTTTGGTTAAATTGATTTAGCCTTTCATGCAAATTTGGGGAGGGATCACCTGTTCTTGAAGATTGCAGATAGATGCAGAGTCAATTAGAGTCGGTCATTATTTTTGCATTTCCATGAAATTAGGGTTACACTTTGTCTTGATAGTCCCTTTTAGACATTCTAGTAACTTTGTGTTCACGTTACTTAAAGCCTTTGTGTATAATGCATTATAAAGGTATCTGTAATGAACTTTGTAATGCATTATATTTATAATCAGTTAAAATGCATTTTAATATTTGAAGGTTTGTTTGTCATGTGTTTTAATGCATAAAGCTGTAACAATGAATATGCAAGTACACTGTAAAAAATGATACACTATATTTACTCAATATAACTGCGTCAACAGATTACAAGCAATATTATTAATTAAATTCAACACATAAAAATTAATTAGAAAATTAGAATTAATCAAATGAGATGCTTATAAATGATCCATTCACAATGAGTAAAATAGCACAAACAAATTAATAAAATTTAAACAAAAATATTGGTTCCCCCAAAACACTATGCTAATGATTCTATGTTATGCATGTCAGGCCAGTAGCTAGCAATCAAGAAACACTGCGCAAAAACGTAATATGCATGCACATGACGTCACCTTTTTCACAAATTCATGTTTTTGTTGTTCACATGGAGATGATCCAGGCACTGTGTTCAAAAGCTTGTGTTTCCAGGCCCCCAAAACTGAATTATTGAAGACACCTCATGTTAACAAACAGAATCACTTTTTTTTTTTTTTTTTTTGCAGTGTATTATAATGTATTATAAATTGTGGTTACAATTATTCATGAGATCATGCAATGCATTATAAGGTGTATGCCAAGACATAATTAATGCATTAAAACTACAATGCATCATATATAATGACTTTAAGTAAAGTGTTAACGTAACTCTGTGACTACATGTCACCAAAGTCAATATTAGCTGACTTTTAGGTTAGGGTAAGATTTAGGGTTAGTAGAATAAGTTAACATGTAGTTTCAAAGTTAATGTGTTGAATGTGTGTTTGGGGAGCATCAAAATAAAGTGTTAGTAGATACTAAGCAGATCAGTTTACTAATACTCTAATGGCTGCTATAGTTGACATGGAGTTGTTACTTGACATGTTGTAAAGTTACCTATAGAGTGTTACCGAAATTATCCACTTCACCTTAATCATTGCTATAAAATTGATGAGGTCTACACATTTTCAGGGATAGTGTGTTATACTGGCTTTGACCAATAGCACCATAATGCACCATTAAATGGCTCTGATGTTTTCTAGTCTAAAAGGCAGATTTTCTTCTTGCTTTCCACCTCCAGATCTGCTGAATCCATCACCATTAGCACTTTGTCCAATATGATGATCTTTTGCTGAACCGCTTCATTCAACTCATGAAGTGTCTTCATTATCAAGCTCTGAAAGATTTCTGGTGTACTCCTCCAGCTGAAACAGTATCTCCTGAATGACTTTATAAATGTGGTTAATTTTGTTCTCTCTTTACACAAAGGGATTTGTTAGAAACCACCGGCCAGATCTATCGATGTGAACATCATAACTCTTTTGAAAGAATCTCTTCCGTTGTGGGAAAAACTAACTTCTCATGTCTTACAGCCTGGTGTTATTTTTTTTTAGGTCAACCTTTGTTGTAATTCTGGAGTGGCCTGATGTCACTTTTATTAAAACAACCTGAACTGAAAAAACAGCCATGTGAGCTTAATAGCCATCATCTGTAACCTTTCCATGCCTTAAGCCCATGTCTGCTCTCTCTCTCTCTCTCTCTCTCTCTCTCTCTCGCTGGTCAGAATCGCACATACGGCTTTGTTTTCATTCCCAGATTTAGTTATTAATTTACTTCCTCATTTCTCAGACCTTGGGTTTGTTGTATTTAGAAGCTGCGTGCGATTTGAAGCAAACTGTCTCACTTTAGACAGTAAAACGCTGCCAATTTTATGATGCCACTCATTTTAAGTAATGCACGTTGTGCTATTTTAGTGCTCACATCAAGTTAATGTGAATGTTTCTTATGTGAAAAAAGGAGCCTTATTTGCTGACATTGTCCTTTGGCTCTGCTCGGGTGGCTTTATAGTCACATGAGCTCTGCTTTCCCATGAGATATTGACATAATTACTGAGGTCGTTTACATTATGTTCCACATTAACCTCATGCCATTAGGTTAAGACAAATTCCTTGTCATTATAAAATGTGCATCCACATTTCATATTATAAAAAGGACAGTTCTGACTCTAAATTCTAATCATAAATGCACATCGTTCTATAGCCATGCACCAAAGTGCTATACTGCTTGGCAACCCAAAAATTATTATTTAAATAAATAATAAACTCTTTTACCATGGTTAAATAATTGTGACACACTTTCTGGAGGAAGCTAAAATATTATGCATAAAATATTTTATTTATTTATCTATTTTTTACCTTGTCCATCAGGGCTTTGTGCTGTTATTGAAAAGCACTTGCTTTTATATTTTCTGTATGTCATTTTCAAGCTGCAATCTGTAAAGGTTTGTCTCATGCGTCTGCAAGCTGATGGCTTTTTAAGAAAAACATGTTGCTTAATTATATTGTTTATACAGGCTGAACTTCATTCAGTCATTTCCACCCTGATGCATATTTAAATTGAACAACATAATTTTTGACATACACATCTGAGCAGCCTAAGATAATGGTAAAATCAGCTGTAGATGGGTCTTTGCGTAAGTGGTTATTGTTTGGAATGGGTCCACACGTCTATTAACATCACAATGAGTCTGCAGTTTTGCTCAAGGGTGATTAAGCTTCGTACTGGCGTGCAGGATCACATAAATTCATTCTGAAGGTTCATGTTTAGAAACAGTGTTGAGTGAAGCGTGAGGTGCATGTCTGCGGCGCTGTCTGTTGGCTTGAATGGCAGATAAGGCATGAAAGACAGAGCAGATGTTGAGAGCTGTTTCCTAGCGAGCGCTCAATAGATTGTGCAGGTCTGGGCTTTACATGAACCCTCCCCAAACACTTCATCCCATATTAGACTGTGGGGATACTAGTGAAATGTGGCCCATAGCAGGGAATGTCCAGGATTGAGAGGGCTGGGTACGGGTGTGAATTTATCATTTGTCTGTGAGTCAGCCTCTGGAATGACGTTTGCCATTTGATTTGAAGTCACTGGACACGGATGTCCCATAGATTCTCGCATGATTTCTGTTATATTGGTGCTCAGTTGACAATGATATCCTGTTTCCTGTGAACGTGTGCTCTACTGAATCCATGGTCTGTTCTTTTCCAAAACACCTGCTATATCATAATCATATGACAGATCCCATAAGAAAAGAACATTTAGTGTCTATTGTTTCTCCTTGGTGGTATCCTGCATTGGGACCAAATGCAGTTTAAATCAAATCTTTAGTTAAGTCACAGCTTCTCTGATTTTTCCAGAAGGCTTCCTCCAGAATTCAGAGCAGAAATGTCTCACGCTGTATCTGACACACAAAGTCTGCTATAAAAAAAAGAGATATTTCAAAGATCAAATTATCTGAGCTTTGATGTTGTCATGCTGTTTTAACTCCTGTCTGTTTTTATTTCTATTTGAAAAAAGTTGATACGTAGCTTATGAAATTCCCTTATGAATGAGCATCATTTAATAATATTTTGAGATCTCAGAAAAGTGACCATAGTGCCTTTTCATAATTCATAATGATCACACATAGTGTTCATGTCTGTCAGTCTCCAAAAAACACCAACAAACACTACAGAAATACCATAAAATGTAGAAGTCCTGACAGCTTTTGTGCTATATTCCTAAATTTCTAAGTCATATGATAGTCAGCAAATAATTTAACCTTCCATTTTAACTTTAAAATCTCATTCTCTATTCTGCGAACTCTGGCACGTGCTCACGATGAGCTGTCACTGTCTGTAAAGAGCTGTGTGATCATCAGATTCTCAAAGATGTTTATGGTGGGGCACAGACGATCCAATTAAATCATGTCATTCTTGCTCTTTTATGACCTTTATATGAGAACGTAGCTCATTTGTATCTCCTTTTGTTTCTTTGCCAACTTGTGTTTTGTCACTGTCTCACCTGAGCTGACCTTCAGTCCTCCACCCAGCACACAGAATGATGTGATGACCACAGCCATTTGCTTTCATTTACCTCAACCATTGTCGACGTGTCTACCAGCTTGTTTTATAGTGTCTTCAATTTCCCAGGAAACAGTAAAATCCCTTGATAACATTGCGATTGGGAAGTTGCACATACATCAACTGATGCAAGAAAGATGCAAGGTCCTCTATGAGTAATAACTCGTAAGTAAAATATTCATAAGATCAAATGACGTCTAGAAAAACAAGAGTTCTGACAAAAATAAATGATATCATCATCAGGATTTCCCCTGCCTTCCACTCAGATATTAATATCGCATTTTGCTCTTATCAGGACTCAAGCAAAGCCGCTAGATGAAGAGCTTTTACGATGACTGAACTCAACCTTTTCAAAAGGCTCCACACCCTCCCCGTGTTACGATCTTCTGCACATGTTGCTATTTTAACAGCACAATCAAATCAGATCCTGAACAATGATCAGTTGGGTTTTCTTGGCAAGGGATTCACGTGTTGGAAACACCTGTTAATGCTAATGGTTTTCCAAAATATGATCCAATAATGCCATCAGGAATAGATTTTAATGGCATTTGATGGCAAAAAGGATAAATATCAGCCTTACTTGCTCGCGGACTTGATCTGGAAAGAATGCTGAGTGTATTTATGTAATTGTGTGTCTTATAGTTGCTTTATTTTTTATATTGAGATATGTGTGGGGCAAAGTTCTCAGTATTATTCTTTGGTTCATTTTATAAGCCAATATTCGGGCTGATGGTTGAAAAAGATATGGGCCTCTATTGTTTGGTTGACATAGAAACGTGCCTTTATTTATGTGACGTGTGTCTGACATGAAAGTGGTCTTTTTCGTCTTGCATGAGTTTTGAAATTCAACCCATTTCCAGACTCTTTGATCACAGGGAAAATACTGAACTGTCAAAGCATGTTGTTTTTCGTTTTGAGCTATTCTTGCAGCAATTGTGCTATCAGTAGTACCTTTGAAAGAATGTTTGTTTGTTTTTTCAGACATTTTCATGCAAAATGTAAAAATGCTTTTTAATCTTTTGAAACATGCCTTGATAACACATGAATTTGCTTAGCATGATTTAGCGTTCATCAGTAAAGTTTGAGGTATCAATCATGCCTGCAGCATGTTAGGTTTGGTCATATCACAACCCCTAAAGATGTCATGAATTGCATTTTTTATTTTTTATTTTATAGTGTTCCCTGAGTGGTCCACTTATAATGTTGGTAATATGTTCTACACCAAAAGCAGTCATAATTTGCAAAAGATTTGAGTGCACAATTTTTAAAAGCTATTAAAAAAGAGAAAAGTTTTTAATTATTTATTTGATTCTTAAAAAGAAGCCACCAGCAAAGAGTTATTTGTATTACAGGGGATGTTCTGAGGGAGAGAAATGAAAGGCATGCTGGGAGAGTGTGTGTCAGCTTCGGTTTACTGCTTCCACTAGGATACAGCTTGTTATGTTCTGGCCTCTTTGCTTACTCAGTGTTTATACTGTCTCCTTAGCTTTCCAAGACAGGCCTAATATCATCTGTCAGTGAGCCACTTGGAGGTATTCTCTCACTGTTTTATCTCTTTTGTTCTGGTTTGACAGCTGATGCTATTTAGGTTGGGAAATATTCTTCTAGTCACTGAGAGAGTGTGTTGACAGTGCCTTGGGCAAAGCAAGTGAAGGATTCAACTCAAGAACATCAGGGCTCTGGGTTCAAATACCTGTTATGGTGAGACTCTTCAATGCAGTTTGAGGTAAATAAGCCAGTTTGATGTACAGTATTTGATGGCAAATTACCATATTATTACGCTTCCAATCTAGAGGCCATATGTTGCAAATGATCTGGGCTGCGTTTTGACTGTCTGACCATAGAGACTATTAATTGCAATGGTTCTACAATCTATTTGGTCTTATGATGCTTTTGGGATAATTTTTTCATCAATAGTTTTCGTCTTAGTTTTCATTTATGAAAATAACCTTGATCTATACGGAGAAAATGTTTTGGTAACACTTTATTTTGATGGTCCCTTTTGAACACTCTGTTGACACTAAGTAATGTTGCAACTACATGTCAAGAAACTCTCATAAGAGTATTAGTAGACTGTCTGCTTCATATCTACTAACTCCTTATTGTGTTGGTCTCCCAACAGATATTCTACTGACTACAAGTAACTTTGCAAGAACGTGTCAACTTAATCTAACCCTAACCCTACCAGTCGACTAATACACTACTAACACTCTAATGAGAGTCAGTAGAAATGTAGGTGCAGCATTACTTACAGTCAACAGAATGTGTTAAAGGGACCATCAAAATAAAGTGAAACCAACGTTTTACTGTAAAGAAAGAAGGTAATACATCACAAACGCAGACTCTTTCATGACCCAGAAAATAATCAAAAATGTGTTCTCATCTCGTGCAGCCGAAGTAGAAGTGGTTCAGTCAAAACGCTGCGTCTGTAACTGCAAGAGAAGGAGGATAATAGCCTATATGAGTTTTAAGTTTCCCATTGACATGTTGCAAGCTTTGTTTAAACATCATGACTGACAAATACTCTGAGTCGGATTTGCAAATTATTATATTTTGACGTCACTACAGTGTAAATAACCTGATTTATTAACAAAGTCATGCAAATGCGGCTTACTTGCGTTGTCAGATTACTGATGTGCATGTAAACAGGGAAAACTGTTTATTTTAATAAGCTGATATTTGTGAGTTTTCAGCTTACTGGTGTGCTTGTAAAAGTGTTCATTGTCTCTGTCTACACTGGATACAGTATACAGATGCGCATTCATTTACTGGTGTGCTTCGCTTTGATGCATACAGCTGTTTGCATTTTTGTACAGAATTCAGAAAAATCCCAGCATCAGGATCCAGTGGATGGTTTATTTGAATGGCATCCTGGATTGCATCTGAGGATTACATGTTTGTTTGGAACATTTGACTGCGGATTGTTTTGTAGATGAAGCACAGTGTAATGGAGAGTTCACAAAGAAACTGCATCATAGCCTGTAAGAAAATCATTTGATTGTGCTTTGTCTGTTAATGATGAGTTTATGTGGATAATGTTTTCAAAACACTTACTCATATGCAATAGCAAGGGGACGTTGTTACTGTTGTCTATGCAATTATGTTAGCCAATCAGATTCAGACAACCTTAAAGGGTTACTCCACCCCAAATTAATCACTTACCCCCATGTCGTTCCAAACCCGTAAAAGCTTTGTTCATCCTTGGAACACAATTTAAGATACAACCCGAATTCTGGAAATGTTGGGATGTTTTTAAAATTTGGATAAAATGAAAACTAAAAAACTTTCAAATCACATGAGCCAATATAGAACATAGAGAACATAACAAATGTTTAAATGGAGAAGTTTTACACTTTTATCCACTAAATGAGCTTATTTCAAATTTGATGCCTGCTACAGGTCTTAAAAAAGTTGGCACGGGGGCAACAAAGGGCTGAAAAAGCAAGAAATTTAGAAAAGATTCAGCTGGCAGAACATCTAGCAACTAATTAAGTTAATTGACATCAGGTCTGTAACATGATTAGCTATAAAATACTGGACGCAAATAGCGTATGCTATTCTGTGTCAGCCGCACCACACGGATACATCTTCTACGTTCTTTACACTTTGATTTGAATGAAAACAGCTTATCCGTGTGGTGCGGCTGATACAGAACAGCATACGCTATTAGTGTCCAGCGGATATTCTCCAAAATGGCACTACGCTGGAGAGGAGGCGAATTGTTGAATAAAGTCGTTATTATCAGATTTATTTTCTTTGCGTAAAAAAGTATTCTCGTCTCTTCATAAAGTTTACATTGAACCACTAATGGCAGATGGACTATTTTGATGATGCCATTCATACTTTTCTGTTCCTTTTTCCAATTAACCTGGAAATTACTTGTGTGTACATTAATCCACACAATGTGAGGAAGTTGGTTTAGATAGCCAAACTTTCTGTAAGAATCACAGCTAAAGAATTTGCAGAGGCTAGTGGGATTCACTTATACAGTATAACTACAATTTTGGGAGGATTGCCATAAAAAAGCCTTTGGTGCCATCAAACAACAAACTCATGCACCTACTGTACAGTTTGCCAGCCATCGCTGGAACTGTCTGTGGGACTGTGTCAGATTATACCAAAATAGAGCATTTAACAATCAAACACCAGAGATGGGTTTGGTGTAGACAGAAAGATAGCCATGAAATGTGCCTCATTCCTACTACGAAGTATGATGGTGGATCTTTAATGTCAGGGGCCTGTAGACAACTTGTTAGAATACATGGTAAAAAAGTACCAAGAGATAATTGGGCTTGTGGTTACAGTAGATCTTCCAACAGGACAATGATCCAAGGGAAAAGGGTTTAGTGACCACAGAATGAAGGTTTCCATGGACAGCAGTCTTCTGATCCAAACCTCACAGAAATCCAGTGGGATGAGTTGTGCATTAGCCCTGCGAAGGTCTGGCCATCCGCTCGGGATTTTTCCCTGCCTATGGCCTAGGACACTGGGACAGGCTCCAGCATCCTGACAACCCTACATAGGACAAACGGTTTGGAAAATGTCCCCCCAGTCATAATGTCATTATGCCCTAGTGGCCTCCACAACTTTTCTACAACTAGGCTATCTGGAGAGAAAATAGTTTTTAATTAATGAAATCTGAAGTATTTCCAACCCAGCATACAGAACCTCATTAAGGCAAAGAGATAAACAATAAAAAATGTCAAAAAGGCTCCCAACCCCTGGTGTGGAATATGGCCCTTTTAAAGTGTTTTAATCACACACAAATCTGCAGCAGTTATTAAAGGGTGTATGTCAGTATAACATCACTCAGTTTCTCTGGACCGATGCCTTCTCATCCCACACACCTGCAGTATACATTACTGAGTGGATATACAGGGACAAGAACTGTGTGTGAAAATGGCTAATCTTTCCAGACACAGTGAAGGAGCATGAGAGTGTAGTTGTGTTCAGTGCATTATTAGCTGAGAGCCACAGTGGTGCAGGGCTGCTGGGGACGAGACTGTATGTTCAGCTGGCTGTGCAGGATGTTTATGGACCCCTCCAGTTCCCTGTGGCAAAGGAGCCTACTGCTGCTATCGCTAACCCAGTATTCCCACCCCTGAGTCATATATTTACAAATACCCAGCTGCCCTGCTGATTTCCCAGAGGCCTCTGCTGGAGCTGGTAGCACACACTAGGTTAAGTCAGCTGTCTGTCTGCGTGTGGACAATGCAGGACAATGCAGAGTATTGAATGCACATTTAAGTGGCACTCACTAGACATTTCGCTTTGAATCTGCTGCAAAACATGCAATAAGATACATAATATTGGTGTTGTAGAAACATTGCCACAAGCACGTTTTCAATGAGCCTAGGTTGAGATGTGACGATTGTGCTATGTTAATTACAGCATTAGTACATGAACTGTGAGTTAATGCTCTGATATTCTTCAAATGAAATTAGAAAATGAACAGGTGTTGCCACCACTAAGGTTCCCTTTCGATATTCCACTTGTACTGCGTCTATAAGATGCTGTATGGGAAAAACTCCTTTTTTCCTCTTCAACTGAAGCTTTTTCAATCATTCAGTGAAACTGCACGTCCATTGGTTCGTACAATGCTATAAAATCGAACCAATGGCTTGGCGGCGGCGCTGAGCGAGCCTATGGCTATGCAGACCACCACATCTCAGATTTCTTCTCTTTAGCGACGAAGATTCTTCCTCGTTGACTCTTCGCTGACTCCGAGATTCGCCATTGAAATGCCTCAGCAGCCGGATTGGACTTCTTGCAGCACGCAGCTCGCAGTTCCCGGTCTATCCCCTGCCACCATCCGGCGACTATCTAAAAGAGCCTCACAAAAGAGCAAATACTAAAAGAACCGCGGTGTTGTTTCAAATGCCGCGCCGTCATTGTAAGATGTGCAGGACTCCTCTGCATGCTGATGACGGTCACACTGAGTGTGTGTCATGCTTGGGGAAATCCCATACGCTGCACTCAGCAGAACTTACTGCTCTCATTGCGAGAGTTTCAGTCTCGCCTCTCTGCGCTCGCGGATAGCTTTCTTTTCAGAAATTGACTCTGCCCCTCGCGCCCTCCTGTCATCTTCCTTCCAGGGACCTGCGAGGAAGAAACAGCGGGGTGGAGGATTCAAGGGCCGGAGACGAACAAGCTCATGTCGGCTCAGTGCCCGCGTGCCTCGCCGTCACTGCAGAGAGAGGATTTGCCGGTCCCTGATCAGCGTCCCTCTGAGGCTGCGAGCAACATGATCTCGTTCGGTGGGAGTGACAACGAAATGGATGACAGCCTTTCTCTGGCAGCTTCGGACGTGGAGAAATTATTGGGCTCTGTGACTGACCCCGCCCTCTTGCCGCCATCCTCCTCACGTAGCGCCAGACCCAGAATGGACGAGGAGCTCGTCTGTGTGATGACGAAGGCTGTCAGTGAGCTTGGGCTCAAGTGGTCTCCACCTGAGGAGCCGTCTCGCAGCAGGCTGGACAAGTGGGCCACGATGAGTCCACGATGAGCTCACTAAATCATGGCGCGCCCCCTACTTGTCTCGCATCCGACCTTCTGCTTTCTCCGCCCTCACCTCCGTTGACGACGCTGAAGAGAAGGCATACGTGCACCTGCCCTCTCTGGATGAGTCCAATCGGATGGAGGGTGAGGGCAAACCATCCGTCCAGGCCGTGCAGAGCCACGTTTGCACTCGCTGGACTTTGCCAAGAGCATACTGTCACCCAGCCAACGAGTGTCGTTCCTGGGAACAGTTATTGACTTAGCGGAATGAGCCATGACGATTCAGCACCGCACGGCCTCCTTCAAGGAAGGGACCGTCCAACCTCTCAAGGCTTTCCAGAAAATGCTGGGCCTTATGGCAGAAGCTTCGCCAGTACTTCAGTTGGGCCTGCTTCACATGCAGCCCATCCAGTTCTGGCTGAAGCAGAGGGTTCCATCTGCGGCTTGGCGTCACGGTCGCCATCGCATAACGGTGACTCAGGCCTGTGTATCAGCCCTGACCTGTTGGAGGGACCCCCTCTGGCTGAAGCAAGGTGTGATCTTAGACGCTTCCAACAAGGGTTGGGGAGCACTGTGCGAAGGCAAACCGACCTTCGGTCTTTGGTCCGAAGAGGAGTCGGGTCTGCACATCAACTGCCTAGAGATGCTAGCAGTGTGCCGTGCCTGTCAATTCTTCCTGCCGGACATAAGGGGACACCCTGTGCTAATACGCTCAGACAGCAGGTGTGTGGTGTCATATATAAATCACCAGGGCGGCTTAGTCTCGAAGCGCCTCTGCACACTGGCGAAGGACCTTCTTGTTTGGGCTCAGACCAATCTGCGCTCACTGAAGGCGACGCATGTGCCAGGCAAGATGAACCAAGGAGCGGACATGTTGTCGAGGAACAACGTCTCCTCAGAAGAATGGATGCTCCACCTGCTCGCGGTTCAGAGGAACTGGGAAGTCTTTGGCAGAGCTCGAGTAGACCTCTTCGCCTCCGAATACAACTCTCATTGCCCAATCTGTTTCACGAAGAGCTTCAGAAGCTAGAGCCCTGTCTACCAGACGTCTCTATGCTCTGAAATGGTCTATTTTCTCGGCTTGGTGCCAAGACTGCAACTTAGATCCGGTTACCTCTGATGTATCAGTGGTTCTTTCGTTTCTGCAGGAGATGCTGGATAAACAGCGTTCCTCATCCACCATCAAAATTTATGCAGCAGCCATAGCGGCCTTCCATGCCCATATTGCTGGCCGATCGGTGGGCAGGAATAGTGCAGTGGTCCAGTTTATACGAGGCTCCAGGAGAATTAACCCACCGTGTCCTCGTACAGTTCCACCTTGAGACTTACCAACCGTACTAAGGGCCTTGAAAGGCCCCCCGTTTGAACCATTGCAATCCACAAGCCTCAGACCACTCTCGTTTAAAACCGCCCTGCTGTTAGTGCTGGCGTCATTTAAGCGAGTAGGAGACGTACAGGCCCTTTCCATCAACCCTGCTTTCCTGGAATTCGGGCCTAAGGAACCAAGGTCGTCCTGAAACCAAGGCTGGGTTATGTACCTAAGGTGCTCTCCACTCCGTTCAGAGCTCAGGTCATAGCGCTTTCCACACTTTCCCCTTCGATGGATGACCAGGAATTGTCCCTGCTCTGCCCCGTGAGGGCCCTGAGGGTATACATCGAGCGTTCCGTCTCATACAGGCGATCGGAACAGCTTGTCAGCTTCGGTAACCATGCTAAAGGTCGCCCTGTTACGAAGCAAAGAATTTCCAGGTAGTTAGTAGATGCTATCACCCTAGCATACTCCTCCTTGGGCTTGCAGTGCCCCATTGGAATCAGAGCCCATTCCACCAGAGGCATTGCCTCTTCCTGGGCATGGTCCAGCGGGGTGTCCATTTCGGAAATTTGTGAGGCGGCCGGCTGGTCCTCGCCATCCACATTTGTAAGGTTTTACAAAGTCTTACAGACGCAGTACGAGTGGAATATTGAAAGGGAAGGTACTCGGTTACTATCATAACCTCGGTTCCCTGAGATATGGGAATGAGTACTGCGTTCCTGGCCGTGCTATGAGCTGCATGCCTCAGTCGCTTCATTCGAAGAAATCTGAGGTGTGGCGGCGAAGCAGCCGCTTATATAGCCAGAGGCCCCGCCCATTTTAACGGGCTATGGCGGGCGGCATAGCCATAGGCTCACTCAGCTCCGCCGCCGAGCCATTGGTTCGATTTTATAGCACTGCATGAACCAATGGACGTGCAGTTTCACTGCGTGATTGAAAAGGCTTCAGTTGAAGAGGAAAAAAGGAGTTTTCCCATACAGCGTCTTACAGACGCAGTACTTGTTCCCATATCTCAGGGAACCGAGGTTACAGTTGTAACAGTACGTTTTTTGAGCTTGTTTCTGTGGTTAGAAATATCAAAGTTTATACAATTCCACTGATCCAAGATGAAGATGCAATATGAAGGTGTTTCCACTACCTGCTTTGACATCTCATTTCAGATTCACAAATACTGCGTGAGCAAGGCTTGAGTGGAGTGTGGAAAATGTGTTTTTATTTTGTTGAACTGGATGCATCTGAATGCAACACAACAACTTGTACAAGTTTAAAGACCTGAATACTAATGGAGAAACAAGTGATTAACAGTATGTTGATTACAGGTTCCATCCATGAAGAAACCTAGAGTTAAGCACCTCACCAAAGGATTTAACAGATCACTCCTTGCTGGGCTCAATCCAACAACCCTTTAGTTATTAGAGTAGACCAGAACACAGCTGCCTAACAGTTTATTAATTGTTTACACAAATCATCTCATGATATAAAAGGACAGAAATGAGTGGCACAATAAATGCTGATTTACCCTAACGAGACACTGTGGTACTGCAAATTAAGCCTTTTCTCCCAACATTTTCTCCAGTTTCATCGAATGACCAAAATTCTCCTATCTGACTTAATGTCCCATCTGTGAAGCCCATCATATGAACCCATCCCATTTATTCCAGGAGTTTCCTATCTATTTATGAAAAAGCCATCACTGTTCACGCTTCTTAATCCCTAGGCTTTCATTATTCCTGAGAAGCTTGCAGTCACCATAGAAATCAAGAGAACGAAACAGTAAAACAAAACAAGAAAGGGGCAATCATCACAGAAGGGAAAAAGTGGACAAAGAAAAAAAGAAATACAAAGAAGGGAACAATTGGGAAAATTCTTCAAAGGTCAAAGCGCTGGTTCGAGGGGAAAAAAAAAGCCAGCCATGAAAGTGTCAATGTGCAGTGTGTGACGCACTGCTGAAGCTGGGTTCGCCTGCTGTAGCAAATGGGTCTCAGGGGCTCTTTATTTCTGAAGCTTGACTGCAATTTGGAGAACAAATACAGTGGTCCCGCGCAATGATGTGCCAAAGTTGACAGCCTTCTGGAGGAGTGATACAGGGGTGGACCTGTACGCCCCATCCTATGAGTTGATCTCCAGAGGTGTGCATCCAAGCCGTGCTGCTTGATGTCGCCGCCGCCCATGTTGGGGGCCCATCCGAGCTGCGTTTAATTGCAGCGACACTCTCTTTCCATCGGCTCGGCTCCGACAGCTGATTTATTCCCAGGCAGGGTCTGGTCCCCATTGATAGACCAGTAAATGCTTTGACAAGAAAAGTGTTTCTAATGAATTGTGGCCATAGAAACCAACAAATCAAAGCAAGGACTGAAAACAAATTGGTTTTGGGGCACATCAAAAAGGATCCAAAGTGCTGAGACAATTTCCCCTGATCGCTACAGTTGTTTGGTGCGTAATAAGAAACGATTTAACAGAATGGTACCGTAAAATCATAATCTGCTTATTGTGAGGTGTTAATGGGTGAAATGGAGGGCAAAAATGCGCCATGTTTATGAATCAGCCAACAGCCTTTGTTCCCTAACAGTCATAAAGCTCATACACCCATTGAATGACTAAGTGAAAAGATCCACAATTACTCGTCGTTCAAATGTCAGGTTGTGAAATGCCAAACACTGCTCTGATGAGATAAATATATATTTTCCATAAGTTGATTCTTCCCTGGTAGCACACGTGCATTTTGACTCAAGTTAGTGAAGGGAAACAATCATTGTTTGTTACAAAACTTATGAGATTTTATTTGGTCCCACTTTATATTAGGTGGCCTTAACTACTATGTACGTACATTTAAATTAATTATTTGGTACAATGCACTTATTGTGTATGTACATGTTTTTACATTGTACTTATACTGTATTTTTAAGAATACCTATTTACAGAATTAATTTCTGTAATTACATTTATAA
The DNA here is from genome assembly GCA_036784905.1 of Acrossocheilus fasciatus. Classification (NCBI taxonomy): domain Eukaryota; kingdom Metazoa; phylum Chordata; class Actinopteri; order Cypriniformes; family Cyprinidae; genus Acrossocheilus; species Acrossocheilus fasciatus. Next base: position 28,963,555 of record CM071951.1, read on the forward strand.
TTACACTGTTGACCCATCCCTTAAACCTTAACCCACCCTTAAACCTACCACCACCACCCTAACCTGTCCCTAACTTCACCCGTATCTCACCTCAAAGCAGCAAGTGTTTTGCAATACAATATGAATACAATAAGTACATTGTACTTATTTTTTGAAGTAAGTACATAGTAGTTAAGGCCACCTAATATAAAGTGTGACCTTTTATTTTGTTGTTAACTTAGTAACACATGATTACAACAAACTCTTCTGAAATCATTTTTGAGTCTTCACATTAGGAGTGCTATTTATGTAGTCGGTAGAGTTTTGCTGCTTGTGTAGCGTTTCAAATTAGTCACTTACGTCATTCCATTTGGTTATGTGTGAATTTATGCAAATTAATGCAAACTAATGCAACAGACAAACATGAGTTAGTAAAGTTGTACAGTACGTGATGTCTTTGTGTCAAATAGTAAAACCTATATGAGTTGCTCAATGCTGGAAATAGTATAATTCCATACTACTGGTAATTCAACACTATCTCACTACACTAGTTCATAGCGATTTTTGGCGATTTGGTGCCAGATTCATAGATTGAGAAACTTGAAACCAATGTGAAGTATGTGTCAGAAAATTCTTAGCCACTGGAAGTCTATTGCACGAAATTGCTGATTGCATGGATTCTCTTATTAAGATGACTGCATTCGCCCATGCAAGTTTTCTGTGCAAAGATTAATGTGACTGTGCCCTGTCTCTTTGTCTTTGTTTCAGGTGTCAATGTTATTCTTAAACACATGTCTTTGTCTTTCCTTGTGTCATCCATGTGCTTCTCTTTCCCTGACTCCTTGTTTCCTTGTACCACATCCCCTTGTTTAGTCTCATCCAGTATTTATTTTGGAAATTGTGTTTACATGTTCTTCGTGTGCTTCTTTTCCTGTTGTGATGCCAAATTATGTTGTGCCAAAGGCTCTAGTCTGTCTACTCTAGTCATTTGCTCTAATCCAGGGATGGGCATCTCAGGTACTGGTGGGCCACCATCCTCCAGAGTTTAGCTCCATACCTAATCAAACACACCTGAAAAATCTAACCTAAATCTTCAGGATTACTTGAAAATTACAGGCAGGTTGTAAGGCTTACACAACCATTGAGTGACTAAGTGAAATGATCTGCAATTACTCATCTCTCAAATGTCAGGTTGTGAAATGCCAAGTGCTTCTCTAATGAGATTAATATGTATTTTCCATAAGATGATTTTTCCTAGTTACACTCATGGTGTATGTTAATAATCTCTGTCATCTCTCTGTCTTCATTTGATTCAAAACAAATGACCCTTTCGATTTTGATGTATCCCTTAAGGCCCAATAGTCTTACAGGCTAGGTTAGTGAAGAGAAACAAAATATAGGATTTTAGATTTTAAGTAGGCAGCAAAATGATGTTGCCTTCTAGAATTTTATGCTATGGGCTAAAACAGAATTGCATGCACAGTATCATCCACCAATAAGACCAAGCTCAGTGAAAAAAACATCCTTGATGACAGGAAAATTAGAGAGAAACTGATTATAAGAATATATTTCAGAGGCTATTAATTAATTAATTAATTCACCAGTATTTGTGTATACTGTGCACATTTTGTCAGAATATTGTGTTGTTTGTTTAAAACCATGCTAACATCAAAATAATTTTTTGAGTCTTCACATTAGGAGTGCTATTTATATAGTCAGCAGAGGTGCTGCTTATGTAGTGTTTTGAATTAGTCACTTATGTCATTCTGTTTTGGTTACAATGTTGCCTTAAGGCCATGGACGTTTATCTTTTTTTTTTTTTTTTTGTAAATTATATTTGATTACACTTTATTTTAAGGTGTCCTTGTTACAGTATAATTATACATTTAAGTACGGAGTAATTTTAATTAACTACATGTACTTACTATATGTTAGGGTTAGGATTAGGGTTTGATTTAGGTTTACATGCATGTAGTTATGCATAATTTATTGCTATTATAATAGAAATTACATGTAACTTGTGTGCTTTCCTTCCTACATATTATGCTTCCTCTTGTGTTGCTGTCAGGATTATGGACCTGTTTTTGTTGTGTTTTGCTCCCCATGTGTTCTGTGACCCAGTTTCTCCCTCATGTTAATTGTTAATTTGATCCCAGGTGTGCCCCAATCCGTTCAGTTAGTGTTTGTCGGCTCTACAAGTGATGTACGTGTGTCTTCCTCCTGTTCCCTGTGGGATATTACCCTCTGTGTTGGTCTGAATTAAAGACGATTTTAATTATCCACGGCTCTGTGTTTCTTCTGGCAGCATAATGTAACTGTGATCGAGCTACTCTACTCATGTGCTATTGCAGAGTATAGCTTCATACCTAATCAAACTCACCTGAAAAATCTAACCTGTCTTCAGGATTGGTTGAAAATTACAGGTAGGTGTGTTTTATTAGGGGTGGAACTGAACTCTACGGGATGTTTGCCCTCTAGGGCATGTCTCCATGTCCCATGTCTCCTCAAGCCCAGTGTTGGGGAAAGTTACTTTTAAAAGTAATGCATTGCTATTGTTACTCAATATTGTATCTTGACAGGGCTTGCATGTTTGTTTTAATATAAAAAGTTTTTGTTTTACAAATGTAAAGGCCCTTTCTCACCAAAAGTGAAATGAATAAGCCTCAGGCTGAAGGAAATTCATGTCAGGTACATTCATGTCTGTACAGTAGAGGGCGCAGCTCAAACAAATTGCATGAAGAATATGACCCAGGAGAAGAAAGTTCAACACTATTCAACAAAAAAAAAAAAAAAAAAAGATTTTTAATTGAATCATGACCCCAAGAATTGATATGAATCTAAATGTGAGGTACTGGAAGATTCCCACCCTTACAATCCTTTAATGGATTTGAATATTAGAAATGTGTTAGTGTGTTATGTAAACCAGGTTAAAGAGATGGGTCTTTAATCTAGATTTAAACTGACAGAGTGTGTTTGCCTCCCGAACAACGGTAGACTGCTCCAGAGTTTGGGTGTTAAATAGGAAAAGAATCTGCCACCTGCAATTGATTTTGATAATCTAGATATTATCAAATGGCCAGAGATTTGAGAACGCAGCGGACGTGAAGGACTATAATGTGATAAGAGGTTGTTCAAGTACTGAGGAGCTAAAGCATTCAGGGCTTTATAAGTAATTAGCAAGATTTTAAAATGTATTCAATGTTTTATAGGGAGCCAGTGCAGTGTTGACAGAACCGGGCTAATGTGGTCATACTTTCTGGTTCTAGTAAGAACTCTAGCTGCTGCATTTTGGACCAACTGGAGTTTGTTTATTAAATGTGCAGAAGGACCACCCAATAAAGCATTACAATAATCTTACCTTGAGGTCATGAACACATGAATTAACATTTCTGCATTTGACATCGAGAGCATAGATCGTAATTTAGATATATTTTTGAGATGGAAAAATGCAGGTTTCCAAATGCTAGAAACATATCAAATAGCACACCTAGGTTCCTAACTGATGATGAGAATTGACAGAGCAGCCATCAAGTGTTAATCAGTGTTCTAGATTATTGCATGCAGAGGTTTTTGGTCTGATAATTAACACCTCTGTTTTTATTTATTTTTTCAGAATTTCACAGTAAGAAATTACTAGTCATCCATTTATTTTTATCAACTATGCATTCTGTTACTTTTGCAAATTGGTATGCTTTGTCAGGCCACGAAGAAATATACAGCTGAGCATTGTAACAGTGAAAGCTAACATCATGTTTCCTGATGATATCTCCCAAGGGTAACATGTAAAGCATGAAAAGTAACGGCCCTAGTACTGAGCCTTGAGGTACTCCATGCTGCACTTGTGATCGGGATGATACCTCATCATTCACTGCTACAAATTGATGGCTGTCAGATAAGTAAGATTTGAACCATGCCAATGCACTTCCACTAATGCCAACATCATTTCCTAGTCTATTCAAAAGAATGTTGTGGTCTGCAGTTTTAAGATCCAGTAGCACTAATAGAAAGATACAACCACGATCAGATGATAAGACCAGGTCATTTGTAACTCCGATGAGAGCAGTCTCAGTACTATGATACCGTCTAAATCAGGACTGGAAATCCTCACATTTGTTCTAGCACATGCAACAAACTCAGCTCCTGGAGGGCCACTGTCCTGCATAGCTCCTACCCTAATTAAACACACCTGATCCAGCTAATCAAAATCTTCAGAAACTTCCAGGCAGGTGTTGTGAAGTTGGTTGGAACTAAACTGCAGGACTGTGGCCCTCCAGGAGCTGGGTTTGAAACATGTCCTCTAGTAATTTTCTCACAATCTGTCCTGTACTGTCATGTCTGTTGTTGCAGAACCCTGTCCTGATCACTTCCAGAGACTCTCTGTCCCTGCTTGTCTTTATCTGCCTAACTGGTGGTTTCACTTGCCAGGGCCACCTCTACTCACATCTGCCCTACCTGATATCTGATTATCCTCACCTTTGTCTGTCTCAAGCCCCTGGTACTCTGTATATATCCTGTATACATGTGAGCTAGGACCACTGACACATGTTGCAGGTTTGGGGTTTGTCATTAGCAGGTAAAGAAACAGTCAAACCTCAAAATATTTGATACAAATGGTAAACTCCACTATGATCCATTCTGTTTCATGCGACAATGCAACAACTGCGGTTCTGTAGGGGATACATCTGAAATGAACATATCAGTAATAACTCTTCAATGGAAAGGCACAGGGTTTTGGGGAAACACTATGCTCACTAAGAATTTAACTGGGTTTTAAAGAGCATTAGCTGGTGGCTGAACCTGTGGTGATTCCCAAACTGCCACTATAAAACCCCCCAAAAACTATGGAAATAACTCTAACATTTCTAACAGCCTTCAGTGGAAAAAAATAATATAATCTCTGGCAAACATGGGAAACAGGTGGGTTATCATTGCTAGATTCATCATTAGTTTGACGGTTTGATTCTGTATATTTCAGCACTTTCCAGGGTCATGGGAGACATAAAGTTATAGAAAAGATGGATTCTCTCTTGCTTTCTCACCCACACTTCTTATAAACCTAATCTATTTTATTTTTATATAGTAATAAAGCAGCTGGAGGTTTGTTAGGGCTGGCTTTCATGTTATGGAGGATTATGTACATATGGAATTTTAAGGGTAGAAGAATATGAGTGGATGGATGAAGTTTGTAGCTAAATGATAACTTTTGTTTGATGAATATTCTTGGACATGCACATATTCTGCTCCCCAGGTCAGTTAAGGCTAGACAATGAGTGACAACATTTCTTCCAAATAAATATAATTTATGGATTTCACATGTAAATCTAGTTTTTAAAGCAAGAGATGTCATCTCACTGCATCCATGAAAGAAATGTTAAGTGAAGATGTTAAGTGAAGTCTTCTCAAGGCCTCTGCTGCTTTGATTCAGAGCTGAATTTGTTGTACTTTTGAGGCAGTTGTTAAGAACTACTGTTCCAGATGTTCATGGAGTCATTGCTGTCAATCTCCAAAAAGTCTGCTGCACTTCCAGCTGTATGTAAACCAACCTAGGTTCACTGGAAAAACACTATTATGCTGCTTCTTACATGTTTTGCAACACTTTCTAAGTTAAATGTCCAGTGAATAATGTTAAAAGTGTGTTCCGTGTTATTCGAAACAGATCTGAATCTGCCAATGTTTTATTATATTGGTTGTTATATGTATCGCAATAGTTCGAAAACTGCATGTCTGATGAGTGAAACTAACATACCACCTACACTAAACCCTACGCTGAAGTGTTAACAAAAGCAAACATGAAATAAAAACACATTTGCTGAAGTAACTATTCCATTTTAGCTTAGAGTCTTTTAGCTCTTTTATTGTGACTTTTGTTTCACCAGTTTCATATCCAAGTAAGTGCAAAGCTGTACCAACATCAGAAAAGCCATAATAATGGAGCTGGTTGATGTGGTGCAAACATCAAAATGTATTAGTTTACTTTGAATCTCAATTAATGTGAAAAGGAACAAACGTTGTTGGTGTTTTACTGCCCCTATTTTTAATTTCAGCTGGAAGCTGCAAAGATTTTTTCATTGAACATAGGTAGGTTTTTGGAGTTTTGCACAAATCCGACGCATTCATGATACTCATGAGAATATTTCAGTCAATGATGACATTCATTCTGGTTTACAATCTCTATGGCTTCAAACAGCATGGAATACAAGTCTTATGGACTTCTTTTATAGAACTTTTATGTTACTCTTGTATTAGAGCTTTACTGCTATTGTTATTATCTACTTTCATTGTATGGAAAACAGCAGCTTGAACCTTCTGTTTAAAAACACCTTTGGGAAAAAAAAGCACAAATCAGTTTAAGTTGGTTTACTGATCTTGGATATTTTGCCTGGCCTGGTTTGATGGCTTTAGGAGAGTGTTCAGCGCTTGTCAGCTGATCAGACTGGAGGGCCCGCTGGCTGACCAGCTAGAACAGCTTAAACCAGCCAAGTACATCAAACCACCTATGGTGCCATAGAAGCATAATCATACATGATAGTTGTTTTTTTGTTGTTGTTGTTGTTGTTGTTGTTTTTTACTGCCTACTGTATATGTATATGTATACTGTATCATGAAAAGCGCTATACAAATACATATGAAGAAAGGAAGTATATGTTCTGACCATTTTAATTTATGAGTGAACTGTTCCTTTAAGCACACATACATATGTACTGAAAGTCTCCCAATCAACTGAAAGAAGTGCTAACGGTTAAAACATGTAAAGTCAAAAGCGCACGCTGTAACACACAGTGGTCCTTTAAATACAGCTGGCCTCAAAACTCCAGCCTTGATGTCCATCAAAGACATTATTAAGCTTATGCTGAGCAGAAAACACCCGAAAATATATGAAACATAACGACTGCCTTTAAGTTTATGGTCTGTTTTAGTATTGCACATGACTCTAATGCATAACTGAGGCAATGCGAGTACAGCAGGCTCAGGAATCCAAATGAACTTTGAAGTACACACAAATGTAATAAATGTGGCAGTATGCCAGGCAGTTAAAATGTGGGAATTGTGGTCAGACTCAAATTCATGAGGCCAATCAAGCCATCAGAGGTGTTTTCTGACTCATGGCACATGGGCTGTCTTTGCTGCTGCAGACGGGATTGTGCCCACTGCTTAGTCATATCTAAGAAAGAGTTCACATTTGATTTCTGAAAATGTTCAAAATGATGTGCCACCATTCTCTAGACATACTGTGGTAAATACAGAGTACTAATACATCACATTTGACAATATTTTTACACACTCTGAATAAAAAAAGAGTGGTTCTTGCTTGTGCAAAAGGTCTATAAACTCCGTAAACTCCCCAACCCTAAAGGGTAACCCTAACTTTGAGCAATACTAATAGTGATGGTTAGTGCTGGATTATGTTGGGCTGTTGAGTTGCAAGTTGTGTAATGTGTGATGTAATGTGTTGTTTTCATGAAAATTCAAAGAAAAAATTCTGAAACATGCCTTCATCTGTCAAGTAATGCTGTCTGTATCAGTACAGGTGTGTCCACTCCCTATGTACCCTAGAAGCATTAAACAGCTCTTGCTGGAGTTTGCTCTCCTCTCTGTCTGTCACCCCATTACCAACATAACGCTTTTTCAATCTGCACAACAGCTGCAGTCCTTTATTTTCATGAGAATATCCCTTTAGAAATGCGTTCCCGCTTCTTTGTATCAGAAATATAAAATACCCACCCACTTTTGTCATGTTCGATTCGTTCTCCTCCAAGTATGACATGATACACCTCATCTGGTTCTAGTTAGGGCGGGGTACCCTGCGGAGAAGAAATGTTATTACACAATCGATAAAGCCGGCACATGATAAAACCATGTTAGTTGATTGGACGCAGCAAACAGGCCCTGCTGCAGCATACCTGCTCAATATACTGTCACATCAATTGCAATCTAATAATTGCAAGCCTCCCTCTTTTGTCCCCTTCTGCTGTTTCAGGTGTAAAACATATCGCACAAATGACCTCAATATTGAAGTACTTTCCATAGCCATTCAAATTAAGATCACTGAGAATGAAGAGGTCTCAAGTATCTAGCAAGCAGACCTCCTAGAAAGAAAATTAACAAATGCAATCTTTAATATTGTATATAAAGATTTGACCAATCATTAAAATGAAATCCAGAGGGATCACAAGATCTGGCAGAACATTTTCTAAGCGATTCTAAGCTAGTGTATTTTGAGACTCTTTTTTTTCTTCTCTTGCTGTTGTTCTTCCATGATCAGTTTAACTCAGTGCAGGGGTCAAACAGCTGATGTTACAATACACATGTAGAGTTTCTAAAATCACACAGAGCAGATGTCTTCTAAATTTAGATTTTAACCTCGTCACCTCTTGGATTTTCCATCAGCCATACTATTATTTATTGGAAGGGACTGGAGAATGCAAGTATTTGTTGCGCGATCATACTGAAAAGAGCTTCATTGTGATTCTGGTATCCTTAATCCTGACTTCTTAATTAACTTAACCAGCAAGACTTCCCTGGTCAACCACAAAGACATTTTAATAATGTGCTGTTGCTCTTTTCCATCCAGCTACAATGGGGATGCAAAAGCACAGTAAAAGCATCATAAAAGTGATCTTGTGCAAACTATTCTTAGTCTTCTGAAGTTATGTAATAGAGTTGTGTGAAGAAGAGAACCAGAATTTTAACATTGTAATTCACTGATAAGCTTCCAGGGTAGTGAATTATTAGGGCTTTCCACACTGTGCTTAACCTCACATTATCATCGTTATAAAGCCCACCTTTAACCTGGGGAACGAAACATTGCATGTTGTATAAACAGTTGTTTCAGCGTTTTTTTTAAAGGAACACTCCACTTTTTTTGGAAATAGGCTCATTCTCCAACTCCCTCAGAGTTAATAAGTTGAGTTTTACCGTTTTTGAATCCATTCAGCCGATCTCCGGATCTGGCGATAGCACTTTTAGCATAGCTTAGCATAGATCATTGAATCCGATTAGACCAGTAGCATCGTGTTCAAAAATGACCAAAGAGTTTCGATATTTGTCCTATTTAAAACTTGACTCTTCTGTAGTTATATCGTGTACTAAGATCGGCGGAAAATGAAAAGTTGCGATTTTCTAGGCTGATATGATTAGGAACTATACTCTCATCCCGGCGTAATAATAAAGGAACTTTGCTGCCGTACCATAGCGCAGTGATATTACGCAGCGCCTGAAAGTAGTCCCCAGCTAGGTAACTAGTTATAATATAGCTGGAAACTACTTTCAGGCGCTGCGTAATATCACTGCGCCATGTTACGGCAGCAAAGTTCCTTGATTATTACGCCGGACTGAGAGTATAGTTCCTAGTCAAATCGGACTAGAAAATCGCAACTTTTCATTTTCCGCCGGTCTTAGTACACGATATAACTACAGAAGAGTCAAGTTTTAAATAGGAAAACTATCGAAACTCTTTGGTCATTTTTGAACGCGATGCTACTGGTCTAATCGGATTCAATGATCTATGCTAAGCTATGCTAAAAGTGCTATCGCCAGACACGGAGATCGGCTGAATGGATTCAAAAACAGTAAAACTCAACTTATTAACTCTGGGGGAGTTGGAGAATGAGCCTATTTCCAAAAAAAGTGGAGTGTTCCTTTAAGGGGGAAAAAAAAAGTCAAATGGTGACAGAAAAGATGTGAACTGGAGTGAAGGAGAGACTGTTGATTTTTTTTTTTTTTATCTTTACAGTCTGAAAAGTCCATTCAGGAAATATTTTAATATATAATATGAAGATGCATAATGCTAGAGCATTTACAATAAAACAATATGATATATTCATAACACTGCCTCTGTCCATTTAATGTTGGTTTTAATGAACAATAATAGCCATTATAAAAGTTTTTACAATAGGAAATAAAGTTGTGCGAACAATACTACAAAGGCAGTGCTCTAGAACAACGTTTAAGTTAAATAGAAAATCATGAAAATGTTATGAAATTTAACTTTGCCTCCCAGCAAAAACGAATAATATTTTATGAGATGAAGAATTGCCTGTTAGATATAGTCAAAACATCAAAGCCATATAAACTTTCAAATGCATTAACAGGACTTTCTTTGTGTCATTTTTGAAGCGTGAAAACTTTACTCCAAGATTTTAGATTTTTAGGTGAACGATTTCTTTAACTGCAGCTGGAATAATGTCATTTTTTTGCCTGCGTTCAACAGTTAGTACATCTTGGCTCATGAGAGAGATGGACTGTGAAACACAAGCGGATACACAAGGGTAGACACAGGGTCAAGGCTGCCTACAATATACACATTTGCATTTGAGATAACTCCATTACGCCTTTGAGCCAGACATTGATAAAGGCTGCTGCTTTTTTATTTTCATTGTGCTTAATCTAACAGTTCCGTTATCAGTTTTAGTTAACTTAGTGTGCTAACCTTTCCTTCTGCTGTGGTATTTACACTGCAGAGCTTTTACATGAAGAGTTTTCACTGAAACAGATGAAGATGTACATCCAGCTGTGGTTGTTAGCGGCTTGTTTTTTTATTCATGTAATCATTTATACTTGCCGACATTGAGGCATTATTTGAATAGCCGACATTTTCCATCCATCCCTTCTGATTATGCACAAAGGCTAATGAGAGACATCAGACTTGTTTTTCTGTCCTCCAAGTATGCGAGTTCCAACGCGAGATACGTTCTCCCAGCATCCTTTGATGCCAGCAGTGAGCAATCATTCTAATTGGCCATGGCAATACCGATGAAACTTTCAGAACTGGGGAAAAACACGGGATTGGAAAATTGAATCAATATCATTAATCACACACAGGAATCTCATATTAATTATGTCTGCTTTCTATTAGGGCCCATGCACACATGGAAGTTAGCAAGGCCGTTGCTAAAATTCACAACGTCCGGAGGAAAACATTGCGGCTAGGATGTCTTTCCTCTGGGTCGAACGACTAGACTATACAGCTGTGCTTCCAAATCGGTGGGTCGTAACCCAAAGTTCGAAGATCTGTCAGACAGCAGGGGGAAACTTGATAAATGTAATTAATTTGTTCTAATTTGTGAAACTAATATGAATACAAATAGTGATTTATAAGAATTTTAGAGTTAAACTAAGGGTTTATTTACTTTTAAGATTTTTTCTTCTCTTTATTCTAGACATTTTATTTGTCGTTAGCTTGTTGCGAATGTAACTTACGAGGAAATACCGCATAAACAATTTGCAAATAAAGCACCGCTTTCATTCCATGTGTTCAAGAGAACAAAAAACGTCACTTCCTGGGAAACTGCGCAGAATATTAAGAATAAAAGTTGCTGCAATCGGGGAAAACTGTGGCTCTTTTTTCCTAGATAATAAATGACTTCCACCTCAAAGCATGCAGACGAAACGCAATAACAAACTGGTTCAAAGGCGGATGATGTTTGGGAACACAATTGTGTGAGACAGTTCAGGGAGGTAACATACCAAATCATTTGGACAACGGACTTTGGCTCAGGCATTTCAGAATGATTAAAACAACATTTGAGATGGTGTGCGATGAGATTTGGTGCGCGGGTTAGATCAGTTATCCAATCACACGATCTGTTAAAGTTACATGAGTTTTCTTTTGTGCATCAAGGAATTTAATAGTTAGAGGTGTTTCCATCATAGTTTATGCACATGTTTTCTTATCGGATGAAAAAAGATCCACAAATAATTTTTTGAAGGCATATATAAGATTTTGTGCACATAGTGGAATTTCCATGCAGCATTTTTATGCAATATTCCAAAATTTGCATGAAAATGGTGCATACCTATTGACCGCTCACACTTCTGCTGCTGTTTCTGTGTTTACAAAACTGTCAATTTTCCTGTCAGTGTCTTGTTAATCATTTTGCATATGTTTCAACTCATGCAGTCCATACTAATATCAATACACTAATCAATAAACTTACTCAGTCTACACTGGAAATTAGTATTATATTGACTTAGTCTTGTTCTCAGTCCAGCAGAAGAGAGGTCCTTCTTATTTGCTTGAATATAATCTGGCCAAAGCAATTCATTATAGGCTGACAATACCGCAAAGTGCACCATTAGAGTAGCATTACACATAAAATAAAAGCTGGAATGATGGAAATCTTATGGAATATTAGGTCATCTTTTGTGGGGAGGATGAGTCTGTAGGTGATTTTGTCACGGGCGTGTTCTTTCACACCGTGTGCTTCCTCCTGTCCTCCTCTACAGACGTGACACAACATTGACTTTGGAAGTCAGACCACGCGGCGGTTTATCAGATCCTAAAGAGGTGTGGTCGCCCTTCCTTTTCACAGTCTTTGTGTAAAATGGTTGGGTTCTCGCGTTTGGGTTGGGTTGTCTTTAAGTTGTTGTTTCAGTAGTTTGTATGAGTTATAATGTCTTGCATTTCGTCAGGTTTATGTCAAATGTTGACCTAAACGATCCAAATGATACCTCATCATTAGGGATGCACTATAAAAACAGGCATATCTCCTGAATACGGAAGCGTCTGAGATAGCAACTCTCACAAATCATCCTCATTGGATAAGCCGCCCAATTTCATCTCTAATGCAAGAAATCGCACAGAGCCAGAGCCATTGATTATGAAGAATAAATTGAACATGGCAGATTTTGGGTAAGGTGGTGGGAAATGAAACCAAAAAGCTCTTGAACAAACAGTTTTATGCATGTGTCTTGGCTCGAGAACGGGTGACCTCGTCCAAAGTGACACGCTAGTCCTACGAGGCAGCAGCACATACTTGAATTTGTCTCTGAGCTGATGCCAGGTGCAAAGGTGGAGAAGTTGTCCAGCGTTCACAATGCCAGTCACTTTGTTTTTCTCGTTTGACTTAACGCCGGCTGAAAAACTCGTTCAAGCGGAAAATTCTTATGCAAATGCAGCACGAGACGCATGACGACTGAACTAGCCAAACTGGGCAGCGTGCTTTGGCCACGGGCATTGAACGGGAGCATATACCCACCTTTGAAGTCACGCCGCTTATGTTCTGTTTCCCTTGGCTTTTGAATGGAACGGAAAATACAATGTAACATCTTTCTCAACATGGCCTAAGAGAACGGGTTTGCTTTTTTTTGAACGTGAAGGAGCTCTTTGAACATGACATTGACATGCTAATACCACTTAATCCCAAACTCAACAAACATTCTGCTTTAAGACTGGACAAATTCCTCTCAACATGGGGTAGTTCTGCTCTTCACCTTTCTTTGCCTTTATGTGAAGTCTGTGACATCATCTAAACATCATTATGCATGTTCATGTGTCTGTTGTCATGTGAGCAATCTCTAATCCCATACTTGTCATAGCAAGAGAGAAATCGGTACATAAACAATGATGGTATTTTGTGTAACGTTGTCCTGCATTGAACAGAGCACGCAAAGCAGACGCTTAACAAATTAAAATCTGACCTCATATGTCAGTGTGTTAAAGATGTTCTCACATGGACCCAAAACAATGGCAGGTGAAGAGTGACGCATTCCAACTCGTTCAGACGTTCAATGTTACAATCTCTCCGAGATAGCCAGTGTAAATACCCATAATACATCACAGGAAAACTGTGACGACATATAAAGAATAAATTCCTATAAGCAAATATTCATACTACATAATCAGTGTTGGGGAAAGTTACTTTTAATAGTAATGCATTACAATATTGCATCCCCCCCCCCAAAAAAAAAAAAAAAAAAAAAAAAAAAAAACTAATTATGGCACTTAATTACTTTTTATGGAAAATAATGTATGTTATGTTACTTTTGCATTACTTTTCAAATCTGGGCAGGGCTTGCTTGTTTGTTATTAATATAAAAAGTTCTATTTTTGGTAAATGTAAAAGCCCTTTCACACCAAAAAGTGAAATGAATAAGCCTCGGGCCGAAGGAAAATAAATTCACGTCTGTACAGCAGAATGTAAGAGAAAGAAGTTGAACACTCTTCAGCATTAATTTGAAGCACGCATGTTAGTTCATCTAAAGCAGAGGTCTCAGACTCAGTTCCAGGAGGGCCGCAGCTCTGCAGAGTTTAGCTCAAACCAGCTCCAACTCACACCTGCTTGTAATCCTAAAGACCTTGATTAGCTGGATCTAGGTGTTCTTGATTAGGGTTGATTTGATAATCGAATCTCAGCAGCAAAGACATCGGTTCATAAAATGGAATTAATAATAACGATATTTGTGTTATTTACCATTCAGTTGTTGCAGATTTGCATTATATTGCGAGTTTGCATTTTACTGTTCTTTATTCATTTGGAGGAATACTGAATCTGTTTTGTGCAAGTGAGATAAGTAAATGCATGTTCACATTTAGTGTAGACTCTAGAACTAACCATACACAGGGCACACAATCTCTGCACTTACTCCTGATTTCTCTCAACATCGGGACAAGAGAGCTGTCAGTTAATACATGGGAAAACAAAAAAGTATCTGAAAAAGTAACTATTTTCTTATAAATTAAAAACTAACTGTGTTACTTTACTAGTTACTTGAAAAAAAGTAATCTGACTACATAACTCGCATCACTTGTAATGCGTTAACCCCAACACTATACATAATACATACATTATTGTAGTGTTATGACATAAAAGACATCTGGCCAGTGTTTAGCATTACAGCTTTCTTGTTTGTCATTTCTGTATCTATCTCACATCTGTTGCACATTTCCATCATAATTAAATATGAAGTGCTGTCCAATGAAAACACATCAATGCCTGACAAAAGTAAGATGAACTTTGTCTTTAATGCTTTTTCCCATCCATGCGTCAAGCCCAGAAGTGTTTGTATTTATACCATAACATCAGTTGCTAAATTTATACGGGCTTTTGGATAAGAGATCTAAGGCTGATCTCTGTTCTGGATGGGAGACTGTGTGCAGCATCCATTCACAGAAGAGAGATCAGGTCATATCATCTGTCTCTTTATCATGTCAGGGTCACAATCAGCGCAAGAAAGAGCGAGATCGAGTCATGGGAAAAAGCTAATCTGCACATTCAGTGACAGCTTGGAAAAAATACTTTAAAACTGAAAAAAAAAAACAAGATGTGTAGAATTATGTTAATTATAACAAGCCGTTTATTCCAGTAACACAGTATCACTGTCAACAGCGAGATTAGGTCAGATGTTCAAAACGGTTTTGCAGCCAAGGACACATTACAGAAATGCATGAGTACATTTTTCCACTTCAAGAGTATTTGCTGTGTTATGGCCTGCTACAGAAGCTTCATGCCCATTCTAACGGGGCCTGTGTTTCCTCAGATTTGTGAGCCAAGTAGACTTTGAATGCAAATTCATGCAAAAAAGAAATGGCAAGCTAACTGAACAACGAAAACCAGCCAAATCTTCAACCCAATACCAACCACTACTGCATCTATCAAACTCCAAAAAGAGCTAAAAACTATTTAGTTGTTGTTGTAGTAGTAGTTATATTTAGGTATTTGGTAGTATTATGGGTTCTAGATTATGGTCATTAATATGTGTCTTGCAAGAACTGCTAAGCAGTCAATATGCTATTTAAAAGCATGCTAATAAGCACTAATAGTGAATAGTGTTCCCTAATTTAAAGTGTTACCTACTTATGAGTTACCTACTCTTCCCACATAAAGTAAATGTCAGTAGCATGTTTTGGGAGGTTGTTTACCAGCCCAGGTAAAATGAACCTATACCAAAAATCTCTATGATATTTTGATCTCCAGATATGGCTTGGGTCTCTGTGTCAATTGGATACTGCACCTTTTTTAAGTCTAAATAATTTTAGGCATTATTAATGTTTCTAGTAAATTCTGTTGGGTAAAAGTAAACTTAAGTTAGGGATTTTGGAAAATTACAAACCTGCTGTATGAGCAAAACTAATAGCGATGCTTGCTTTAATAAACACCGCTAAGTAAGTAACATGTGTCTTCAATATTAAGTCTGGGCTTTTAATTAGAAGCATTTCAGGTTCAAAAAAGGAACAGCCAAAAAAATGACACAATTGTACTTGCTTTATTAGTGTCATCTCAGTCCTGAACTGATCTTGTCTCTTTGCTTAAAATGCATCCTCTGACAGATTGGAGTACGGTATTACAGTACCATACATGCCGGGGAAATGATGTTTCCCACATGACAAGCAATTCCCATGTGCAGTCTGAGACAGATTTAAGCTGAGGGTTGAGTGCCACTGCCATATCTACTATCCTGAATGTATCTGTCATTGTTTGCGTTATAATGGTAGCGATGATGTCTCTTCTCCGCAAAATACTCAACTCAAGCCATGATTTGGAAAACTGTCTCCCGTGTGACGCAGTTGCGATCGCTCTTCCAGAGGCCTTATCATTACATCACCATGACTGGATCATCAGGATCAAATGAGGCCTGTTACACTCAGCCACGGAAATTCCTTCAGGACGTCAGTGAGCAACAGTCTCCGTGTTTGTTCCTCACTGTGATAACTATTAAATTCACTGCTATATAAACGAAAACTGAGAAAAATAAACTAGATTTTTTCATTGAAAATCTAGAAAATGTAATGATTACTAGTGTTACTGCTGTTAAGAGGGTTCCCAGGGCATTGCTATCAGGGTCAGAAATGATCTTTTTTGTTAAGGTTGCAATATTTGCCCACTTAGAATTAATTTCCAGTGGCATTTTTTACCTTAGTAAGGCATGTTTTTATAAATACCTTATTAAATGTTAAATACTTAAATTTAGCCCATTACTTTAGTCCAGTGGTTTTCAATCCTGGTCTTGGAGACCCTCGCTCTTCACATTTTGTATGTCTCTCTTATCTGAAACACTCAGTTCAGTTCATGGAGTCTCTCCTAACGAGCTGATGATCTGATTTAGGTGTGTAAAATATGGAAGACACACAAATGTGTATAGCAGAGGGTCCCCAGGACCAGGACTGAAAACCTCGGCTTTAGTCAATAAGGATCCTATTGACTGTTACCAATAAAATGTTATAAACATTAATAAAAGCCATGTTTACACTGCAAAGGTGGAACAGAAGCTGGACCTGACATGGTATTTATGTTTAATGCTACTGAAAGGTGGCACACATGTAATTACAAAACAAATGTGTGGTTTAAAAAGCCTATAAAATATGAACATTAAAAAAGGAGCTTATAGGTTACGCCTGCAATATTGCAATTTTGTCAATTATTGCTCTAGATATTTTAATGGTGATTATTAATGTTGATAAATAGAACACATAAAAAGGTTTTTGTGTTTGGGGAGACTTAATGAAAAATGGTTATTCAAACTGAGGATAGATTATATAGCCAACAGAGAGTGAGCAAAGAGTGTCTCCCATCACTGAAGTGGTCAATAACTTCAGTCTACAGAAAGTTCTGCACTCCTCCAAAAAACTCCTGTTAGAATCGCTGAAGCTGTCTACACTGCAAAGTCACTTGCTTACATTATTCTGCACTGAATTCAGAGTTCAGTGAGTCAGCGTGTTCATGGAACAAAACTGGCATATTCAGTGGTGACTAATGTAAACTAATGTAAGCTCCAGAAATGTGTGTGACTGGTTAAAGTGTTCAATGCTGCAAAAATGCATAAAAATAAATCTGTTGCCACATGAGCTGATCTAAACCAGTGGTGAGGCTAAATAAGAGTGAGGGTAGCACTGGCCTACTCAGATTGACAGATGGTCAATCTAATGTACTTATGTAAAAGTAGGTAATAAGATCCTGATGGATGAATGCTGATCTTCCAGTTGTTTATATTCTGTGGAGAATAAATGCAGGAACCATCAATCTGAGTGATAAATCCAATTCAAGTGCGCTTCAGCTGTAAAACAGTCCCTGATTGGTCTTATCGTCCCTACCCACTAAACCCACCCACTCGACATCTTCAAATAACGCTGAAAACGTTGCATTGTCATCGAGACGCGATCAGATCCTGGATTTCGTATAGCTTTAGCAAAGCAGCATGTAACACCACTCTATGAGGATTATCTCAAGATCTGCACATTGTGTTATGTTGTGTTTGGGATTGTTGGAATCAGGAACACTTGCTCTGAATAAATGTATGTGATCAGTGTTGGGGAGTAACTAGTTACATGTAACATGATTATGTAATTTAATTAGAAAATAATTGTAACTGTAATCTGTTACAGTTACTGAGAAAAATGTGTAATTACAGTACAGTTACTTAGTCAAATGTTAACCGATTACAAAGGGGTTTACATCTTAATGTTTTCACACACATACAGATATGACTGATTTCATTCCCAAATTGCTTTGACCGTTGAAAAATATGAGACACCAATGTCACAGAATAGGACACATGCTTATTTAATTAGTGTTTTATTTCCTATTTGGGTTTATGTATATGCTTTATTTTTTAAGATTAACTGTTTTTTTTACAAGGCATTGTTAGATACCGGTGTTTCCTGTCATAATTATGCAAATATTTACATTTTACATTTACATTTAGTCATTTTGCAAATGATTTTATCTAAAGCGACTTACAATTGGGAAATACATAAAGCTATTCATCTTGAAGAGGCAATCAGACAGAGGAAGTGCCCGCAACACCAAGTCTTAGGCTTTGTTCAAATAAGTACAAGCTAGCAAGGGAAGGAATAAATAAAGAGAAAGATAAAGTTTTTTTTTTTTTAAGTTTAGGATGAAGTCAAGCAGTGTTGAAAGAGATGAGTTTTCAGATGTTGCGTGAAGATTGACAGGGATCCAGGACTCCGGATAGGGGTGGGAAGATCATTCCACCAGCCAGGAATGGTGAACGAGAATGTTTCTTTAGAATGATTTTGAGCCTCTCTGTGATGGTACCACAAGGCATTGCTCACTAGCAGATCTCAGACTTCTTGAGGTGATGTAGATTCGTAATAGTGAGTGCATGTAGGTGGGTGCTGAGCCAGTGGTTGTTCTACATGCAAGCATCAATGACTTGAACTTGATGCGAGCTGCAACCGGTAGCCAGTGCAAGGAGATAAAGAGAGGTGTAACATGGGCTCTTTTGGGCTCGTAGAAGACCTTTGTAAAGGTTTGATTGTGTTTGATGGAAGTCCAGCCAGAAGAGCATTGCAGTAGTCCAGCCTAGAAATGACAAGGGCCTGGACAAGAAGTTGTGCAGCATGCTAAGTCAGAAAGGGCCTGATCTTTCTGTTGTTGTATAGTGCAAACCTGCAAGATCGAGCAGTCTTTGCAATGTGCTCTTTGAAGGTCAACTGGTCATCAAAGATTACACCCAGATTTCTGATCGAAGATGATGGGGTAATTGTAGATGTACCTAGCTGGATGGTGAAATCATGCTGTATGAATGAATGAATGAATGAATGAATGAATGAATGAATGAAGCATTTATATAGTGCTTTATTGTGTATTGCTATACACCCAAAGCGCTTTACAATCATATAGGGGGGCTCTTCTCAACCACCACCAGTGTGCAGCATCCACTTTGGATGATGCGACGGCAGCTACAGGACAACGGCGCCAGTGCGCTCACCACACACCAGCTACAGGTGAAGAGGAGAAAGAGATAGAGCCAATCAAGTGGATGGGGATTATTAGGAGGCCATGATAGACAGGGGCCAGTGGAAGCAATTGGGCCAGGACACCGGGGTTACACCCCTACTCCTTACGATGAGTGTCATGGGATTTTTAATGACCACAGAGAGTCAGGACCTCGGTTTAACGTCTCATCCGAAAGAAGGTGCTTTTTGACAGTATAGTGTCCCCGTCACTATACTGGGACGTTAGGACCCACACAGACCACAGGGTGAGCACCCCCTGCTGGCCTCACTAACACCTCTTCCAGCAGCAACCTAGTTTTCCCAGGAGGTTAGCCCTGCTTAGCTTCGTGGGCAACTGGTCTTAGGCTGCAGGGTGATATGGCTGTGGAAATCATGCTGTAGAGTCGGAGTGGCAGGGAAGATAAGAAGCTCAGTCTTTGCCAGGTTGAGCTGTAGGTGATGTTCTTTCATCCATGCCGAGATGTCCGCCAGGCAGCCTGAGATCCGTGCAGCTACCGTTGGATCATCTGGTTGAAAAGAGAGGTAGAGCTGTGTGTCATCAGCGTAGCAATGGTAGGAGAAGCCATGTGCTTGTATGATGGGACCCAGTGATTTAGTGTATATGGAGAAGAGGAGGTGTCCAAGAACCGATCCCTGAGGAACCCCAGTGACCAGTTGATGTGTTTTGGATACCTCTCCTCCCCAGGCCACCCTGAAAGACCTACCAATGAGATAGGATTCAAACCAGTGAAGTGGAATCCCTGTGATGCCCAGTGATGAGAGGGTGGACAGGAGGATCTGATGATTGACAGTGTCAAAAGCGGCAGATAGATCCAGCAGAATGAGAACTGATGATTTGGAATCGGCTTTTGCAATTCGCAGGGCTTCAGTGACCGAGAGTAGTGCAGTCTCAGTTGAATGTCCACTCCTGAAACCTGACTGTTTAGTGTCCAGTTTGTTGTTCTGTGAGAGAAACAACGATACCTGGTTGAAGACAACTCGTTCAAGTGTTTTCGCTATGAATGGAAGGAGAGAGACAGGTCTGTAGTTTTCTATCAGAGAAGTGTTTAATGTAGGTTTTTTGAGCAGTGGGGGAAATGCCTGTGAGGAGGGATGTGTTGATGATGTGTGTGAGTGCTGGTAAGAGTGTGGGAGAGATTGCTTGGAGAAGGTGTGAGGGGATTGGGTCTAGAGGACATGTTCTAGGATGGCTGGAGAGGAGAAGTTTTGATACTTCCGCCTCAGTGAGGAGACAGAAGGAGAAGATGGGAGTATTAGCAGTGGATGTGGTTGGTTGGAGGTCCTGTGTGTGTGGAGCTGAAAACTGACTACTGATTGTTCTAGTTTTGCCTGTGAAAAAAGTGGCAAAGTCATCGACTGTTATAGTGGTGGTGGAGGGGGACAGAGGAGAGAATTAAATGTTCTGAAGAGATTACGCGTGTCTGGAGCGCAGTAGAAGATGTAGAGATAGGGCACAGATCAGCAGGATTGTTGCAGTAATTTGATTTCAAAAACAACATCATAGCTATTAAATGGATTCTTGTTATGATTTTAAATCTGTATTTAACCTCAGAATGATCTCATGGTGAAGTTTTGTTCCACTGTTAGTGGACATTTCAGGGCAATTCTCCTTGTTTTCATTACCTTGTTCTTGCCTTGTTTTTGACCTTGGACTGTTTCCTTGTTTTGTGATTGTTTGCTGCCTGCCCTGACTATTGCCTGTGTTTTGGAATACTCTTTTGCCTTGCCCAGGATATAGTTGTTTGCTGGTGTTGGTCTCCTAATAGAATTATGCTTGTTGTATTCTGCTAGTTGAGAACTTTTCAATGATACACACGTGGTCAAAATTGTTGGTACCTTTGGTAAATATGATCAGGCTGTGGAAATAAATCTGCATTGTTAATCCTTTTGATCTATTATTTAAACAATTCACAAAAATCTAACCTTTCATTGGAGAATAAGAATTTAAAATGGGGGAAAATATCATTATGAAATAAATGTTTTTCTCTAATACACAGAATTAACAGTGTCATGAATCCGGCCTATGAACTTCCATTCACTCACCACCAGAGGTCACTCGCTCACAACATTGACTCAGGCACTACATTACTGTTGCACTTCACCAGACTACTATTCCCATCATCCATTGCACTGACGACACACACAGCTGATTGCACTAATCACACACACACACACCCTACATAAACCATGGACTTTCTCAGTCACACTGCCGTGTATTGATCTGCGTATAGCTCTCTTCAAGTGCTAGCTGCCTTACCATGCCATTCCATGTTTTTGTTCTGTTCCAGTATTGTCCTGTGTTTATCACTCCCCTAGTGTTAGCTGCTATACGGAACCTGTTTGTTGTTTTCTAGTTTGTGTTCCCTATATGTACCCCTGTCTCACCGTTCGGACTCTGTTTCTGCCTCGCCTGGATTATTGCTCTTGTACCTGAATTATCTCTCTTTGCCTTGCCCTGTTGGATACTGTTCGCCGATCGAAGACCCATGCTTGTCCTAGGAATACTCTTTGTCTTGCCCATGTAATACCTGTTTGCCACTGTTTGAACCATGCCTGTTGTGACCACGTCTCTATCTAATAAAAGTCTGCAAATGGATCCGCATGCCTCACATCTCGTCGGCTACATTACAAACGGTACCCTTTTATTCAATACTTTTGAAACCTCCATTTGCCAGAATAGTATAGGAGTTTTCTCCTATAATGCCTGATGAGGTTAGAGAACACCTGACAAGAGATCAGAGACAATTCCTTCATCCAGAATTACTCCAGACCCTTTAGATTCACAGATCTATGTCGGTGCTTCTCTTCAGTTCACAACTCATTTTCTACAGGGTTCAGGTCAGAGGACTGGAATGGCCATAGCAGAAGCTTGGTTTAGTGCTCAGTGACCCATTTTTGTGTTGTTTTTATGGTTTGTGTTCGGATTATTGTCTGGTTGAAGATCCAAACATGGCCCATTATAAGATTTCTAACAGAGTCAGTCACTTATTGATTTTTTTTTAATCCGTTGGTATTTGATAGAATCCATGATATTATGTGTCTAAACAAGATGTCCAGGACCTCCAGCAGAAATATAGGCCCACAACATTAAAAATACAGCAGTTTATTTCATTGTACACATGGGGTACTTTTTATCCCTGTGTTCACCAAACCCATCTTGAGTGTTTGCTGCTAAAAAGCTAAATTTTTAGTTTCATCTGACCATAGAAGCCAGTCCCATTTGAAGTTCTAGTCATGTCTGATAACTGAATATGAGGATTTTTTTTTTGTTGTTGTTGTTGAAAGCATTTGCTTTTCTTGATTTTTTTTTCTTTCTTGAAGCCGTCCCAAACAACGTGGTTATGTAGGTGCTGCTTGATGATTTTTTTTTTTTTTTTTTTTTTAAGGTTTTCTGATCCCGAAACTCAACCTTTTTCTGCAATTCTCCAGCTGTGGTCCTTGGAGAGTCTTTAGCCACTCAAACTCTGTCTCACCATGCATTAGGACAATATAGACACATGTCCTCTTCCAGGCAGATTCATAACATTTTATGTTGATTGGAAATTCTTAATTATTGCCCTGATGGTGGAAATGGGAATTTTCACTGCTCTAGCTCTTTTCTTAAAGCCACTTCACTAATTTGTGAAGCTCAATTATCTTTTGCTGCACATCAGAAATATATTCTTTGGTTTTTCTCATTGTGATGGATGATTAATTTGGAATTTGGCCTTTGTTTTGTTTTCCCTCCTATTTATATTTCTGTGAAACAGGAAGCCATGGCTGGATAATGTCATGTTCATAATCACGCTGGTGTGCTCAAAATTGTGAATCTGAATGGGAATATATTTCAGATATATTTTACTCATACAAATTTCTAGGGGTACCTGTAATTGTGTCCAACATGTATTTGGGGAAAAAAAAAAAACATTTATTTCATAATGATATTTCTCCCCATTTTAAATTATTATTCTCTAATGAAAGCTTCGATTTTTGTGATTTTTTTATTTATTTTTATTTTTTTTAAATAAAAGATCAAAAGGATTAACAATGCAGCCTTCTTTGATCATATTTACCAAGGGTACCAACAATTCTGACCACGTGTGTATATGACAAAAGATACTGTCATGTATAATGATTCACAGATCACATTTTTCAGTAAAGTCATATTTTTATTTTCAATTTAGGAATTTCTTTTGGCCTATTTCTCTTTCAGCTAAAAATTACAAATTTCTGACCTTGATTGCAATGCAGTTGCTATGGTGCTCTGGAAGGTTCCTCAGTGGTAAGTACAATCACTTATTGATAATATTAAAAATAATAATAAATATATTTACAACAAGCTGCATAAGCTGCATTTATATTCGATAAACATTTAAATCCTCAACCAAAAGTAACCTCAAGCAAACCAATAGTAAATAGTTATGGCTGCCTTAGCAAATGCCACTTTGGTTCCTCTTCTTTTTTTTCCTGCATTGCTTCTTAATAAATGGCTATTGTTTCAGCAGCTTTATGACGTATCACATTGATTCAGTCTGTTTAAGGTGACAGGAAGGTCAATGGCCTTTTGCTATTTTGTCTTTACCTTTTTTACATGTGCACAATAATGCAAAGCGACTAATTCAGTTGCAGCAGATGACTTTAGGAAGACATGCCCTTGTAAAGTTCAACATTTGTATATTCCTTCAGGAATGATGTTGATTATGAAGGGCGGTGTTATTTCCTCAATCTTCGTCATATTCACACTCACGTCGTCTGTGTCAAGGTCCATCTGAGTGCATGGCTGTCATGACTGTACACTAGCTAAGGTCATCCCATGATGTCAGTGCTGTGGAAACGCAGCCGAGCGCAGGCAAGTCACGCTGACGAGTCACAGCGCTGACAGACAACAAAAAGGAAACAGTCTGTAAACCTACAGTATAATAGAGTTTTCATTTGCCACACCCCTCATCTCCAATCCATCGCCTCACCTACTCATTGCATGATGAATACTTCCTCATCATTCACCAGAGCTGCGTGTATTAGCCATTCTGCTGGTATTTTTGGAAACGTGATCAAGGGTGATGAAACCACGATAAATGAGCAGATTTCTCTTTTGTCTGCTCGCACACAAGAGATTATATTTAGTCCTTATTTTCCAATTGGCCTTTCCATTTCCAAAGAAACGGTTAAATTTAGACCTAAACACACAACTGCTGTGTGAACAGGCTTTGGAAAACAAAAATAGCATCAGGGGAAATGCATTTTGATCTACATGATGATGGCTCCATTATTGTAGAGTTTACACACATGTACAGTAAAGTCTGAGACTACTGGAGAAAATGCCTTTATTTTTCCACTCTTTTCAAATTTAGTACAAACATGTATTTATAAATTATTGGAAATGTCAAAAAATCTTGATCAAATTAATCACATGTATCAATATTTGCTGAGAAAAGACAAATGAGACTGAAATGGCAGTATATTGTTATATGTATTTCCATGTCATGGAACATAAACCAATCACATTGTGCAATGGAACCCTCTAGCCAGTGTCGCCTCTTATTCAGGGTCAACTTGATGGCTAGTAGCTCTCTTTTGCTTACAGGTATAATGTTGTAAGCAATGTTTGGTTTCTTGCACAGACCACTTGTTTTGCTTCATAAGACCTCAATATATCAACCGGAGCCACAGGTATTAATTTTGTGTTGCTTGATATACTTTTTTTCCAGTGTCTCATGCCATGGGCACTCCAATTTAATTGTGTCAAATTCAAAGTAGATATTTTTACTTTTAAAAATGCACTTTCAAGAGTCCTGCTTTCTGTTACATTGTGTTAAGCATTATCCAGATGTTTTTGAAACCAGCAATGTGTCCAGGGTGAAAGGCTACTTATGCTAGGTTCAAACTGCATGATATAGCCCCGATTTTCACTTGCTGACAGTTTTGTGGAAATTGGCAGCAAATGCCTGAAATTGGAGGCAATCAGTGCTCATTCATATGAGTGACAATCGTGACACGATTTGAGAGAAGCGCCAACATTTCGCAGAAGCCCGTGAGATATTTTGCATGCTGAATATCTGGACCTGTTGGTGACTCACAGTTCATATTCTTCTTTGTTTTGTATTTTTCACTGTAAATCAGCGTACAGACAACTTGGATTGCAAACTTTTGCAGGCTACCATTTTTGACAGGAATATATCCATTTTCTTGTGAGAAGGCATGTCTCTCGATCTTACGCTATTTCCCAGATTAACTCTTGTGTGTTTTTGGCTGTGAAACATAGTTTGTAGACCAGATGGAGTTGTTGGTGCTTCTTCTTATTAAAATGTTGTGTAATGTTTGAGCCTCTGTCTCCGACCTGTCATGTAGCTTACACACAGCAGTCGTACAGTGTGAGAAGTGCAGCGATCGATGACTTTGAAAACCATGCAGTGTGAACCCAGCATTACTCATCCTGAGCTCTCTGTAAGCACGGTTTGGCGTGTGGCTGTACTGACGGCTGACTCACAGAAACATGCTTTGCATTGGGCACTTCCAGGCTAGTGTCATGTTTTCCCTGTTCTGTGTTTAGGTTTTTATGTTGAAATTCTTGTTCATAGTTTCCCAGTTTCTGTATTAATTTTGTAGTTCTTTGTAATTTCATTTCATGATTGGTTCCCTGTCTTCCCAGGTATTCCCCCTAATGGTTAGAGAGCTGGATTAATGTGGAGGTCGCAGGTTCAATTCTGAATACCAGTAAGGTATGTTTCTTTCTGGGTGGGTGTTTGTGAGTGTGTGTGTGTATTCACTACTCCCTGCTCTTAATACAAACTTGGATGGGGGGACTAATTCTGAGTTTGGGTTACCATACTTCATCACTTCAAGATGTTGCTTCATTAAAGTAAGCTTCTCTTAGATGCATTTGTTTCCTTCTACCTCCCACATTACAACTGGAGAATTGTATTAGTGCAAAATCAACTAACTATATTAACAGTCCGACCATCATGCAAATTTGAGTGAATCAAATTGAAACTGAATATTTGGTATGTTTCCCTTGAGGAGTCAACATGGTCCATGGGACAATATTGCTTACATTTTACATCATGTTTTTTTACAACCTGAATTCCAGAAATGTTGGGACGTTTTTTAAATTTGAATAAAATGAAAACTAAAAGACTTTCAAATCACATGAGCCAATATTTTATTCCCAATAGAACATAGAGAACATAACAAATTTCATACTTTTATCCAATAAATGAGCTCATTTCAGATTTGATGCCTTCTACAGGTCTCAAAAAAAGTTGGCACGGGGGCAACAAAGGGCTGAAAAAACAAGACATTTTGAAAAGATACAGCTGGGAGAACATCTAGCAACTAATTAAGTTAATTGATATCATGCAAAAAGGAAGCCATATGTGAACATGGTCCAGAAGCGTCGTTGTGACCTGTGGGCCAAGGCTCATTTAAAATGGACTGTTTCAAATTGGAAAAGTGTTCTATGGTCAGACGAGTCCAAATTTGACATATTTATTGGAAATCACGGATGCCGTGTCCTCCGAGCTAAAGAGGAGGGAGACCTTCCAGACCTCAACAGAGACAAGACTGAGGTTATGCTGATTAGTTCACCCCATCAAATACGTAAAGCGGACATTTTAACCTTAAAGATTGATGGTTTTTCTATGGAGTTTCAAACAAAATAAAAAAATCTGTAGGTGATATTTGATTCAAACTTAACTTTTGATCCCCACGTCCAGAACACGGTTAAGGTATCATTTTTTCACCTCAGAAACACAGCAAGATTACGTCCCATGTTATCTTTCTCCATGGCTGAAAAACTGATCAATACGTTTGTCTTTTCTCGAATCGACTATTGTAATGCTCTGCTTGCGGGGGTCTCTAAATCAATTCTAAACAGATTGCAGTATGTTTAAAATGCAGCTGCCAGAATCCTGACAAGGTCCAGGACACGTGAACACATTTCTCCTATTTTGGAATCCCTGCATTGTCTTCCGGTCAGGCTTCGCATTGATTTTAAAATTCTCATGCTTACCTACAAGGCCCTGCATGGATTAGCACCAGTATATCTGACTGAACTTTTAACTGTCTACTCACCAAGGCATAATCTCTGCTCGTCTGATTCTGGCTTGTTAACTATTCCTGTAACTCGGTTATGGTCTATGGCTGATTGGGCTTTTTCCTCTGTGGCGCCAAAACTCTGGAACTCTCTCCCCATTGAAATTAGACAGGCTGAATCTTTTAGTGTTTTTAAATCCTCTCTTATTTTTTCCGCTTAGCATATTTGTGACGTTTTTCAATGTGTTTATTCTGTATGTTTTGGTAAGCGCTTTGAGATTCTACTTTGAAAGGCGCTATATAAAATAAATTTATTATTTATTATAATAGTGTTATCAGTGTTCAGTTCAAAAGCCAGCATCTCTGATGGTATGGGGGTGCATAAGTGCATACGGTATGGGCAGCTTGCATGTTTTGGAAAGCACTATGAATGCTGAAAGGTATATAAAGGTTTTAGAGCAACATATGCTCCCCTCCAGATGACGTCTATTTCAGCAGGACAATGCAAAACCACATACTGCAGCATGGCTTCGTAGTAGAACAGTCCGGGTGCTGAATTGGCCTGCCTGCAGTCCAGATCTTTCACCTGTAGAGAACATTTAGCGCATCATTATACGAAAAATACATCAAAGACGACCACAAACTCTTCAGTAGCCGGAAACCTATATCAGGCAAGAATGGGACCAAATTCCAACACCAAGACTCCAGAAACTCATAACCTCGAAGCCCAGACGTCTTCAACATGTTTTGAAAAGAAGAGAAGATGTTACACCACGGTAAACATGCCCCCGTCCCAACTATTTTGAGACCTGTAGCAGGCATCAAATTTGAAATGAGCTCATTTTGTGCATAAAATTGTAAACATTTCTCAGTTTAAACATTTGTTATGTTATCTGGTAACACTTTATTTTAGGGTCTCTTGACTAGTTTCTTATTAGCATGCATATTACTAGAATATTAGCCATTTATTAGTAATAATTAAGCACATATTAGTGCCTTATTCTACATGACCTTTTTCTTCATCCCTAATCCTACCCAATACCCAAACTTAACAACTACCTTACTGACTATTAATAAGCAGCAAATTAGGAATTTACTGAGGGAAAAGTCGTAGTTAATAGTGAATTAGTGTTACCTGTTATCTATGTTCTAATTGCGAATAAAATATTGGCTCATGTCATTTGAAATTCTTTTAGTTTTCATTTTATTCAAATTTAAAAAATGTCCCAACATTTCCGGAATTCGGGTTGTATTTTAAAAGTTCACATTTAATCTTTACTTCCATGCTTAAATGACTATAACCTTTTTCGGTTTCACTTTATTTTGATGGTCCCTTTAACACATTCTATTGACTATTGAAGTAATGTTGCACCTACATTTCTACTGACTCTCATTAGAGTGTCAGTAGTGTATTAGTCGACTGGTAGGGTTAGGGTTAGATTAAGTTGACACGTTCTTGCAAAGTTACTTATAGTCAGTAGAATATCTGTTGGGAGACCAACACAATAATGAGTTAGTAGATATGAAGCAGACAGTCTACTAATACTCTTATGAGAGTTTGTTGACATGTAGTTGCAACATTACTTAGTGTCACCAGAATGTTCAAAAGGGACCATCAAAATAAAGTGTTACCCCTTTTTCTAATAAGGTTACAGACCCCGCTGTACTAACAGTTGGAAGCTTTGAGTGTCTTGGTAGGACTACTTTGAAATAATGCACACAACCTGAATGAAAAAAGCATAAACAGCGGTTAGTTGAACAAAAATAAAGAAGAGGTCGACTGACACAAGTTATAAATAATGATCTTCCGAGCAGGTTGCTTTTTGGGTTTTTTACTTGAGTGCTTATTTAAAACACCTGTCACAGATGCTGTTTGCCCATGTATGGTCACAGGCCAATGAGAGAATTCACGTAATTCACAGCGTGCATGAAACCTCTGCCTCGTGCAGCAATAATTTACTGCTTTTATTATTGCACATATTACCTTCCTAGTGGCACAACCATTTGAAATTTCCATGATTGTTGAAGACACACTCCACCCTGGAGCTGATTTATTTTCACACATCTGGATGAGGTGTCTGTAGTTTCTCCCCGCCCTGCCGTTGTTTAATTTGCTGTTAAGAGTGAATATGAACAGAGACCCAGGAGCAGAAAAGTCATTCCTTACAGCTCTCCTGTCTGCTTTTGCCCCCGCTCGCACACGGCGCGTCGAGTGCTGGGAAAAGAAACAGCTTTTCGACAATGTTTGGGTGGTTTCATTAGAGAATCGTGGTCACTTCGAGATCTGTCAGCCTGGCATGTGTTTGAGCCCCTGGGAAAAGGCTGAATTTAATGACAGCTTTAACAGTTATGAAGAATACTTTCCAGGCCTATTAACACATCTCATGTATTATAATTAACCCTGCCAAGTCATTTTTAAAATAACAATAGCCCATTCACAGGAAAATCACAGATGTGTGACGTGAGATTATATGGATATAAGATCATATTGTGTGTGCCTCTGATTCGTGTTGTTGGAAATGGTACAGTATGTGTGTGTTACCACAGAAGTATCAAGCATCGCTGTTGCACATAGTATAAAGTAATAAATGAATTCATAAACTATAGCAATATGAACCTTAAGTATTAAACATCAACATTGGAATTTTGCCAATAAAACAAATTCAAATCTTGAAAATGGGTTGTTCAAAAGAAAAAAAATAAAGATTCTGAACCCAGAATAAATTGCATGTCTATGATTTTGAGCTGAATCAAACCCTCCTTATGTGTTGTTTGCAATTTTTTGTTAGACAACTTTGATCTAAAAATCTGGATGTCTTGATCCCTACAGAAGGGTGAATTCAGGCTGGATTTTAGGTTAAAATAAATAAATGAATGGAAATAAAATGAATGAATGAATGAATTAATTAATTAATAAACAATAATTTCTTACTGAGTATTTTTGCTGTTTTTGATTATAAATATTTAAACATTCTTTTTACTTGAGAAATTTACTTGAGAATTTACTTTTACTTCAAATTTACTTGAGAAGCAAAATGACTTAAAATATTAAGCATTGTTTTTTAGAAAAATCTATCAAAATTTTGTTTTGTTAAAATAAGAAAAAAAAAAAGTCTGCCAATGGGGTAAGAAAAATAATCTTGTTTTGTTTTCCCTTTTAGATTACCCCAATGGCAGATTTTTAACTTTTATTTATTTTTATTTTTTTCCAGAAACTGCTATTTATCACTGTATATTAATTGCAATGACAATAATCAGAGATTAACCAGTCAAAAGTTAGTTTAACAACTCCATCGCTTATTGCATGTATATTTGTTTGTTTATTTGTTTGGGGTCAGATGATATGTTGTCCTGTTTAGAGCTCAGGTAATCTGGTAATCCAGATTTGGTGATCAGGGTTATCCAATCCAGTGTTGCTTTGAAAAACCCACACAAAATAAGATGATCCTGGATAGCGAAACAAGGGATTTCCCAATTTGGGTGTCCCATGTTTTTCTGGACATATTCTGTAGTGTGTGTGACAGTCCATTAATGTGATTAAATAGAGCCTAGCTTTGAGTGGAGCCTCATATCACTAGCTGAGGAGGCAAAGTTGATATAATCACAGTGTGCACAGATCATATGTTACTCCTTTTTTCCATTGTGCATTTCTTTAGATCCGTGGAGCTGTTTTCTTTCATCACTGTGAAGTCATGCTTTTGTTTTCATGCACCAGTCAGTTTTGTAATTAACATTTTTTTTTCATGTGCGACTCCCTTTAACAGACTTCAGAGGCTCAACTGGAAGGAAAATAGACATGAAATTCTTTGTCTGCCTACACAGATCAGTGACTTTGGGCCCATGATGAATGCAGAGTTTCCAAAATGTATTCCATCCAGACTTCAAAAAGTAGCACAGATGATGAATTTACTGTCCAGACACTTAAGCATGCAGGGAATGAAATGGGAATGCTATCAAACTCTATACTTCATTTCAGCGTGATTCAAAAAACACCAGTCATGGACCCGAAACTTTACCATGGAACCAAAACGAGAGACCCACTTAAGAAGACGGACCTGAGAAGTCTGGGAATGCAGTTAACGGCAGACACAGACAGACGCATGCAATGCACCCGCTCACCCGCTCATTCACAAACTCCGTTCATTACATTTCACATTAAGGAAACGGACATCTGTACTGCATTTCAGTCTGTCGGTCATATTTCTCACTCACCTACAGTACACACATAGAAAAACACCCTTTTCACATGAGAAATTACAGATAAAAAGTACAGACAACCGACAACATGTTCAGCGTTTATGTCACCTAAAATCAAAAGAATTTAAATTTATATCTAAATGAAATTGATGCATATGCCTAATTCGCATAGCAATTGTAACACTAATGTTGATTTAATAAATAAATAAATAGTTTCTATAAATAAATCAGACCAAATGCAACAAGTAATAAAAAGCAATTTTAGGATGATTGTAATTGAAATGGCTGAAAAATCATAAATACAACCTCCAGGAATATGATTAAATGGCTTATCACTTTTGACCAATAGGTGGCGCTGTAATTAAATCATTTTGTTGTGTTCTGTGTGAGGTGACAATGGCACACACAACGTTTGGTGCCATTATGTCAAAGCTATGCAGAGATACAGCCTCAGACATAATCTGGCATTATGCATCAAATTTGTTGCTGCGCTATACAAAATTGGTTTTGTCTATCAGCATGAAATCCATAACTTTTTGTCAGCTTGGTCTGAAGATGATTCGGTTTGATTTTGGTGAAAATAGGACCAACGGTCAAGGAGGAGTTCGAAAAAGTAGGTTTTAAACATAAATCAAAATTGTCGACTGGAACTTCGGCCCACAATGGCATAATTGATATCTATGTTGTCGGCATGACCCAAGGAATATTTTAAGAGCAGTTTCATTATAATAGGCTAATGCAATCAAAAATGATTAGCATTTTTGGAAATTTCATAATTGATAATGAATGGAACTACTCTTGACCAATAGGTGGCATTGTTACCAAAATTATGTGGCCTGGTCAGCATTAGGTGACAATGGCACATACAAAGTTTGGTGTAAATATGTCAAAGCTTTGCAGAGATACAGCCTTAGATGCAGTTTAGCATCTTTCCAGCAAATTCATTGATACGCTAAACAAAAACAGTTTTGTATATTGACACAAAATCCATAAATTTTTGCCAGCATAGTCTGAAGATGATCCGAGTCAAATTTGGTGGAAATCAGACCAACGGTCTAGGAGGAGTTCGAAAAAGTAGGTTTTCAACATTACTCAAAATGGAGTACAGGACGTTTGGCCAATTTTGACATAACTGGTATTGATGTTCTTGGCATGACCCAAAGAATATATTGAGACAAGTTTTATGACAATAGCCCAATTTATTCAAACGCTATTAGTATTTTTGTAAATTCCTTTATAACATTTGGCCACAAGGTGGCACTGCCCCCAAACTTTTTGAGTACTGTCAGACACATACCGAGTTTCGTAACGATTTGCCAATGCTTTCATAAAATATACCATTTTACGACATAATTCAAAAGGGCTGAAACCCAAAATGGCTGACATGGGAAAATTGGGTATGGTTGGACAAAGCATGTTGCACCGAATCTGAAGAGACCAGTTTTGTGATTTTAGGCCAAACCATTCACAAGCTAATCAAAAATAGCCATTTTTCATATCTCCTGACCACTAGGTGGCACAGCGCCATGCAGGTAGTCTCAGGTCATGCTTGTTATAATACACACCAAGTTTGGTCTCAATACGCCATACCATTGCGGAGATATAGCCTCAGATCCATTTTTGCGTGTTTTTTTGTGGAATTCGTTCATGTGCTATTCGAGAACAGTTGGACGAATCAACTTGAATTCCATAACTTTTTGCCAGCATGGTCTGATGATGATCTGAGTCAATTTTGGAGAAAATCGGACGAACTGTCTAGGACAAATTCGAAAAAGTTAAAAATAGCGAAAAAAATAAACCTTGCGATTTTTGAATTTTACGGTTCAAAAGTTATTAGCATAAACATGAGTGAAATTTTGGACAAGTGGTGGCGCTAAAGAGTTTGAGTTAGAGACTCCAAACTTGCTGTGGTTAGTATTTTCTATCAGTGTGCCAAATTTCACAACTTTCCCGCAAGTGGTTCTATGGGCTGGCGTAAACACAAGGGCGGAAGAATAATAAGAAGAAGAACACTAACGGATACAATAGGTGCCTAATTAATAAAAACTCTATAGTCAAACTTTAATTGAAATTAATATGAAAGCAGAAAAGATAAAAAATAAAATCTAATTCACATTTCTAAGTCACATCTCAACCCAATCTCAGAAGAAAAAAGATTTTATTTGATTGACAAATTATTTTCATGACTATTAAGTGTAATTCTCCTTATTTCAATGTGTCCTGATGTTTCACCTCAGGTTTTATTGTAATTTCATGACAATCATGATACTTACTTACTTACTTTATTTATTTAACCAAGTAAGTAAGAAAGTATCATGATTGTAATGAAATTACAATAAAATCCATGGTGAAACATCAGGACTAGGGCTGTCAGTTTAACGTGTTAACTTAATTAATTATAAAAATAAAATAACGAGATTAAAATATTTTAACGCACTTAATTCCCAGATGAAAAACAAGTGTACTTCCATAATGCACTTAAAGTGCTCTATTTTCGTACACTAATTTTGTACTTAATATAGTAAAAATTATCCTTTAGTGCTTTTTAAGGTCAACTTAAGATCATCTAAGTGTACTCAATTGTGCTATTTTGAGACACCATGAATATGAACTAAAATACACTTTTAACATACTATCTTTGTATTTAAAAAATGTATTTAGCTACCACTTGTAGTACACTTGAGTGTACTAGTGTATGAAAGATGGGTTCAAGTGTACTACAAATGGTAACTAAATACATTTTTAATACAGAGATAGTATGTTAAAAGTGCATTTTTGTTCATATTCATGGTGTCTCATAATTGCACAGTTGAGTACACTTAGATGATCTTAAGTTTATCTTAAGAAGCACTAAAGAATCATTTTTAGTATATTAAGTACAAAATTAGTACATGAAAATAGAGCACTTTAAGTAATTTACATTATGGAAGTGTACTTGTTTTCCACCTAACGCACTGGCCTCGTCTTACATTTCATACAGTTGACTGTTGACAAATATGATGCAGGGCAACAACTCCATAAATTATTAAGATATTGGTGCAAAAAATGCCCCTATATGTTTTTTTGGTCTCAGATTTATATCATATGATATCACACGATCAGGGAGAGCAGTAGGTAATTTTGTCCCGAATATCACGTTTAAATGTGACTTTATCCAACAGTTCAGAAAATAAGAAGTTGATATTGTGTTATATTTTAAACACAATATTATGTGTTTTTGCTCAATTTTGCAAATATTGCAAATTTACAAATATATTACCTTTAAAGCCATATAGCAGAATTGTTACGCGTCTTCAAGCTGTGTTTAGTTTCTGAATGAATCCGCGTTTTGAACGAATCGTGTGAATCAGTGATTCAGTAGTCCATTCATAAAGAGAGCCATTTATCAACTCAGACATTTACCGCCACCTGCTGGTAGTTTAAGTTTCTTATTTAGAGTGTCTTTTAATTAATAGTGCTGTCAAATGATTAATCGCGATCCAAAATAAAAGTTTTTGTTTACATAATATACAGTATGTGGGTATACTGTGTATATTTATTATATATATATACACACACACACACACACACACACACACACACACATGCATGTATATATTTAAGAAATATATGTTATGTTTATATATTTAAAATATTTATATATAATGTCAATTATATGAATATAAATATATACATGGAAATGCATGGACATATTTTCTAAATATATACATGCATGTGTGTGTATTTATATATATATATATATATATATATATACATATACACACACACAGTATACACACATATATTATGTAAACAAAAACTTTTATTTTGGATGTGATTAATCGCGTTCGTTTGACAGCACTATTTAATTAATATTAAAAATAATAATAAAAACATTAAAGGGACAGTTCACCCGAAAAAAAAAAAAAAATCTGTCATAATTTACTCTCACTTCCCTCATGTTGGGAATTAATTAATCGAAACATCATGTAATTAATTAATTAAAAATTTGAATTGACCGACAGCCCGAATCAGAACACATTTCAATAAGAGAATTACACTTAATAGTCATGAAAATAATTTGACAATCAAATAAAATCTTTATATTTTTCTTCTGAGATTGGGTTGAGATGTGACTTAGAAATGTGAATTAGATTCTATTTTTTTATATTTTCTGCTTTCATATTAATTTCAATTAATGTTTGACTATAGAGTTTTTATTAATTTATTATTATGATTTTGATTATTATTATTTAATTTCAGAAAATGGACGAAATAAGAAACTATTTATTTATTTATTTATTTATTTATTTGTTTGATAGTTTTGCAACACCCTGGGTTCACATCAGACAGCCAGGGGTCGTGACACGATAATAAAGCGAGCCCTCCAGCTGAAAATCTTTTAGCACATAATAAACGGATGTAGGGTGCACCAATAAAGCTGATCCTAAAACCACGAGCCTCCTCCCAGCGGCCTGTCCGTCCTCGGCCGTCTCTACAGATCTCTGCCAGTGCGGTATGAAGCAGAACCACAAACACGTTTTATTCCGAGTGCCAGAGATTTGCCCCGACCTGCCGACACAAAATGTTTGTGTTTCACTTTCCTGAGTAAATGTTTTGATTGAGAGCTGGTTACTATTATGATAGTCACAAGCTCTTTGTAGTGGTGCGGCTGCTGATGTGCTGACGGATGTCTGACTGCTTCTAACAGCGAAAGCAGCGGCCTGAGAAAGAGAAGCTGTCATCAGCGCTGCCATTACAGTCCAGACTACAGGCCACTGCAGGAAACACAGAGCCTCACACACACACACACACACACACACACACACACATAAATCTGTGTGTGTGAGTGTGTGCCAATAGGTTCAACAAAAATATGTCTTAATGCAGCTAATATCTAATAATGTGATCAGAGGAATTTTTGTTGGATATTACAGTTATTTCAAAATGCTTACACACAGTTTTTGAAACTATGGCTCCATTTCTCAAAACTCTACACACAAACCCAGAGAACACACACATCTTGCAAAAGCAAACATTTCTTTGAAAAATGTTTTAACTCTTCTGAAAATGGTATTTTTGCATAGTAACTCCACACACAAACATAAAATAATTAGCCACATACACGCCAAACTACACACAGATGTGAAAAATGTAAAACACTACTTTCGTGCGTCTTTTGCACAGGAGTTTGTCACAGCACTCACACATACTGTACATGCATATGCATATACACACTGAATATACAGTATGTGTGACTGATGCATTTTACAGTTATGCAACCAAACTGAATCCATACTGAACTGACTTGAGCTGCTTTACAGCAGAATTTGATGCTATTGTGTGAAACAATCTGTATTGTATAAAGCACTTTAGAAATAAAGTCGACTTTCTGACTTGGCTTGT
This sequence comes from Acrossocheilus fasciatus, assembly GCA_036784905.1. Lineage (NCBI taxonomy): Eukaryota > Metazoa > Chordata > Actinopteri > Cypriniformes > Cyprinidae > Acrossocheilus > Acrossocheilus fasciatus. Next base: position 29,000,603 of record CM071951.1, read on the forward strand.
GTGCATGTTCAGTATATATATGCATACAGATGCATATTCAGTGTGTGTATGTGTGTGTGTGTATATATACACACACTGAATATGCATATTAGCCAAGTCAGAAGTCAGCTTTATTTATAAAGCGCTTTGTACAATATAGATACAATGTAAACAGAAATGCAAGGGGGTAAAAATCATTTCTATCTAAAAAAAAAAAAAAAACGAGTTTTGATTACTAAGTGAACAAATAATGTCTAAGTGTGTAGGTCATCAGTAAGTTTGTTTTACAATATCAGACTGAGTTTAAAGCATGTAATGTGCTTGTAGTTTTGCAGACTTGGTCTAAAGGTTAGGTTTATGAGTGAATGGTTCCACTAAGTGGGCCTCAAGTATCACTTTTAGTGTCTAAGCAATTTTTAAAAACTGTAATATAATGTCAAACAGTCTTTTAGTGACATCTGCTGGACAAAGAAAAATATGCATAACGATAATGAAGACTATTTTTAGAATCACTGCGTTTTATTCATCATTTTCTCCAGTTCTTATTCACTCATTCACATAAGGGCTGTAACTGCTTCTTTTCTTTTTCTTCTTTCCTTTCTGAAGAAATTCACATCACAACATTTGTGAGGGCAGTGAATATATTATAGTCTTTTTATATACAAAAGTAATAGTTCACATTATCACCATGGATTATAGTAAAGTAAAAAAATAAATAAATAAATAAAAATAAACAATGAGAGTTTATAGATGGATAATATTCACACAAATGATAGAAAATGACATATCTTTTCATCTGTGCAAAACTGGGAATATTACCTTTGTGTCGTTTATTCATAATTACATGACACAAAACAATAAATCTTTTTCTTACTTTCTTTTTCTCACTTTCTGTCATGTCAGTTCAGCATATCTTACATGTTATAAGATGTAATGTCCATGTTAAAAACTATATGTCCATGGCCTCTTACCGAATGATTTTCCAAGTAACTTCTATTTTGAAATGTGCAACAAGCTGTAAAATATATTAAACACTTTCTAAACATACAGTGGAGCATCGTGTGAAACTTTTCTTAAAGTACAGTTAAATAAATGTGTCAAAAAAAAGTTTTAAAAGATGTTTAGATGGATGGATGGATAGATAGATAGATAGATAGATAGATAGATAGATAGATAGATAGATAGATAGATAGATAGATAGATAGATAGATAGATAGATAGATAGATAGATAGAAAGAAATTAAAATGCTTTAAAATGTTCTCATCAATTTACACTCCATACCCCATTATGACAATTCAAAAAAAATAAATAAAAAAAATACAAGTAAAAATTGTTGTTAAAAACTTAGGTGATAATAAAATAAAATAAAAATAATACCGATAAAATATAAAGATAAAACGTGTTTACTAAGTATATTTTAACATAATATATATATATATATATATATATAATTATGTTAAAATATACTAAATAAACAACTGCAAAATATATATATATATATATATATATATATATATATATATATATATATATATATTATGTTAAAATATACTTAGTAAACACGTTTTATCTTTATATTTTATCGGTATTATTTTTATTTTATTTTATTATCACCTAAGTTTTTAACAACAATTTTTACTTGTATTTTTTTTATTTTTTTTTTTTGAATTGTCATAATGGGGTATGGAGTGTAAATTGATGAGAACATTTTAAAGCATTTTAATTTCTTTCTATCTATCTATCTATCTATCTATCTATCTATCTATCTATCTATCTATCTATCTATCTATCTATCTATCCAAATAAATAAATAAATAAATAAATATATAATTATGTTAAAATATACTAAATAAACAACTGCAAAATATATATATATATATATATATATATATATATATATTTTTTTTTTTTTTTTTTTTTTTTTTTTTTTGCAGTTTTCATTGTATCTAAATGCTTTATTCATTAGATGTTGTTCTCATTGTGCAGAGTTTAGTGTGCTTGGTCACAGTGATTCATTTCGCAAAGACGTTTTGCACAAAGTTATTCAGTGCCATGGCTTGCTATTAAGTGCACTTGCTGAGACACACGTTAGCTGTTCATCAAGGGCAGACGAGCAGGCGTAGCAGCGGATGCCAGAGCGGCTCGCAGGCTCTCTAGCTGCGGATGAGGAGAGCTGTTGTTTAGCAGGCAGGCGCGCTAGCAGATCCCAGAGCGGGCCGATCATGGCTCTGTCGAGAGCACTCAGATGCTGTCAGAGGATTTTCTCCTGGATTCCCGTTATCATCATCTCATCTGTGGTTCTCTGGTCTTATTACGCGTATGTCTTTGAGCTGTGCTTCGGTGAGATTTCACAGTTGACTCATTTCGATAAAGCTAATGGATGTTCGTCTGTAACAAGGAAGTATCGTGTACAGCCCACAGTGGTTCGTCAGTTTGTTTTTGCTGGTATCGCAGACAATATATCGGTTTGAGTCTTTGTATCTGCTCGACTCTTTTAAATACCTCTGAAATTGCGTTATTCACATGGACTGTGTCTCAAAACCTAGTGAGCTGCCTGACTAGACACTAAACAGCATAACCACAGCGAGGCCGTGGTTTCTGTCATTTCTGCCTAGTTAGGCAGATCACACGGTTTTGAGACACAGCCAGCATGTTTCACGACACTGATCCTGACTCTGTGTTTTTCAGTGACCCTCAGTAATCACCTGGAGAGAGGTAAGGGATCTACACTTTCATCTGTGACTGTAACTTCCCTCTGAATTTGCCTGTTAGTCAGAAACCAGCCTAACTTACCTGAGCTTGTGAATGGGCTTTTGTTGAAAAAGGAAGTGAAAATGTCATCTTCTCTCAGTTGTGTTCTCACGGGGTTAGTTTGTACTGCACAGCCACCACAAATCAGCACAAAACAGTAAAGATAAAGTGTGTGTCAACAGATGACATAAATGACTGTTACTATACTAACTGTTATTATAATGTGTTTTTCCACAGTGGCGTATTTGTTGATTTTTCATGTGTGCTTTATAATGTTCTGTTGGACCTACTGGAAGGCCATCTTTACTCCACCGTCTACACCGTCTAAAAAGGTGCCTGTGATTTATGGTTTCTGCTTAAGACTTCTGAGTTATTTCTAAAATAGTGTTTTTATTGCTTTACTTGTCGCACAGTTTCTGAAAGCTGAGACTCAAACAGCAGAAACACACACCAAATCTGCAAAATCAGACACTGATTCTCAGCCTTTGACTTGGTTTTCAATTTCATAAAACACTTTTTGCAAAACACAACATCTAATTTTCTATGTAACACACACAAATCTAACAGGAATTAATATTATGGCAAAGGTGTTTGCTTTTGTGATATTTTGAATGCGGTGCTTTATTTTGCAAGAGATGCAAGGCATTTTGCATTTTGTGTGTGCAGTTCTTGGATTTGTGTGTAAAGTCTTGGGGAAAAAAATAGAGGAAAAGTTTTGAAAATGTGTTTAAGCAGTTGAAACTGTAACTGCATAATATTCATAATAACAAAGCCTTTCTAAATGATGGTGGTATTAGTTGTACTGCTGTATTTCTGCAGTTTCTTGGGGCCAGATGCATAAACTTAGCCTCTATGTTAAGACAGTGTCTTAAGTACAAGTTTGACCAACTAGCAGTTAGCCAAAGGGTAATTAACTAATTAATTAACCTAATTAAGGTCAAACTCATACTTAATTAATCAGTCTTATTTTGGATTCAACTTAGACTAATCTATGCTTTTATGTAACTGAATTGTAAAAAAAAATATAACCAGTCTTAAAGAAAACTATTTTATATATATATATATATATATATATATATATATATATATATATATATATATATATATATATATAAATCTCTCTCTCTCTCTCTCTCTATATATATATATATATATATAGAGAGAGAGAGATAGATAGATATAACTAACTTGTAAGACTAGTCTAAATATGTTATGTAACCGACCCCTGAATTTGATGAGAATCCCTTTTGGGAATAATAAGAATTATAAAAAAAATAAACAATTAAATAAAAATGACAGCTGTAGGTGAGAATTGCTTGGTTGTCATTAAAATGTCACAATGCAAAGAAGTCTTAATTGTTCTCTAATCGGCTTCAATTTCCTCTGAATTTCTTTGTGTTTTCTTCTCTCTAGTTCCATTTATCATACAGTGATAAAGAGAGGTATGAGATGGAAGAAAGGCCAGATGCTCAGAAGCAGATTCTCGCAGAAATCGCCAAGAAACTTCCCATCTTCACGCGCGCTCAGTCAGGAGGTATCAGACACCCGTCAGTAGCTATGTTTCCATACACTTATTTTTTTGCGCATTTTGGAATATTGCATTAAAAAAACCCACTGGATGGAAATGCGTAATGCGCACATTTGAGTAGGATCAACTTTTTATCCAATAAGAAAAAAATGAGCATAAACTGCGATGGAAACACATTTACCGAATAAATTCCTCCGTGTGCATTGAAAAAGTCATGTGACTTTGCACTGTGAGACTGAATAACTTGACTAGCAGCGGACCGATCTCGTTCACAGCATCTGAAATATTGTGATGGTCGTTCTGAAAAGCCTGAGGAGAGTCTGTCATCAGAGTATATCTGTATAATTACCGTCTTACACGACTGCGTTCCCAAACAGCAGCATCCACCTCCGAAAGCAACGACTGCGTTTATTGTGTTTCATCACTCTAAAAAATGCTGGGTTAAATACAGTCCAGTGCTGGGTAAATATTGAACAGAACACATGCTGGGTTGTTTTCAACCAACAGTTGGGTTAAATATTTAACTGGAATCTTTGGATGCAAACATAGCTAGTAATGTGCACATTTCCACAGCAGCTGCAGCAGAATGCTTTGTTTGCCAGTCAAACACGTGATCGGATGTGATCTTCTTTATCTCCGTGTCTTTAGCTATCAGGTTCTGTGATCGCTGTCAGGTGATAAAGCCGGATCGCTGTCACCACTGCTCCGTCTGTGAAACGTAAGTCCAGCACCGCACCAAAACAGACCTCTCTACACAAAACCCTGTTTTAATTAAACTTGAGCAACACGACCTGATTTCACGATGTTCCTGTGTTTCTGTAGATGTGTTTTGAAAATGGATCACCATTGTCCTTGGTAAATGGTAACTTATTATATTATGAATCAAGTAATCTATTGTTCTCAGTTGTGCTAATCTTATGTCATAAGCAACATTACATTGTGCACAGTCTGGAATGCTGGATGTGTGACTCTTTGGATGATGTGCTCTTCAGGGTTAACAACTGTGTGGGATTCTCCAACTATAAGTTCTTTCTGCTGTTCCTGTCTTACTCCATGATCTACTGCGTGTTCATTGCATCAACAGTGTTTCAGTACTTCCTCAAGTTCTGGGTGGTGAGTTCCAGCAAGAAGTTTTGACGGAGCTCATATTGTATTGACTGTATTAACTATAAGCATTCACATAATGCAGTGTTTTAGACCAATATCAATATTCCTGTAATATAATTATTCCTCTAGTCCTGTCGGATACACCACAGTAACATTTGGAAGTTTTTAAATGTAATTCAAACGCATACACACTAGAGATGTAATGATATCAAAATCTCATGATACGATAATATCATGATGTGAAGTCCATGATGCGCTATTTATTGCAAAAAAAAAAATTACAATTTTGTGCATTTTAAAGTTAAATGATTCTATCTAATGCACTTTGAGAGTTCAAAATTAAGAGCTCCGACTTGTGTTCATAACTAAGAAAACTTTGATATTTTGGGCTTTTTGGTTTTCCATAAAGTGTTTTTTCAGACTAGTGGAAAGAAAACATCCTAAAGACACTGTTAAGTGTTTGTTTTATAGCACTTTATCTATTTGTGACAATAGATTTCAATTACAATACATTTTAAAGGCCGTTTTCTCAAAATGCCATCAAGCCATAAATCTCCACTTCAGCAACACTCACACTTACATTTGTATTCCTGTCTGTATCCTGAAGGTTTTTACCGAGGGATTTGTTCATATATAATTTGCTTGATTATATACATTTTATTCCCCAAAAAATTGTGAAAATATATTGTTTTCTGTCTGTTCTGTGTTTTCTGAATTACAAAATGAGAGACCCAGAATTCCCTCTGTAAAAACTTTTGACTCTAATATATCAAAAAAATGAATCAAGAAACTGACTTCATCCGGTGTTTTAGATTTTTGTACTAGAAATGTATGCATATTAGAGCATATTTCATTAAATAATGCCTCATTTGCATATTCAAACCTAACATTTTAGAAAACGTATAATACAAAAAATGTTTCTAATTATCAATCAACTAGGTAAGCAAGGCGATAACTGTTAATTAATTTTTTACCCTATTCACCTGCAGTGTCTCGCCTCAAGTCAGAAAACAGTCAGTGAATTGACTTGTAGCTGAACTTTAAAGGGGACTCAACCCTCTTTTTATTTGTGATATACTGTCTCAGTCTAAATGACATTCACACTGGTGTTTTAGGAAGACAAACAAATTAGAATATAATAATAATAATAACAACAGTGACAGTAATAGCCACATATTGCAAAACAACTGCACTGTAAAATAAATGAAAATGAATATTTCATGGGTATATTATTTTTGCTATACACTACAGAAGGAAAATTACAGTACTTCTTTCCTAATTTCTACACTTGAAAGAGATAATTTGGACTGCTTTTAAACCACTAGCTGTCTGCAATTCATGCTGCACTTTTGAGCTTTTATTTTGATGGAAAACTCCAGCTTCAGTGAAAACAGGCACAAAAACACGTCTCACTACAAATCTAGTGAAATGCTGTAATCATCTGCTGTGAAAATAAAGCATAACTGGAGGCCACTGCGATCCCAAACACACACTAAACTCACAGCACGTGCAATAAACGAGTTCACTGCGTTCATTCAGTGTGAACGGAGCCGTTCTGAGACGCGGAAAACACCGGATCACGAGCTGATCGCATGAACAAAACGCAGCCAAAACAGACTTGATGAAGGGATTAAGCCACATTGTGCTTTCAGTTTTATTTTGTTAGACATGTACTGTGCCAAAGCATAATGTCCCAAGACAAATGTATATTTTATATATAAACTAGACTTTTCCCCCGGACATTTGACGGAAGTGCCGAGCGCTGTGGGAGAAGTTTTCTGTGCGCACACATCTGAAACACACACACACACACACACACACACAGACAGCAGCATCGACGGCACACAAAGACTGAATTGAGCTCTCTTCCACTGTTTTGTGCTAAGATGAACAAATACAGACAAAATGATAGCAAACACATTTTGGGTTTGGTCCCTAAACCTCACTCATCTGGTCTGGTGTACTTGAACAGCTCTGGGCTGCGTTTCCTAAAAGGATCGTAAGCTTAAGTACATTGTAGACCCATTGAAACCAATGGAGCTACGATCAACTTAAGCTTACGATGCTTTTGGGAAATGCAGCCCAGGCTGATTTCTTTATTGATATGATGCTCAAGTTTGAATCGAGTGTTTCAGGAAATCAGGCTCACAGACAAGGGATAGTTCAGTCAAAATGATAATTCGGTTATAAATAATGATTGTCCCTTTAAGGGCATGTACAATGATATTTGCCTTTTTGACTATAGCCACAGTTTGGTGCAGTAAAATGTATTTTTGAAAAATAAAAACGTTGCTGTGAAATGTATACATTTGAAAAGTTTCTTTGCATTTTTTGTTAGGGAGATCTTCCCAATGGCCCGGCGAAATTCCACGTGCTCTTCCTGTTGTTTGTGGCGCTCATGTTTTTTGTCAGTCTCATGTTCCTGTTTGGCTATCACTGCTGGCTGGTGGCTAAAAACAGATCCACGCTAGGTAAGAAAGCCTTTCTTCTTATGCTGAATTTCTGGGTGCTCCTGTACCCTTTCATTGTATTTCTTCTAGAAGCAGAAACTTCATGAAACTTTATGCTGCTTGCTACATTTTGAGCTTGACCTGTGGTTAGCAGACGTGATTTATGTGACTCATATTTTTGGTGTGGACTGTTTAACCTCGATGAACGTTTCTGTTTTTCAGAGGCGTTTTCTGCACCGGTGTTTCAGAACGGGCCTGACAGGAATGGCTTTAATGTTGGGCTCAGCAGAAACCTCCAGCAGGTGTTTGGAGAGGATAAAAAGCTCTGGTTTATTCCAGTGTTCACAAGGTGAGCTCATGACAAATCTGCTCACAGTCCGAAAGGATGAGAGAATGCATTAACTGATCAACATTTACACTAAAGACGTTTATATAACTAAAGACAGTTATTACTTTAAAAAAAAATATCAGACAGATAAAATAATATAAAAATAAAACATATTTCCACAAAAATATAAAGCAGCATTAATATTTCACAATGTTCCTGTATTTAATACAGTATTTTAGATTACTGTATTTTTGATACAGTAATAAATATCAAATAATCAGTAATCAAATAAATGCATCCTTGGTGAGCAGAACTTCTTTCTTTTTTTTAAAAAAGGGAAAAAAGTAGTTAAAATTATAACTTTTTTTTTTTTAGTTGTTTATAAATGGATATACATTTTAAAATAACATCACATTGCACATAAATTTACAACAACCGCACTATAAAAAAACCCTAATGTACACTACCAGTCAAAAGTTTTTGACGTCATATTTTTAATGGGTTTTTTTTCTCTTTTACTCACCAGGCCTGCATTTATTTGATCCAAAATACAGCAAAAACAATAAAAATATTTTTACTTTTTCAAATAACTTTGTGAATATCTGTTAAACTGTAATTTATTTCTGTGATCAAAGCTGTATTTTTACTCCAGTCTTCAGTGTCACATAATCCTTCAGAAATCATTCTAATATGCTGATTTGCTGCTCAAGAAATATTTTATTATTATTATCAATATTTAAAACAGTTGAGTAGTTTTTTTTGTTTTTTTTTCAGGAATCTTTGATGAACAGAAAGATCCAAAGATCATCATTTATCTGAAATAATAAGCTTTTAACATTATGCACTATACCAATCAAAAGCTTCGAGTCAGTATCATTTTTTTGGGGGGGGGGGGATAATAGAAATTAATACATATTTTTAGCAAGGATGCTTTAAATTGATGATAGTGATTTATAATGTTACAAAAGATTTCTATTTCAGATAAATACTGTTCTTCTGAACTTTCTATTCATCAAAGAAACCTGAAAAAATTCTACTCGGCAGTTTTCAACTTAATAATAATAATAATACATTTTTTGAGCACCAAATCAGAATATTAGAATGATTTCTGAAGGATCATGTGACACTGAAGACTGAAGTAATGATGCTGAAAATTCAGCTTTGAAATCACAGGAATAAATTACGTTTTAAGATATATTCAAATAGAAAACAGTTATTTTAAATAAAAATATTTCGAAATTTCACTGTTTTGCTGTACTTTGTATCAAATAAATGCAGGCTTGGTGAGCAGAAGAGACTTCTTTAAAAAACAAAAACAAAAAAAAAACCTTAAGAATCTTAGTATTCAAAAACCTTTGACCGGTAGTGTAAATAAATCCTGTGTGTGTGTTTGTCTGTCATAGTCAGGGTGATGGGCATTATTTCCCGCTGAGGACCCTGCGTGAATCTGAGAATCCTTTATTGGCCAATGAGGGGAAATGGATGGAGGACGGAGAATCAGATGAAGAAAGCGCAGGTGAGATTGCAGTCAACTAAAGCTTAATATGTAATTTTGTACTTCAGGCACATCTGATGTACTAAATGTGCCACTAAATGTCAGTTCTTTTGCAACTTAATTGCACTTCGTTGTCATTTTGGAACATCTGATCATTTTTGGTAAAAATGCTCAAGTCTGTAGGCAGTGAATTCATTTAATTGTGCTTCTTTAAAAGGCTTGTATCATGAGGAATCAAACTGTCTTAATCTTATGAAAGATCTTCTTCTGTGTAAACATACTTTAACTGTCAGCGCTCAACAACATGTGCTGCAAAAGAGGAATGAAACCGCACTCTTGAACTAAACGGCCAGTTTGCTCAGAGCCAAGTGTGTTTACCTGTGGACAGATCTCAATCACGAGTCCTTGATTACACAGCCCTCCAGATCCGGTTACAAACACTTGATTTCCGTTTGTTACACAGCTCTCTGAAATGCTTGATTCTGATTGGTCAGATTTGACATTCCGAGGTCTGTTATTCTCCAATAATGACCGTCATCGATAGCACTACTGACAGTGTCCCACTTCACATACTTGTGCACTATTCTACGCCATTTAAGAATAAGAAGTGCACTTCAAATACCTGGATGATGTACTTATTTCACTGGAAAAAAAACAAGTGTTGGATTTTAGACACGTAATGCAATCTCAGCTTTTATCAGACTATCTGATGCATGACAAACTAGCTGTCTAACTGTCCTACACTAGACATAGTGCGTGAGTTTAAGTGTATAGTGTGTCAGTTGGGTAACAGCATGAATAACAGCAACTGCTTTTCTTCACAGAAGTGTGGAGTTTTGAGCTTATAAAATATTATTACAAATTTGACAAATCTTCACTGTTTTTATTGATCTGCCCTCCAACTCAAACTTAGGGTTAATAAGCAGTAATTAGGAGTTTGAGGCAAAAGATAATTGTCATGTGTTTCCAGTTTGTATTGTTCAAAGAAAGCTGATTTTTAAACGAGTTTCCAATCCAATGTTATTTTCAGATGAAAATGGACCTTCAGTCATTATTAGGACAGAATCATAATCACTGGAGGGAATGAATACTCGGTGAGTATGGATTTTAGGGCTGAAGGCAAGCATCACTATTACTATTAGTGTTAATAATGTCAGTTAATTACTATTATCTCATATGTAGGGCATTTCATTCCTCAAAATCACACAACAGTGATCCTAGCAACACTACTCAGAATAAAATCTAGATCTAGTATTGAATCTATTCCCTATTATTTGCTCATTTGTTTTAACACTAACATTGGTTTCTTATTTATTTTACAAGTGGGATCCTGGTTGACTTCATCATCATGAGCGGTTTAAGAACGCACCGATCCTTGAATGAGAGGACTGCATTCCAAACCCTGGATCATTCCAGAAAAGCCTGTTTTTAGAGAGCCAAATAATATTGGGAAGAGTGAGGATTTCTTAGAACTCGTGCTGAATGTTATCAAGTGTATTGCTCATCTTTTATGAAAAGGAGAGCCACGGGACAATCACTGGCATTTCCAGATGTCATAGACCTGTTGGACTGTTTACTATCATGCTTTGATGAGAACAGATGGACATACCAATATCATAGGTGGAGGTATTTCTAGGACGTTTCCTTATTTTTTCTTTTTTTCTTTCACATAGTGGGATAAATCTTTGAAAACTTGGACATGTCCAGATCATACTTCAGCCCAAAAACAAAGTGAGATTAAATTAAGCCTGTTCATGAACACATTATTTGTAATGCTTGTATATGAAAACCTGCGACAATGCAAAACTTGTATTTATTATTATGTAAATTGTGAAGCAATTATACCTTTTGCTAGTATTTGCTATCCTACCTTTAATCTCGAATTAAAAGCAGCGCGGTATATAAATAAATGAATCAAATAACAATAAAAAAAATCTGTATAGCAATAAGACTTTAATAAGAACTTTAACTTATAGCAAAACTGCAAATTAAAATATCCGGATGCATTACAGTAATGAGAACTGGAGGGGAAATGTGCTTAATTATAATATCTCCAAATAAAACAGGTTTCTGTTTATCATGCACAATATAATTCCTTTTATGAATTCCCTTTTTCTTTTGATTTTGGGGTGAAATGTGACATGGACATGTTTCGAGACATTCATCCAATTCAAACAGAGGGCCCTTCCTCTGTCTCTCGTGTGTGTGTGTGCGCGTGCTGCCACCATTAATACGTCTCCATACCGAGTTGGTAAGAAGTCAATCCTATGCATTTCTCCTCTGTTTATCACTGTCTTTGGCTGACATTTTTATTGAGCTTATTTTAATCCTCGATGACTGATTCGGACTGTGACTGTTTTCCGGTGGCCAATAGCGAGCAGTCTGGATTTCTTTTGCATTGTGATACAATATAAAGACATTTTGATACCTCTCTCTCTGTACATATTTAGGAAGAGACTGCTGAGGTCAGTATTGTTTAAGACTTGTAAAACCTCGTATGAAATATTTATAATGTATTACCATAAAACCCATAAACACTTGAGGCTGTTTTCAGACGATGAGGCTGTCCTGTGAAAACTATTGCCTTGTTTTCCTCTAGTGCAAAAATAGATATGGCATCGCAGTATCGTATTGTATTGTAAGTGGGCGAGTAATCCTTTTGGATTTGAAGTTGGCCAGTTTGAAAGGTACGTTTGAGTCCTGTTTTTGTGGCCCTCTTCAGATACTGTAATTGTCTGCATAAATAATTGATATGCCTATCGTATGGTTCTCACTTATGAGGATCCTTACTAGCCAATGCTTTTTGTTTGATTTGCACTGCCCCTAATCTGAGGGCGATCATTGCTTCCTTTGAGTGTGTATGCGCTCAAACACTTTCCTTTAACTCCATATCCACTACATGTGTGTCTTTACATGCCAATGTTTTTCCAATGGTGCAAAATATGTATTGTTTGAAAGTTATGTCTGATGATTAAACGTCAATAGTCTTTAAATACTTTACTTACTTTGGTGATCTTCAGTTCTTGAACTCTAATATCACTAATCATGCCCTTTAAGAAATCACACATTATGACTGCAAAATGTTAATATATTTATTTTAATTGATTTGTCTTTCAGAATGTTTCAGGGTGAAAGGTCAAATGCAAAATGGTTGATAGCAGTCTCAATTGGCAAAGAGCATGCCACATTATTAATAATACACTCCTTTGCCAAGATCATAAATAACTTCACAGCCTTTTCTTTAACAGAACTAAGGTTTTATTAAGCCCATGTAAAAGTAAACATTATAAATACTGATAAAGAGATGTCTGATTGAGCTAAACATTAGGGACAATACCACAGCAAGAAAGATGGAAAGAAACCAAAATTCCATATTAGACATAGCTATAAAGACTTTAAGACTGGAACCCCCCTAAGACTAAGATTAATGGATTTTTTTATTTTTATTTTTTTCAGTTAAAGTGATTTATCATTATTTTTTTATTTTTTTTAAGAAGCTGAAAGACTTGCATTTAATCCTTACAGAATTATTAGGTGAAAGAATGACAGGCGTGAACTGTCTATTATTGCGTTATTTTGGAAGACCATCTTTGTGCCGTTCAGCACTTGGCTATCTACCAAGCACTGTAATTTCCCTAAGAGGACTACAATTATCATCGAAGGCTGGATGTTGAATGAATTAGTTATGTTGAACAGAATGCGAAGGTCAGCTGGAACAGAACAGAGAGGTGGCAGCTTTCTGATTCCGCATAATGGCAGTTAATTATGAATTCTCAGCAGGCCACAATCAACAGAATATTAATATAAGACAATAAAGACTTGCTCTTTTTCTGTCTGTCTGTCTGTCTGTCTATTTATCCCCACCACCACCCCCTTCTCTTGGAAGGACACTACAGGGCTTAAAGTGAAAAAAAAAAAATCCTGAGCCTGAACTTTCTGTGGCTCAACCAGGACTTTTACCAAGCCAGTTTTTTCTATTAACCAATTCTATGAGCGACAGCACAGTCATATTTTCAACGCATTAACAACTATTGTGCCAAAATAATTGAAACTTTTGCAGTACTAGGCTTACTGTGTCAAGAAAATAACATAACATGAATATTTGTGCCAAAATTTATTGAATTGCTAGCTTTGAAACATGTTAATGACATAGTGTTTTTTCCATTGGTTTCTTTGTAATGTGCAAACAGCATAAAGTGCACTCAACATTGCTCACTCTGAAATAAGCAAACATTCTTAGGTGCTTTTACCAAAACAGAAAACTTTGCCAACTTAAATAGAAATTTGTTTTAGTTAGAGATCTATCTATGCCCGCCACCACCCCCTTCTCTTGGAAGGACATTATCTATCTATCTATCTATCTATCTATGCCCGCCACCACCCCCTTCTCTTGGAAGGACATTATCTATCTATCTATCTATCTATCTATGCCCGCCACCACCCCCTTCTCTTGGAAGGACATTATCTATCTATCTATCTATCTATCTATCTATCTATCTATCTATCTATCTATCTATCTATCTATCTATCTATCTATCTATCTATCTATCTATCTATCTATGCCCGCCACCACCCCCTTCTCTTGGAAGGACATTATCTATCTATCTATCTATCTATCTATCTATCTATCTATCTATCTATCTATCTATCTATCTATCTATCTATCTATGCCCGCCACCACCTCCTTCTCTTGGAAGGACATTATCTATCTATCTATCTATCTATCTATCTATCTATCTATCTATCTATCTATCTATCTATCTATCTATCTATCTATCAATGCCCGCCAACACCCCCTTCTCTTGGAAGGACATTATCTATCTATCTATCTATCTATCTATCTATCTATCTATCTATCTATCTATCTATCTATCTATCTATCTATCTATCTATCTATCTATCTATCTATCTATCTATCTATCTATCTATCTATCAATGCCCGCCACCACCCCCTTCTCTTGGAAGGACATTATCTATCTACCTATCTACCTATCTATCTATCTATCTATCTATCTATCTATCTATCTATCTATCTATCTATCTATGCCCGCCACCACCCCCTTCTCTTGGAAGGACATTATCTATCTATCTATCTATCTATCTATCTATCTATCTATCTATCTATCTATCTATCTATCTATCTATCTATCCCCGCCACCA